>BSBK01010227.1:3850000-4260000 GCA_027943335.1 Chamaecyparis obtusa | reverse complement strand
TTAAACAAGAATTCTATATTCCTAACCATGTTTGGCCAAGGGCTTCGAATAATAATTCATCCTTAAAGACTAATAGAGGCATCCTCTATCCTTGGGGGATCTTGTACATCCTGGATAGAGTTGTCTTCATAATGATCTCAGGATACGGTGTAGTAAGATTATCATCAATGGAGTATACATTTTCTCTAAACCCAGAAGATAGTTTTTATTAAAAATCATTTTCGTTACCTGTATGATATCCTCTTTCTCCTTGCCTACTAGAAAGGAAACTGCATTGAAAGTTCCAATAACATTCCCATTGGTTCTGTAGGTATATTCATAGTAGAATATCTGCTCTGCCATTATCTTTCAAGGCTCTTCTGGTTACAACTAACAATGGCCTGAGCATCTTGTTCCATCTCTCTGGTGTGATGCTACCCCTAAAGGCCATTGCCCTTGTGCTGCCTTTGTGGAATGTAGAGAGCTTGGTCTCCATACCTTAAGATGCAGGGGGAGAGGGGGGAAGGCCAAGCGTATAACAACAGGATGATAGCTTCAAGGAAGATGCCAGGGTCAACACAACATACTAATAGGAGACAAGATCCCTGAAGCCAAAAACCATTAAGACATTTTCTATGAAGATCTAGAAGCCTCTAGTAAATAATAGAAGTATCCAGGTGCCTTAAGAATGATGATATAAGGGTTTAAAAGACCTAAGGATCTACAGAGAACAGGAAGAGAGGGGGATCGAGGACTGTGATGGAACTAAGGAGAGGGCAGTTGAATTAAGGGAGGCATTAAAGCATAGGGATGGGAAATCAAGAGTTAAAAGGGAATGTCAAGAGGGAAACCTTACTTGAGATTGAGGAGGCAGACAGCTTGGTGAAGGACAAGTAGTCATAATCACAACCTACAATTTGAAAGATAATCATACCATATGCACTCATTACAAGAGATGACTAACCTCACAGACAAGAAATACTTTGTTGTAGTTGCTGATGACAGACCGAAAGGATGAGATTTTTATATGTAATGTAGCCTTATAGTACTCTTTAAGCAGGATGTTATTATGATATCCTCTTTCTAATAATTATGCTATAGAATTGGCACCTTTTCAATTTTAATATTGACCCATCTAATAATAAATATCATTGTAAATAGTTTAGGGGTGCTTAAAAAATAAGAGGTAGGGTCTATAATATACATTTAATCTAGCTTAACCATTTTTTATCTATGATCCTAGTTTCAGTTTAATCTTAAGACCCTGCTTCCCTTTGTTCCTTTTATGCATCTACATCAATGGGGATAAGATTAAAAGATCTATCCAAAGAGGGTTTCCCCTTTTTGATAGGTCTATATGTGAGATACTATTGGTCCTTATACATAATAATTATTCTTTACTTCTAGTTAATATCTATATCATTTTGATACATTGTAACTATCCCATTGGCTCCTAAATTTGCTAGCATATCTGCCTCTTTGTTACCTTCTCTATAAATGTGTCTGATTTCATATTTATAGATACTATCTGTAATTTGGTTGATGTCTTCTAATTTTGAATTAAGAAGCCAATTCAGAGTCTTTTTAGTTCGAATAGCGTTAACAATTACTTGTGAATCTCCTTCTATAATAATCTTTTTTATGTTTAGCTTCTTACATAGTCTTAGGCCTTCTAATGCCGCTACACATTCCACCATGTTGTTAGTGGTAGGGCTAATAGGCTTAGAGTATTTAGCGATCACTTCTAATTTCCAATTGTGAATGATTCCCCCAATACCTGCTTCCCCGGGGTTTCCTCTAGAAGCTCCGTCAAAATTCATTTTAAACCATCCTGCTTTCGGAGGTATCCATTTACAGTCAACTCTATCTACTTTTACTCTAGGGCCACCTTTACCGTATAAGGGTGGTATGTCTAGTTTAGGCCATTTAAATCTAATTTTATTGTCCCAACTCTTAAAGGAATTTTCGTAACTAGGCTTATCTCTTAGTTTTCTATTTATAATTTCTACTATTGATGCTTCTATTTTATTTGTGATTGAGGACCATTGAAGTTTCTGGTCCATGAAGATCCTCCTATTTCTTTCTTTCCAAATTTCCCATACAATAATTGATGGAGCAATAGTCTAGATATCGTTATATAAATTGTCTTTGTAAAGGGAGGGCTAGGCTATAAGGTTATTTAGTAGATCCTGATGAAGGGCTAATTTCCATCCTAAACATTGGTGCAACCAATTCCAACATTTTTGCATGAATGGGCAATTGAGAAGGATATGATTTACATCTTCCACATGGTGCTCACACAAGGGGCATCTGGATGGCCTTCAAAACCTAATTTGGTAATTCTATCCGCAGTAAGAATTCTATCTTGCAATGCTGCCCATAAGAACATGCTTGCTTTACGTAAACATGATTTATTCCAATAGAGATTAATCGGTATGTCTATATTATCCATTTTTTTCTCTTTGATTATTGTGTTGTATCCCTCCTTGATCGTGTAGTTACCATTCTTGGATCTTGCCCAAGCTAAAAGGTTTGGTCTAGGTTTAGGTGAAATTGCTCTAGAATTTAGAGTTGTCGTAAGATTATGTTTCTCATGCCAGATGGGGTCGATATCCTCTAACTTGCTCCATTTAAGTGTTTCTTCCTTACTCAAGTAATCCTTGAGATATATTCCTTTAACTCTTTTGCATTCTTCCATGAATTCTAAAGAAAAACCTAGTTTGCTTAGTGGGGGGAGGCCAGCCCAAGAATCATCCCAAAAAACTATTTTGTCTCCTGCACCTATATCCCATGTTAAATAATTGCTGATAATATTTCTACAATCTTTCATAAAGTTCCAAATGCATGAACCTTTAACGTGAGAGGAGGATCTAAATATATTAATAGGGTCACCTTCAAGGATATATTTATTTAATAGTATTGTTGCCCATTTACTCCTTGATTCTTTATACATCCTCCATATAAGTTTAGCTCCTAGGGCCTGATTTTGCTAGTGTAGATTTTTGATTCCCAGTCCTCCTTTGGAGATTGGTCGACATAAATTATCCCATTTAATGAGGGCAAGTTTCTTGTCCTCTGATGGGCCTTGCCAATAGAAGTCCATAAACAATTTATCTAAGTTATTTTTCACATTTTTAGGGAGGGGGAGAATCGACATATGGTATGTGGGTATAGCTAAAAGAACCGATTTAATCATAGTGGTTCTTCCAGCTTTCATTATCCATCTACCTTTCCAGGAGCTCCTTTTATTTTGTACTTTGGAGATAACTTGCAGCCAAAGTTTGGAAGATAAGATTCCTTTATCTAGGTCAATGCCAAGATATTTACACGGGAAATTACCTCTTTTATACCCCAATATATTACATATCTTTGATTCTCTCTCCGATGCCGTGTTAATGAAGAAAATCTCTAACTTACTAGGATTGACACATTGACCAGAAGCTTTCATATATATGTTTAGAATATTTTTAAAGGTTCTTGCTTCTTTTATGCTTGCATACCTGGGCAGAATCGTATCATCCGTGAATTGTTGGTGAGTTATATTTGGTACATTTTTTGTTGCTTTTAATCCTACAATATCACCTTCCATTTGATTTTTAGTTATGGTTCTTCCTAGCACTTCCACCATAATAACATACAGAAAAGGTGAAATCGGATCCCCCTACCTGATTCCTCTTGATATATCGAAGAAGCCTTCTGGAGATCCATTAATTAGAATTGAGATTTTAGGGGTTGAAATGCAATTAAATATGAGATTGACCCATTGTTTTGAAAATCCAAAGGCTTCCATGCACTTACAAAGGAATCTCCAGTCTACTTTATCGTACACTTTTTGTATGTCTACTTTGATGAGCATACTTGGGACGTTAGTTATTTGTGCAGTATGTATTAGTTCTTGTGCAATGATAATGCCATCCAGTATCAATCTATTTGCTACAAAATGTGTTTGTTCTTCTGAAATTGTGTTGGGGAGGAGAGTTTTTAGTCTATTCGCTAAACATTTCGAGAGTATCTTGTAAATAGTGTTACATAGGGCTATGGGTCTAAAGTCCGCTGGCTCAATGCTTTCATTTTTCTTAGGTATTAAAGTGAAAAATGTATTATTTATTTCCTTTAACAATAATCCTGAATTTCTGGTTGCTTCCACTGCTTGTCATACCTCCTCCCCAATGAAGTGCCAACATTTCTGGAAAAATCTTGCTTGGAAACCATCTAGACCTGGGGCTTTATCTGGGTGGAGTTGGAAGACTGCTATTTTTACTTCTTCTTGGGATAATTTATTATTTAGCATTTTATTGTCCGCTTTCAAAAGAATCTTTGGTATAGTTTTAAGCATTTTATTTTGGGCTTCCCTATCCATGGCTTTTGATTCGTTAAGGAGGGTTTCATAGAATTGCGTGAGAATTTTTGAGATTTGCTCCGGATTGTCTGTAAAATGTTCCTGGTCTACCTTAAGTTTAGATATTCTATTAATACTTCTTTTAAAATTTGTGGTATTATGGAAAAATTTTGTGTTGTTGTCTCCTTCCTTTAGCCAAGTTTCCCTTGATTTCTGTTTCCAGAAAATTTCTTCTTTGAGGAGGACATCATTGTATTTATTCATTAATTCTTTTTCTTTATAATAGCTCTATTCGTTCATTCCTTGTGATATTACTATATTGTTAAGGTTTATTATCTCTTTTTCTAACTTATCTTTTTCTTCAAAGATATTATTAAAATTGTTTTTATTCCATTCTAATGCCTTATTTTTTATTATTTTTAGTTTTGCAGTTAGACAAAACATTTTGGAACCTTTGACTGATATTTGGTTCCACCACTCGTCTAGGAGATTGATGAATTCTAGGTTTTGAAACCACATGAATTTGAATTTGAAAGGATTTTTGGATGGCTTTGTATCTTCTATAATGGAGAGTCATATTGGGAAGTGATCCGAACTTGCCTTGGGAAGGATCTCTACTGAGTAGAACTATTTAAAATTATCCGAGTAGTTTCTAAAAAAGAACCTATCTAATTTTTCTGCGATGTTACTAAAGCCCGCTCTTCTATTATTCCATGTATATACACCGTTGTTTGTGCTAATGCTTATTAGATGATTCTCTGTTTCCCATTTACTAAAGTCCTTAAGGGCTTGGGATTCGTATTTTAAGCCTCCTGACTTTTCCTCCAAACTAAGAATTGCATTAAAATCTCCTCCAATAAATATAGGGGTTTCTGAATAGTTACTTAAAAAGATGTGAATCTCTTTCTAGACTTTCCTTTTTTCTTTGTTTGGAATGGGTCCATAAACATTGATTAGAAAGAATTTTAAATTAGATTTATAACTTTGAACACTAAAAGCCATCCAATTACTATTCTTGGATATAGTTACTGCTGAAATTTTACAGGGGTCCCATAGTGTAGCTAATCCACCAGAAAGACCTTTAGAGGGTTCGAATTCTGATTTCCATATTCCTAATTTCTTACTAACTTTAGCACATTCTAATGAATTAAGCTCAGTTTCCTGCAAGATAATAATTTCAGATTAAAAGGTTTTTAGGTGTCTCTTTAATAGTCTCTGTTTGTTAGGGGCATTTAAACCCCTAACATTCCAAGTGGTGACTCTCATTGTGCTTTGGGAAGGCACTTCCCCTTCCCTGCGTTCAGTATATCTGCTATCTTTTTTTGATTTTCAGCCTTGTCGTCTATCGTTCTTAGTTCTATTGCAGATTTCCTGCCTCTTTTCTTTTTTAATTTGTTAATGTTAAGAGTACTTAGGCTGCCTCTAGTTAAGGCTATACCTAGCTCTCTGTTTTCATTTGTTATTCCAAAAAGTCCCTCAATCGTATCTTTAACCAATGCAGATTTTTTGGGTTTTCCAATTGTTAGATGATCCCAATCATCATGACTTTTTAGATTTTCCTCTATAATTGTATTAGGTTCATATCTATCTATATACTCTTTACCAAAAAATTATGTTATATCTTCTCCCTTCCTAGCTAGGTCCACATCAAGGGATTCTAATTCTAGAGGAATAGTGACAGCTTGTGTCCCTCCCTATTCATTATCAGGTTCATTATTAGTCTTTACTTTATGAGTATCTTGATCTAATGTCTTGTTACTAATATCTGTCTAATCTAAGTCTTTCCCTAGTGTTCCTGGAGGGGGCTATGTCTGAGCCTTCATTCCTTGAGGGTAAAGGGTAGGATGGCTGAGTTTGTGTAAGGTCCTTATCCTTGTATTCTTCCAGAATACATTCCTGTAATTACTTAATTAATAGTTCTTTTTGAGTTTTTAATTTGTCGGCATCACAAATTTCTTCTAAGAACAAGTCCATCAGCTCATCTATTAGCGATTCTCCTAAGTAGTTTATAATTTGATTAACTTCCTCTTCTGTTTGATTTTCCTGATCTACTATTTCTACTAAATTGTCACAATCTAATTTTTTATTTTGATGTGTTTGTAGCTTAGTCTCATTACCTTCAAGTTGTAAAAGGATATTATTTATGTCTTGCTTTTTCCTTTCTGATTCACTTTCTTTTACCTGATTCCCATTGAGATTTTGACTGTTTGGGTTTATTGTGTTAATGGCTGTTGGAAGTGATTCTTCATTTGCTGTTTGAGTATTTATTATGTCCTTATGCTCATAGATTTTATCTTTTATTGAAGTTTTATCTTTTCTGGTATTTGTAGGATGGGTTTCATCCTTTGATACATTTGTTGTATTATTATAAGGTATTTGGGGATCGAGGGTATTTACTGTTGTTGTTTCCTTATTAATCTGAGAATGGTTTGGTAACAAAAAATTTGAACAAGTGTTTTCTATGGGCTGAATTCTCTCAAGTCCTTGAGTCTTTGTAGGATTAATTGTGAAACCCCCTTTGTCCTTACATAACTTTATCTCTATATCTTTAATGGGTTGATTCATAAGGTTTATGTTATTGTGGAACTTCTGGAAATACACACCTTCTTCGATAAAGTTTTCTAGTATTTTGGGATTAATTATGACTGAATTTGAGTTAAAGTTTAATTGGATGGGTAAGATACTTTTTTGGTGAAATTCCATCTCAACTATGATGATTTTATCAGTTTGATTAAAGGTTGACTCAATAGTCCTGATGTATTTCCCAATTCTATTACCTATATTTCTTATGATTTCCTTATTGGACATTTCTATAGGTAGGTTGTTCATAGATATAGTGTTTTCTATTCTAAAATCATTTAACAGCATTGGATTGAACAAAAGTATCCATTCAAAAAAGAAAAAAGGACTGTTCCTAAATTTTATATCCTTTCTATTCATAATGCTATTCTTCATATTCTCTTTAATGCAATCTACAAAAATGAAGTGATCCATAAGATGTGAAATACTTACCTCCCTAGGTAGCAGTGTTGATAATTCCTTCATAACATTCTTGATAGATACTCCTGTACCGGTCCAGATGCAGATCAGACCTTTTTCTACCAAGGCTTTTTGTTGTTGTATAATAACATCATTATCTAGGGTGATAGAAACATAATTGTTGTTATGATTCTTCTTACCTGGCTTCTGTTGAATCCTGTGCCTATGTGGCGGTGAGTAAACTGCATGCTTAATAGACTCATTAGATGCATCAATATAAAAATCACAGTTACCTCTATCATTATTAATCATAGATCCTAATTGCCTCTCCAACCTTCTACGGTGTGGAGGACTGTATTTTGAATTTTTAATCATTGGATCATTGCTACCATAAATTGAGACCCTTGGGTTAGAATTCCCTCCATAGAAGGGTGGGGTCTTTATGCGATGAGGGTAGGGCATTTCCATCTGCCGTACCCTATAGCCCTCATCCAAAAAGGTCCCATTCCTTTTATGGGGGGTTGAATATTTACCATTTTCTACCTTTTTCAGCAAATTGGAGGAATTACTTAGAGTTAAATTGAAAGGTTTGTGAGATACCTAATCCCTGTTCACCTTTCTTTTATTTTTAACCTCTTGCTAGGTGTTATCATTTTTATTTATGCAGACGGGAGGAGCTTGGGTGAGTAAGAACCTGCCTTCCCCCTTAGCAGATAGGGGTTCCTTGGTACTGCATTCTAAAATGCATTCAGGTCTTGCCACTTTAGCAACCCGTTGCCTATATCCAGTTTCGCATACTTTGTTTTTACGAAAATGTGTATCTTTCTATCCAAGGTTTGGACTGAGAATACCTTCGGCTTATCATCCTTAGGGTTTTTATTTATTATCCTTGGAACATAATCAAGTTTTTCAATCCTTATATTATCCTTCTAATTTTTGATCTGCAAACCCTTATTTTGCTTTTCAAATAACAGCTACTCATTAGAGTTTGTAGTGGAAAGCTTTTCCAGAGCAAAATCCTTAGTGGGGCTTTTATTTTTTTCCCTAAAAATAGAAATGGGTTTTTCCACCCTAATATTTTCATACACTTTTTTGCTCTGAGATCCTATTTCATTCTTGTCTAATAGAGAATGCATATTAGGGTTTTCAATGGAGAGCTTTTTCGCAGCTATCTCTTCAATGGGAAGTTGAGAAAATAATGCATATAAATCCCAATCTATGTTTTGATCTGCTAACCTTTTTTGTTTAGCTGTGAATTTGTTCAGATGCTCATACGAAGGATGGTCTTGCACTGGCTTTCTGCAATCCTTTTTCTTGTGGTCGTAGAGCCAACAATTGAAGTAGTAACTTGAGAAAACCTCCTTTTTATCTTTATGCTTTGGAGCTTCTGCCACCCGAGAGGGCCTTTCTGCCCTAAGATTTGATCCAACTTCATATTTGCTACAGTTTGCAAGCAAAATACCAGTGTTCACCTGTCGTCGATGGAATATAGATTGTCTTTTAGGGTGAGTAGTTTGCATTTTCGCATTCATGAAAATTTTCGCATAATTTGGATAGAAGAATTAGTCCAGAATAGAGTTAATTTTTATTATAATTATGATTAGATCATATATATATATATATATATGTTTTTAAAATATGTATGTAAAAAAATTGTATTAAAAGTATAGTTTAAAAGAAAAAATTCAAAAATGTATATAATTAATAAAGGTTGGGGAGGCGGTTATAAACCAACCCCCCACCTTTTTGGCAACCCCAAGGGGGGAGCTGTCGTGCGCAGTACCCCGTGGGGTACTAACACATGTAGTCCTCAAGGGGGCTATCGTGCATAGTGCCCATGGGGGATTGTCACACGACAGTCCATGGGCTGCCATGCGCAGTACCCTCAAGTACTCACACGTCAGCCCATGGGCTGCCGTGTGCAGCAGGGTTGACCCCCTTTCCACTTAATTAAAAATGCAATTTAATTTTTTTAAATCTATTTTATTATATGATATTTAAAATTTGTTTAATTTATTATTTAATTTTTGTTTGAAATTGTAAATTGTAAATTTGATAAAGTTATTTTATAAATTTTGGATTAAATTAGTTTATTAAATATTATGTGTGCATGTATTTTTTTGTTATGGATGGTTAGTTTATATTTTATAGTTAATTATAAAATATAAGTAAGGTAATGTATTTTATTTACAAATTATTTATACATCTAATTATTTTGCATGGAGTAATTTGACGTTAAGAATTTTTGCATGAATTTGATTTTAAAATTTAAAAGGCTTATTTTGCATAAAGGAGATAATTTTGTATTAAATTTCAATGTGGGTGTTTAGCCATGCAAGTAATTGCTATGTGAATCTGGTTGTTTGGATTAGTTAAGTTTTTCTACATGATGACGTTGTTTTGATTTGAATCAATTGTGGTTGTAATTAGACTATAAAATTATATTATTTTTAGTAATTTTAATGCCTGAATCAATTTATTCCATTAATTTGATAAATTGATTTTAGGGTTAGAATTTAATTCTTGTAAATATAATTATAGTCTTGTTAGTAATTATTACAAGGATTAATTTCATAAAGGATTACAAATTAGTCTGTTTTAATTAAATTCTATATAGTCTTTTATTACCCTATGTGTTGGATTAAGGGGTTAGAATGTCAGCCAGTAGGAATGTAATCCAGAGATGGGAATTAGATATTTTATCATGTTGGTTTTCCTTGCATACTTGATTGTAATCGATTGATTTGACCCAACCCTATGTGAAGCTTTTTCTATGATAGTCTTATGTGATGTTTTGTATGCTCCACGACCTTGATTTTATTATTTGATAATGGTTGTGTTAGTGGACTATGTGGACACTTGGAGAATGGTTTTGTGTTGTTATGGTTAGAGACCTGTTGCATAGTCCTGGTGTTTTGTGGAACAGTCTTGAGGGACATTATTATTATCTTTGATGTTATTTGGGTTGTGAACCTAGGTAGGTTAACTAAGTGTATAAATGGGAAGTAGCTTGTAATTGGTGCTAGAGCCCGCAAGTGGCTGCTAGGATATCCTATTGCAAGTGGTTTAATAAGTGATAATTAATGACATTGAGAATTTAAAATGAATTAATAAGATATTATGTACCTCACCCATGCCTGAGTTCCTAATTGAGTTCTGACTAGGATGGGAGTGGGAAGATGCTTGCCACCTGCATGGACATGATATATCATAGTTAGTACCTCGTCTATACGAGAGGTTATTACCTCGTCTCCATACCTTTTTTGGCACATCAAATAGAGGTATCAAGTTGGTTATACCTAGCACTTGAGGTATGGAGACATATTCACATACAAAATTGGCCTTATTACTTCTTTGTTTCTCCTTCTAATGGCATTGGTCATGGTGGCATAATCAGGTTTATTCATGGAAGCTTCCATGGTGCTAGTGGTGGGAACTTCATCTTGATCGGCTCATATTTCTTCAATTAGCACTTGGTTATTGCGGTCAAAGGTGACCATAGCATTTTTAGGATTAGGGGTTGTGTTCTATGAACTAGCATTGAGGTTAGGATCCACATCCTTTCTCTTCCTAGATCATGTATGTGGTGGAATAAAATGTATGAGTTAGGATTTATGAAGAAGGTTGGATTCAAATGAGTCTAGAGAGACTTAAGTGATGAAAATGATGAGGCAAATGAATCTAAGGATCCATAAAGATGGTTGATGAAGATAATGAAAAATGATGATAGTTTCCTAAGGACCTAAAGGATGACATGATATCAAAAATATAGGATTTGATACCTAATGTAGATTTAGATGAAGGTGATTGTTAAACTTGGACAAACTGATGGTCTTCAGAAGACATGATTGTTAGTGTAAATCAACCTCTAGATCGAAGTGATGAGATTACAAAGAAAAAGTGAGCTACTCTAGACAATTCTTAGTCAAATAGTGAAGCTATAAGATAAGTTTGATTAAGATGTAGGTATGAGACAACTCAGAGATATGACACCAAGTGGGGGATACTATTAGATTGGGTTTGATGATGACTTGAGTTTGATGACTAAAAATGAGCAAGGATGATTTGAAAAATGCAATGGAGGAAAAATGATATTGTGAGACTTTATGGAAGGGTGGAAGGACAACCCTATGATGCTCTAGTTCTGGTTGGCATCAAACTCAACTAAGTCACGATTCACTTGGTATGTGCCCATGTAGTTTGTGACTTTGTTGTTTTAATTCATTATATCAGATTACTCAAGGATTTGGGTGCACTTTTTGGTTTATTTCATAACACTTTGTTTCTGCTTGATGATACAGTCAATTATTTTCTTCTCTCTATATACAAGGGGTAATTGGACTTTGAATTTCTTTAGTTTTCCTATGTCATACATTGGCTCAAAATCTTGTCACAAAATCTAAGTGTAGATGACTGAATTTTGATAATAACAAGGTTTTGATAAGTTTAAAGCTATCAATTTTAGGCAATGACTATGTTAAGTATGCCTTATCTTGATTTTGGACATGATCTTTTAGACTTTTAGAGATGTACACAAGCAATCCTACAAGAGACAAAGAAATCTTGTAGGAACAAACAATTTGGACTCTTTTTTTTTTATCTGTTTGGAAAAAGACTTATTTGAAAAGATTCTTCATTTTGTGTGTGTTCAAAATATTTTCACTTGGCCAATTTACAACAAATACAAGAGACACACACTTTAGCTTAAGGTCAATTTTTTTTCAATATAATATTAATAGGCTCACAAGGATAAATCCCAATCTTGATGTATTAGAACCTCATCCAATGTGTCCCTCTCAATCTAAGAGGTAAGCTAATGTAGATATTAATGATAAAATATGCACAAGAAATAGGACCTTCAAGGCATGGGTAAATCAGGGATCCCCTTGCGGGGGCTTTCCCAACTTTTAGCGATGAAATCCAAAATCCTTTATACCTCAAAATTAGAGATACACATATGGTGAGTAGCTTTAGAGATGACACAATCTTCTTGCACTATAAATAGTTATACCAAGGCTAAAAAGGTGGCTTATACTTTAAGGCTCATTAATAAGGTTCATTGCATCTCCCCAATCATTTTGTACATGCAAGAGACACTAAAGTCTCTAGTTGACCATGTTGGCTTCTTAGGGATATTCACCCGATCTAAACTACCATCAACATGCCCACCCAATTTTGGTGGGATAAGATGAGAGTTTTCTCGACATCTTTTTTATATACTAGTCGGGGTGTTTTCTAGGACGAGGTTGTCCTCTAAAGGGGAAGTCATCCCTCTACACAGACCTATCTAAAGAAAGATAGCAAATTTCAAGAGTTTGCAAACATTTTTCTCTTGCACCAACGGCCACAAGAGCCGATGGGAGAGGATAGTGTATGTTTCAAGGGTGTACTCTACAAATGAGAAAGCACACCAAACACTTCAAGAATGGGGTTATTTGATCCTTCAAGTTAGACAATGTTTTCTATGTCTAAGACATAAGAAAAATCGCAAGTGAGTATATTTTAAGCACCAAATTTGAGTTTCTTTTGTTTGTTCAATTTTATAC
Source organism: Chamaecyparis obtusa (assembly GCA_027943335.1). Classification (NCBI taxonomy): domain Eukaryota; kingdom Viridiplantae; phylum Streptophyta; class Pinopsida; order Cupressales; family Cupressaceae; genus Chamaecyparis; species Chamaecyparis obtusa. The sequence goes on along the minus strand of BSBK01010227.1, from coordinate 4,247,157 downwards.
CCAAATTGAAGTGAACTTTCTTTTTTTTTTAGCCTTGTTCAATTTTAATCATATGCCTAAATTGAAATGTCAAGTGAAAGATTATTCAATTTTAACCCAAGTGAATGTTAGAACCTAAAGTCTAAGTGTGTAGTGATGTGTTTACATACAATTTTATTTTTAAGCCCAAAATAAAGTGACTTCAATTTTAATTAAAAATTTAAATAGTGAACCTGCTAGTTCTGTCCGCGATCCCGTTGACCTGCACAAAAAATAAATAGAGCTCATGGAACAATCCCGATGGAATAAAGTGTGCTCATGTGGGTCTGTCAATAAAATAAAAATGATATGTGCATGAAAAATAATGCAAAAAGGAATACTTGTACCTACCAAACACAATATCGTTGGTTTTAGTGGAGATCCCATTGGTCAATCTTTGATCTTGCCTAGTCAAATCATGTTCCCACGGGTCAAATCAACAATCTTGTTGAGTTACAGATTTTAAAAATTTTAAACATAGTTCAGTTTTCCCTAAGGCTTATGATAGCCGTCCCGTTGGATCAGACTGCATTCCTGTGAGTCTGTGGCAAAAAGAAATTAGATAGAGAATAGAATAAAATGGGTCTCAAGAAGGCCATAGAGGGCCAGTCAGTGGGCTTGTGATCCCATGGGTTTATAGACTGTTCCTGTTGACCATAATCGCATTCATATTAGTTTACATTTTTATTGTTGTGTGAAGTCCAAGATCACCCACGGGGATGAAAATCCTTCATTTTTCCCCTCTCCAACCTACAAACACAAAAATTCTCATAAGAAACCGCACTAAACACCAAAAAATGTTATATTAGGGGGGTTATCTTGCAAGAAAGAGATAAAAAGGAATGAGCCATAGAAGTGGGTCCCACCAAGCATACCAAAATGTATGAGGTGAAAATAGATGTTCAAGAAAGAATACAATAAAACTTTTTAAGCATTCAAACAACTAAGAACAATTCAACATATAGATGAGACTGAAGAAAGCATGATTAACAAAGAAATGCAAACTTTAAACACTCCCAAGAAGCTTTCTTGACTTGTAGATTCATCCAAGAAGATGGATGTGTGATCAATATTATTGCTTCAAGATTCGAAGGGTATATGCATATAGAAATTTTGGCATTAGGATGGCATTGTTGCTAAGATTTGGTCTCAAAATGGCATTATAAAAATGCATTGAAGGTGGATGATAATGAAGGAGAAGAGGGCTCAATTTATAGGCTTGAGTGAATGGAAATAGACAATAAAGATGAAAGGGTGAGAAGTGGCTAGGATGCATTTGAGGGGAAGCACATAGATTGTACTTTTTTGAACTCATAGCCTTGTGACAAGTGTCACAAGGAGAGAGTACGAGAGGACATTGGGGGTTGGGAATATATGCCATAAAGGCATATCTTGTCTCAAATCCCAAAGGTAAATCCTTGAGGAATGTGACCATTTTTGGAAATGGGAAAATATTCCTTGGAAGGGACAAAGGTGTATGCGGTTGGGGATGTAAGAGCATTTAAGGTTGACAAGTGGATAGAAGGTTGGGATTGGAGTTGAAAATACATGTAGTTGACTTGGGTTTGGATTTGGATTTCTTAATCTTTGGATTAGGATTATGAAAATTTTTAGGAGAGGATTAGGCTTGGATTAGGAATGATTAGTGGACAAGTAGGAAATTAGGAGAACCCAAGTGGGAGGAGAGAGAATGAATGGAGGATTAATTAGTTAACGAAGGGTGTTTAACTAATTAAATAGGAATTAGTATATGTGAAGGGGTTGAGTTGAGTTACAACTCAAGGTTATGTGGTTAAAGGGTGGTTTGGTTAAGGGTTAAAGTTAGGAGCCATGTGCTCAAATAAATTTCATTTATAAATAGATGAAAACGGTTAAAATGAATTAATTAAAGAAAATAGGAGTATTTTTTTAATTAATAGAGGAATGAGGTTTAATTAATCAAATAGCTATGGGTTTCTTATTTAATAAATTGGGCTATAATTAATTTATTAGAAGGATTGCCATAAGTTAAGTAAATAATAAATATTTAATTAATAATACCTAGAAGAGAGATAAATTTGATTATGAAGTCATTAATCAGATTTATATATTCATATATTAGGTTTGGTTACATTCCTTATATCACCTTTATATACACTTGTCTCCTTTTCCCTTTCTAGCCTTTTTCTATCTATTTTAGTTAATACATCCATCTTATATACTTAGATTTATCAAAGGAAACATGACCCTTACATAATAACCTTAAGCTTAACCTACCTTCCTTAATCTCATATTTCATAACCCCATTTCCAATTTGCAATGGTTTACTGTAAACTATTTTCTAGCCAACAACCTCCCTTCTTGCTCTTGATTTCAAATTCAAACATCACCATCCACACAATTATTAAAAGATAATTTTTATCTCATTATATCATTATAAATAATCAAATTAATACTAGACAATATTTGATCATAGTTCCAATACACCCATTATAAACAACAAATAAATTAATTGGAGACAACATAGTTGCCCTATTGTCTTCCTGATAAGTATACAAAATCTTGGATTAAAGGAAAGTCTTGAGAATTATTATACTTTCATATTATTACACATACTACTACATGGTGATAACTTTATATATGATCATGTATTTTTCACCTTTCCTCTAGCTCCTTGCATTGTTTGTATTCAACGAATTGGAGGGGACATATAATATCAACAAGATTCAATTGATGAGCATGGTTATAAGAACTATCACATTATCACTTATATTTCAAAATGGAATTACATTTCATGTTCTACATTAGGAAGAATCATTTTTTTGTCCAAGGAAGAATCCCATTCGCATGCTAGGTAGAATCCCTGATACTTTTTTCTTTTATTTTTAATTGATAATAGTTTAAGAAAGTTGAAATTTATGACTATTTTATTTTCATGACATATGCAATTCATTGAAAAGTTCCCAACTCATAGGTTTCAATATGGGTTACCCATTACAAGGGGAATACACCAAATTGCTATTTATATTTGTGTCATTTTTTCTCAAATGTATGCATAATCCACTTTCACGTGCAACTTCATATTATTTCACATGCAAGTCAAAGTGATGTTGTAGACACCTAAAAATCCTCTTATTAATTAAAACATTTAAATTAATAAAAGTATTGATGACATCATAATTATTTAATTATTATTGTCATTATCTCCCCCTATTTTAATTAAATAACCACTCCCAAAAATATTTAAATCAAATTTAAATATTTATCTCTCCTAATTTATTAAATTATTTAATAAATTATCTCAGCCAAAACCCCTTTTAAATAAATAAATTATTTATTTAAAATCCCCAAACCCTAGATATCTTCTAGACTCTTCTAAACCTATTCTCTCATCCCTAATCACTCCCTAATCTCGTTTAAGGGGTGATTCCTAACCCTCTTAGCCTAACAATCTCCCTTTGACCCAAAGTCAACACCCTCATTAATGAGCCTTACAAACTCATTAATAACCCCTTACACCCTCATTAATGGCTCTTACAGCCTTATTAATGAGAGCCCATCTCCCATCTTCCACTCTTGTCCCCCCAGCACACTTCCCTAGTCTTTCTCACAGATGTGCGAGCAACCCTTGGGCCTTTCAACCATTAATGCCAATCCTATCCCTTCTAACTATACCCCTAACCCTGACTCTACCCCTGACCCTAACTACCCATCCTAACCCAAGGCCTTGGCCAAAATCCTATAAATAGCTTTCATTCTAAGATAAAATAGGGTCCTTCGGTCCAATTCATTTGTGCATTTTTATCATGCTAATTTAGTTCTTTCTTTTAGTATATTTTAGCATTGTTAGCTTAATCCTTTCATATTTTTCAACATCTTAGATCACATAGCTTAGCTAAAATGGATGAACCATAGTTTCATTTATTTATTTGCATTTCATCTTCAGTATCTAATCATATCCATGCTAAAGTAAATTAACTTTCATTTCTTTTCTGCATCTCATCAATAGCTTAATCTGCATCTTGCATTCAGTTGCATCCTATGGGTCATAGGGGCAAAACTAGCCTCCTATGCTAGATTTTGTGCCATTTTTGGGACTTCTAGGGATTGAAATAGAGCCTAATCACCCTCATCTACATTAGGGATATGTATATTGTACTTGGAGAGCACACCCACATCCTCATAAAATGAGAAAATCAAATGAGGCTTGGGTGATCCCATTTCAGCTCAATCAGAGGTGGTGTTGTGATAGTATTTTGTGTCTGATTTGTATGCTAGATTAGGATAATTTTTTATTGTCTATGCCTACTCCTAAAAAATTGGATTCACATAATTCACATTTTGGCATGCCTGGTGGGACCCCCACTACATATTCCCACTCAGTTTCTAGGGGTTTCTGATCAAAATTTACACTTTTTCTAAAGATCTCGTACGGCCTTATGAGAATCCTAGTACAAGTAAACTCCTCTAGACCTATTTACTCATATGGTAACCCCTTTATTCTCATACTATGTTATGTACTAACTCGTATGGGCCTTCTACATATCATTTTTTTGTGTCTGCTTCTCATCTAGCCATGTTTTCTCATATGGTGACCCTTGTGTACACGTATGGGACTTAGTATTGACTCGTATGAGTAAACACCTCAAAATCCCCTGCCCTATTTACTTGTATGGGAAACAAAGGGCATGTTTAGGACCCTAATCCTTGGTTTGTTTGGTTTTTCAAGTTCATTTGAGCTCCATATTGTCCCTAATCTTCAAATTTACAGGATCTAACTTTATTTTTGCAAGTCATCCTTAAAGAACATGTTGTTTTTTCAAAATCATCAAGGACCTAAAGCCTACTAACCTATTGTTTTGTTTAGCGAACAAAGTCAACCTTCATTTAAGCTTAAAACAAACCACACTCAATCTTGAATGCCTAAGTTTAAAGAATATGCATATCTTCATAAAAGTTTAAAACTCAATCAAAAGTAATCCTAAAAATGAACAACTTGAATCTTCACACTTTGATCTGGGTATGTGCAGGATCATGGTATGCCAAAAAGTGGCGATGTGGAAAAGAAGTCCTGATTGATAGACTATTTGAAAAATAACTATAACTTTCAAACAATATAACATTTTTGAAATATAAAATATACATCACATTCTATGCTTCACCTAATACAATTATAAAAAACAATTCTTTCAATTTGATGAAGTTTAGACTAAGTTAAGGTGGTCAAACACAAGACTTTTTATATTCAGAAAAATTTGTAGCAGAAAAATCATAATTAATTATTTACTTGGAAAAAAATACAAAAAATATTTGTCACATTCGGACATGAGTCTACTACTTTTATCTAGAATCTTATAAAAAAATATTATCATTTTATTTTGTTTAATGTGGTCATACATACACCTACTTGTTATCTTTCTAGTCATGATTGATAAACTTATTGAAAAATAACTATAACTTTCAAACTGTATAACATTTTTGAAATCCAAAACATGTGTCATATTCTATGCTTTTCCTACTACAAGAAAAATAAAATAAAAAATCAGTTTGATAAAGTTTAGACTAAGTTAACGTGGTCAGACACGAGAGTTCTTTTATTCTAGGAAAGTTGTAGAAGAAAAATTATAATTAATTATTTACTTGAAAAAAAATATATAAAAAAATATGTCACATTCGGACATGATTCTACTACTTATATCTAGAATCTTGTAAATTTTTTTATCATTTTACTGTGTTTAAGGTGGTCAGACGTACACCTACTTCTTATTTTTTCCTGAAATTTCCATACTACTACATTGAAATTTGAAACTTTTAACATATAGAATAATTGTTTTTCAAAAATGGCCTAGTATATTAGAAACTAAATTTAATTTTCTACATATTCTCTTCTTACATAGTTTTGATATAATATTTATAACTTGTTCAATTTTTTATGTCAACTTGCCTAAACCTGATTTTCTGAATTTTTATTGCCACTTAAGGGCCTAGTTTGGCATACCATGATCCTTCACATACCCATTTAGGGTTTAAAATGAGCCATATCTAAAAATATTGAATGTTTAAAGGTTTCATGCAATCTAGGAACACTTCAATCTTTTGGACTTAAAACAAAGCCTAAATCAAATCTCGAATGCTCAAATGGAATGAACAATCAATCACACACTTACTTTGGATTTTAAAAAAAAATCTTGAAAATTTTGAGAAATCTTAGAATGTGATATTCGCATCTTCTTTTGGTCCTAAAAGGAACCCAAAACCTAATCTTGAGTGACTAAGAGAAAGAACAAAGGCAAATAAAAATAATCTCAACTTCTTTTGGACTTAAAAGTGAATGCAAACCCAAATCCTAAATGTCTACAAGAATGAAAAAACCAGAGTCAACTATTTCATTTAGATTTTAAAAGGAACAAAACATCCAAATCTTGAGTGCATAAGGTAAATTAAAGAAAACTCAAATAAAAAACACTTCATTTTGGGATCTTAAAAAGAATCAAAAATCCAATCTTGAGTGATAAAAAATAAAACACTTATATTTCTTTCAAAAAGTTCCAAAAGATTTGCTTTTCAAAAAAGTGAAATTTGCATCTTAATCATGAGTGTCTAAAAGTCATAGAATAGAGAGTACTTAAGAATCAATTTTGGAAATGAACTCTCTATGATGTGATTTTAGGATTTTGTTTTCAAATTCTTACAAAATCCATTTAAACTAAGTGATTTAGGTGAAATCCATACCCTTTCCCTGTGCCTTCATGGAATTTGGGTAAAAGATAAAGGGTTAGATTGGTCACTTGACTCTAGCAAGGCATGTCGAGAGAGAAAAGTGCTTCCTCTTTGGATAATGACCTCAAACTGGTATTTCCTTGATCGGTATATAAACAAAGCATTGAGAAAACTCTCACTTCATCCCCTCAAGCTCGAGCAATGCGTGTTGATGGTAACCTAAGGTAGGTGAATATACCTGTGTGTGTGAATTTTGTACCTAGCTGTAGACACAACACTTTAGTAAAACATTAGAGGTTAGCCAAAAACCAAAATCGTGCAATCAAATGGAAACTAAACTAACTAGGTGATTTACTGCCTTCTAGTAGGTGTGAGTATGATACTCTTAGATCAAACTAAGACCAGTGATAATGCAACACCTAAACAAAGGATTTGAATGCAAAGAATGAAAGACTATGAATGCAAATTAATCTTTTTTTTTTTTTGGATTTTTTGTGCAATAATATGAAAAACTGTATGAAATTAATCTATAATGAATGAATTTGGAATGTAGATTTGATCTAAAAATGCTATGAATGAGTATGAAACTATGAATAAGAAACTATGTAAAAGCTAAATAATCAACTATGAAAGATCTCACCAATCGCCTATCGCAAATGCTCAATCCTTCAATCGCCAATTCACCAGAGTAATTGTGCAAATTTGAGAGTTCTTATGAAGAGCTGAGCTTTGGTTTTATAGAAATACAGGGCTTTGAGGATGCATTGAGAAAAGCCATGAATCACTCTTGATAAACAAAGGTTGATTTTTGAGTTAACAAAAAATCAGAGATAATTAACTCACAAAAGCGTGCAAAAGCATGCAAGAACAACTTTTTAACTCAAATCAAAAGTTTAGATCAGCTTTGAACTCAAAATAGACTGTTGAGTTTCCAAAAGTTAACAACTTGCATTGATTTTCTAATTTGGAGTTTAACTGCTCTTTGAATGTGCACAATTAATTATGAATTAATTAAATAAATAAAGTGATTTATCCTCAACTTAACTGATTTTTGAATTAAAACAATTGATTTACGGGTTAATCAATTATTAAATCAAACTTTATTCTAAAACTATATTATTAAATATTGACAATTGACATGAACTAATTAAATAAGAATTTAATCAATTAGTCATAAGATTTTAGATTTATTGTCAAAATTAAATAATACAATTTAGGAATAATTTAATTAAATTCAATTAAATAATTAAGTGGCAATATTAAATTTAATTAATTAAATATTCAGAATATTCAATTAATCAAACTTTAGGATAAATAGGATTCATCGCCAAATAATAATTAAATTAAAGATAATTAGGATAAATAGGAATATTGCTAAGAATATTCCCCAATGCAGAATTTAGGATAATCAATTATGATTCGATAATGTGCAGATGTGCCTTAGGTTAGGACTTTGATGTCGATTTCATTTGATTTGAAGGTGTAGGAGGTTAATGAACTTATAGCCCATTTTTTGGGTATTACATTTTGCCCCTCTTTGAATCACTGTGCAAAGCGTAGTGGTTCAAAGAATAGTCTGTGTATGATATATATGTATGAAACTAATTTGAAAGATTTACTGATTCCAAGACAGAAACTAATTGAAAAATTGGAAAAAGAGATATCAACCCAAGCCCAAAAAGACCAAGAATCGAGATGATGCTAGCTATATCAATAATGAACCAGTGATTACAAAAAAGTGCCAAGACGCCTGATTCTGAACCTTATGATTGCGAAGGAGTGATTGATTCCACACCTCAATGTCCTTGTATGAATCATATTGGTATCACATCCTAAACCCATCAATTACGAAGAACCAAGGAAATGACACTAATGAATCGATAGTTACAAAAGTTGATACAGTCTACAAGATAGATTTAGGATACTAGATGAATCTGATATGCCCCAAGAGATGATAGATTTTCCCCAAGTGACGAGGACTTTAGATGAATCAGCAACTAGATGTGGTTGTTATCTTGATCACTAAGAGAAAGATATTGATTTATATTACAGACTTGAATGATGTGCAATACCATGCCCCCTTCGGGATTAAAATTGAAATATGTCAAGAAAAGTCAGTGTTGAATTATTTGGAAGCATATTAATTGATTTGAGAAGTGGTTGTGCACGTTCGAGAACATGTTTTACATCGTTTAGAGGTCCCGGAGACCAAGTTTGACTAGGTTAAACCATGAGTTGACCATAGTTGACCAAGTTGAAATTTTGATAGTTTGATGTAAGATAATTAGTTAGGTCGAATACTGGATTTCTATGATGATTGAAGGTCGATTATGCAAGCAGTCAGACATCCTAGGTCTGAAAATTTTAAATCATGATTTTGACATAGTAAATGATCTCAGATTTTGATTTTGATCCTGAAAAAGGATTCTACTTGCTATTTCGTTGGATGGACCTTCGTGTAAGATTCAGCTCTTGTAGTCATGTTTAGCATTTTTTTTTTTGGAAGAATTGTTTAAGTGTTCAAGCAATTTGTGACATCATGCAAAGTGCAAAATGAAATGCAAACCTAGGACCTAGGACCTAGTCACTGATCATGTGTCGGTCATTTGTCATCATTGAATGTTTTTTTTAGGTAACTAGATAAATCAATACAATGCCCACTAGTTTATAAAACCATAGACATATGAATACTGATTTGTATGCTCAAGAATCAATACAACACCCACTGATCAAATAACCATGAACATATGAATATTGATTTTGTTTTCGAAATGTCAGATTAGATATAAGCACCAAGGCATAAACGCCAAGATGACCTGAATATCATGTCTATTTTAATATAGCAATTTGTATAAGCATCAGAACATAAACATCGTGATGACCAGAATATGTCTTGCAAATCAACCACATCAAGTAGTCAAGAGATCATTCTAAATCCAATGTGAATTACCCATAGTGACCCTTTATCATTCACATCCTTAAGTAAGATTGTGTTTCACAATAGGAGAAAGAACTTACTCAAAAAGACAATATTTAGATCAAACTTCCTTGAATTTTTTGGGTATCAATGGTCGAGGTACTCATGGCCATCCAATTCGAGATAGAGGCTCTTACAGATGAACACCATTTCAATCCAGAATTTCCAAAGTTGTTAGATTTTCACATATAAACAAAAGACAAAGAAAAGATTATGCCCCCAGTCATCACTCCCTAAATCCTGTAAAGGACATCATCGAAGAGCTCGAAGGGACACAATATGAAAAAATCTCAATGCGAATTAGTAAGCATACAAGGAGATAAAAGTATGTAAAAAATCATAGATTGTTTTTTATTTGTGTTTGATTGCATTGTTGTAGATGCAAAATCCTTTCTGGAGATGAGACTGACTGACTAACTCAAGTGAAGCTTCAAAGGACTCTAACTAGATATGACACATCTAATATGTACTAGAGGCCATAGGATATGGCATTGATTACCCTCAAGTTTGAACATTGATAGGATATAGATGCTGAACCGATTGGTGTACAGACCAACTTATTGAAAATAGAAAAGCGGGAACAAACTAGAAAATATGGACAAACTAAAGCAAGACTGAAAGCTAGGAAAGACCAAGATTTTGCTGATAGATGGACCATTTTGAAACAAGTGGCACCCGTTTGCCCGGTTTTCACCATCTTGGTAGAGATTCTATTTTTGCTACCAAGGTGCCTGTTTCCAGGTTTTCACCAAGGCACTTTTTCTTTTTCTCATTTTTTTGTATTTTTTCATTTTTCCAATTTTTTTGTACTTTTGATATTTTTTTATTTTTTTTGTGAATCATCAAGGTTCCCATTGCTAGGTTTTCACCAAGATGTTCAATTTTTTTTAGGACTTTTTCAGATTTTTAAGATTTTTTTCAAGACATTTTACCATAGACTGAATGCCTTAGGCATAGAATTTATTTAGATGGAGAATGTTGATTGGTTCTCGGAGTTGTTCTCCTTCAGTCATTGATATTTGATAGGCTCCAGAGCCAAAAGTAGTAGTGATAAAAAAGGGACCTAGCTAGTTGGGTTCAAACTTCCCCTTGCGCTCTCTATGTGATTGATTTTTAGGATTCTCTCTCAAGACTAGATCGCCAACCTGAAATTCTCTGTGTTTGACTTTCTTGTTGTAACCTCTAGACATTCTCTTCTGATATACTCTAAGATGACCACATGTTGCTTATCTGTGCTCATCTAGTAGTTCGAGTTCTTGCAACCTAGACACTCTGTAGTCATCATCAGTTACTAGACCATGCATTCTAATTCTTAGTGATGAGATTTCAACCTTAATAGGCAGTACCGCTTTAGACCCATAAACTAAAGCCAACGGTGTAGCCCCAATAGGCATTCTGATACATGTTCTGTAGGCCCAGAGAGCTAGATTGATCATAAGATGCCAGTCTCTTCCTATTTTATTAACTGTACGATGCAAGATTTTCAATAGATTCTTATTAGAAGCCTCTGCTTGTCCATTCCCTTGAGGATAGTAGATAGATGACCAATGTTGTGTAATCTTGAATTTGGCACAGAGATTATCCAAGTCTTTGTTCTTAAATTGTCCACCATTATCTATGACTATAGAATGTGGAATACCATACCGGCATATGATGTAGTTCAAGATGAACATAGATATTTGTTTTCTAATTGCTTGTGTCAAAGGGATTGCTTCTACCCATTTCGTAAAATAATCTATAGCTGTGATTAGATGGGTATGTCCATTAGAAGAATGAGGATGTATGGATCCTATAAGATCAAATGCCCATTGATGAAAAGGCCATTGAGTAGTGAAGGGAATTAGATCTCTCCCTAGAGCATGAATTAAGTTTCCATGCACTTGGCACTTTTGACAGTTCTTAGCAAACTTGATAGACTCTTTCTCCATTCAAGCGTGACCCAAAAATACCCTCATGGACTTCCTCTAACACATGTTGAGACTCTTCCCATTCTAAACATCTAAGTAGTGTACCATCTAGACCTCATTTGTAAAGATCATGACCAATGATGACATATCAGGAGGCATTACGGATAAGGAATCTCTTTTCATGACGGTTGAAGGTATGAGGAATGATTTGGTCTTGGAGATAGGAGAATAGGTTTTTATATCTGGATGAATCATGACCTACAACAGTGCAAATCATGTGAGTTTCAAGAGATTCATATGCAGGATAAGATAGTGCTTCCACCGGGAACTCATAGCATAGCTCATGTTCAGGCTACTGTAATAAAGTAGATAATGTTGTCATTGCATCTGCAACCTTATTCTCTATTCTAGGTATTTTCTCAAATGTGATAGATATGAAATATTTCTTGAGTTCATCTACCATTCTTTTGTATGGAATGAGCTTTTCATCTTTTGTTTGGTATACATCATTGACTTGATGGATAACAAGTTGTGAGTCTCCATGAATGTGTACTTCTATTACTCTCCACTCAATTGTCATTTTCATGCCATTAAGAAGGGCTTCATATTCAAAACTATTATTTGTGCAAGGAAACTTGATTCTAAATGCTTTTGGGATTGAGTATCCTTGAGGAGTTATGAACAATATGCCTGCTCCAGATCCATTCTGTGTATAGGAGCCATCAAAGAACAATTGCCATTCTCTAGAAGAAAGATTCATGATAGAGGAATCTGGAAATTCCATCTGCATTGGTGTGTCATCAAACAAAGGTGCATCTACTAATTGATCAGTAATAACTTGGCCTTTAATAGCTTTTCTTTTAACATATTCAATGTCAAACTCACTTAAGAGCATGACCCATTTGGCTAATCTACCCATGAGGGTAGCTTTGCTTAGTAGGTACTTTAGTGGATCAATCTTAGCTACTAAATGCATGGTATGAGATAACATATAATGTCTTAGTTTATGTGATGCAAAGATCATAGCTAGACAAGCCTTTTCAATCATAGAATAGTTCTTTTCATACACCACCAATGTTCTACTGATATAGTATATAGCTCTTTCCTTCTTGTTCTCATCATGTTGTGTAAGCAATGCCCCCAGTGATGTATCTATTACAGAGACATATAAGATCAATGGCTTCCCTTGAATAGGAGGCATCAAGATAGGAGGATTTGATAGATACTTCTTGATATGATCAAAAAAAATTTCACATTCCTCGCTCCATGCAAAGGTCACACCTTTATGTAATGTCTTTGTAAAAGGTTGTGATATGTCTGCCAGCTGAGATATGAAGTGTCTGATAGATTGAACTCTCCCTTGAAATTTCCTCATTTGACTAATATTGTTTGGGGGTTGCATCTTCATTATAGCCTTGAATTTAGCTGGATCAACTTCAATGCCTTTCTTTGAAACTATGTATCCTAAGAGTTTTCTAGAAGTGACACCAAAAGCACACTTCTTAGGATTTAGTCTGAGATTAAATTTTTCCATTTTGTCAAGTATCTTGCTCAAGTCATTTAGATGTTTAGCTCTAATCATATATTTAGCCAAAGTATCATCAATATAATCCTCCATAGTTCGATGCATCATGTCATGAAAGATAGATGTCATAGCTCTCTGATATGTAGCACCAGCATTCTTAAGCCCAAATGGCATGACATTCCAACAGAAGGTGCCCCATGCACATGTGAAAGTGGTTTTCTCTTGATCCTATGGAGAAATTTTGATTTGATTATATCCAGAAAAACCATCCATTAAGGAATACATCTCAAAGCTTGCAGTCATGTCTACTATCATATCAATGTTAGGTAATGGAAAATCATCCTTAGGGCATGCTTTCTTTACATCTCTGAAATCTGTGCACACTCTTATTGATTTTTCTGGTTTAGAAATAGGTACAATATTAGAGATCCATTCTACATAATCAATAATGTGGATAAATCCAACTTTTAGGAGTTTCTCTAATTCAGCTTTTACCAAGAGTGCAACATGTGGATGCATCTTTCTCAATTTCTACTTAACAGGTTTAACATTTGGAGCTATAAATAAATGATGCATTATAATATCAGGATCCAACCCTGACATATCTGAGTATTTCCATGCAAATTTGATCTTCTTCTCTGTTAGGAATGTTGTAAATTTTGCTTCTCTTCTTCTGATAAAGCTTGCGCTACATGGATCAACTATGGTTCTTCTATTGTTCCCAAATTGATAGATTGAGTCAGCTCAATTAGAACTAGAGATCTGTCTTATAAATGACTCAGAAGGACATCAAATATCTCATCCTTAGGTGCCTCAGAGAGATTTTCACCTTCAGATACGTCTTTTATTTATACTTTTGTAGGTTCTTGATGCAGAGCATCATGGAAATCACTCAACATCTAGGATCTTTATGATCCAAACTTCATTTAATCATTCAAATAATTTGAAAGAGGAAAATACTATCTTCTTTCACAAGATCAATCAACAAAATACTTCTTTGATTCCTTTAACAAACAACTTTGAAACTATCTCAAGTTTTATAGTTTTCAAAGATTGAGTTATCTGACCCACTAAAACTCCAAACCAAAATTTTTGGAAACAAAAAAGTTTGTAGATAACTACAATAACTATCTCCTTAAAAAATATTAAAGTCTGAGGACCCCATTTTATTCCTCAAACAATTATTGTTTCAGACTGCAAATTCTGGTCCATATCCCTGTCATAATTCAAAATAAAACACCAAACCCTGCCTAGGGCATCTCATATCTTTCTCCAAAAGAATCCAAATGACACCAAACCAATTCCATCTGAATAATTTATGAATCTAGTTTCATAATATGTAAGATATTTATTTTTCCCAATCATAAATAATTTTTCAAGCACAAATCACTTCCTGCAACTCCAATGGAGATCTTTAAAAACTAGTTTCCACTCAAATGTTGATAACTTTTACAAATCTGCATAAAAATGACTAAAAAAAAAAGAGAATGAAATTTAATTCACATATATTTTCAATTCATATTCTTAGAGGTCTTGATTCACAAAAATGTATCCATACCAAATGCTACAACATGACTATTCTCAGGAGATCTTGAATCTGCAAGCAACAACTTCTACCAAAACATGCATAACTTATTCATTTATTTATAAAATTGAACAAAACCAAAATCATGAGAAAGAGGATTCATAATTATATCCATCCATTCCTATATTATAGGGTTTCTGGTCCATACATGGCCGTACAAGGCTTGGAACCAACACTAAAACTGAAAAACCAATCAAAATAACAACAAAAGAATGCACCAAAAATGTATCAAATTATTTCCTCCTCTCAAATATGATTTGGTTCGACCATAAAATGGTATTTATAAGTTATTTGGTAGTTTTTAACTTCATAACCAATTCCTAGACCAACCATCTACCTTTTTACATCTTTTTTGCAATGTTTGCAACTTTCTCAATGTTGCATTTTATGCAACTTTTACATTTTTGACAAAATGACTTTAAAACTTTGTCAAACCTCTCTATACATATCCAAATGGAATATTTAATACCTTTTATAATTCTTTTACCCTTCCATGGGTCTTTTACACAAATTTGACCATGTAGACCTAAACATGACCTATTTGACAACTTGAGCAATATTGTGCACATGCTTACATTTCTTGTCAATACATTTACAAATGCAATCAAAATTAATCAATACATCATATAATTGACTTTAAATTACTCAAAAATATTATATATCTCATAGTGACCTCTAGGATTAGGTGCTCCTGCACCATACTACTGGCTTTGAAAATTTTCCAAGTCTCTTGGAAAGGTGTGCCATAACCTGCAAATAATTACAAAAAAAATCTTCATCTTTACCTTCCTTTTCCTCTTCATGCCTTTATCACCATCATGTTTTCCCTTAAGGACATAGGACTGTCCTCAAAATCATCTTCTCAAATACTCCTGTCAGTGGAGCATTAATGGTTGCAACTCCACGGTGCCTTATCAGTCAGAAATCCACCTTTACCATTGCTGCTTCAAACTCACCACAAATAACTCTCCCATATGCCTCATCTAGGAGTCCTCTTTTCCTCTCTCCCTAGTCTCTTGGCAATCAACTGGACCACTCCTTGGCCCTGGACCTTCTCTTGGCCCTTTAAAGACTTCCATTGTCTTTACACACAACCCAAACTTTATATGCAACAAGATGGATGAGCACCTGCAACCAAAACTCATAAACAAAAAAAATACCAAATCTCCAAGGTTCTGGTGTGGATTGCCTCGCTCGACGCTCTACCCACACACTCAAGATCTTCAAGTTCTGATACCACTTGATGCAGAGCATCATGGAAACCACTCAACATTAGGATCTTTATGATCTAAAATTCATTTAATCATTCAAATAATTTGAAAGAGGAAAATACTATCTTCTTTCACAAGATCAATCAACAAAATACTTCTTTGATTCCTTTAACAAACAACTTTGAAACTATCTCGAGTTTTATAGTTTTCAAAGATTGAGTTATTTGACCCACTAAAACTCCAAACCAAAATTTCTAGAAACAACAAAGTTTGTAGATAACTAAAATAACTATCTCCTTACAAAATATTAAGGTCTGAGGACCCCATTTTATTCCTCAAACAATTATTTTTTCAGACTACAAATTCTGGTCCATATCCTTGTCATAATTCAGAAATAAAACACCAAACCCTGCCTAGGGAATCTCATATCTTTCTCCAAAAGAATCCAAATGACACCAAACCAATTCCATCTAAATAATTTATGAATCTAGTTTCAGAATATGTAATATATTTATTTTTCCCAATCATAAATAATTTTTTAAGCACAAATCACTGCCTACAACTCCAATGGAGATCTTTAAAAACCAGTTTCCACTCAAACGTTGATAACTTTTATAAATCTGCATAAAAATGACTCAAACAAAAATGGAATGAAATTTAATTCACATATATTTCCAATTCATATTATTATAGGTCTTGATTCACCAAAATGTGTCTGTACCAAACGCTGCAACATGATTGTTCTCAAGAGATCTTGAATCTGCAAACAACAACTTCTACCAAAATGTGCATAACTTATTCATTTATCTATAAAATTGAACCAAACCAAAAGAATGAGAAGGAAGATTAATCATTCTATCCATCCATTACTATATTATAGGGTTTCCAGGCCATACATGACTGTACAAGGCCTGAAACCAACAATAAAACTGAAAAACAAATCAAAATAACAACAAAAGAATGCACCAAAAATGTATCAAATTATTTCCTCCTCTCAAATCTGATTTGGTTCGACCATAAAATGGTATTTATAAGGTATTTGGTAGTTTTTAACTTCATAACCAACTCCTAGACCAATCATCTACCTTTTTACATCTTTTTTGCAATGTTTGCAACTTTCTCAATGTTGCATTTTACAACATTTTATGCAACTTTTACATTTTTGACAAAATGACTTTAAAAAATTTTCAAACCTCTCTATACATATCCAAATGGAATATTTAATACCTTTTATAATTCTTTTACCCATCCATGGGTCTTTTACACAAATTTGACCATGTAGACCTAAACATGACCTATTTGACAACTTGAGCAATATTGTGCACATGCTTACATTTCTTGTCAATACATTTACAAATGGATTCAAAATTAATCAATACATCATATAATTGACTTTAAATTACTCAAAAATCTTATATATCTCATAGTGACCTCTAGGATTAGGTGCTCTTGCACCAGTTCTGAGACTGCCACAAAGTGGTTTTCACCCTCAGAACTCCTTTTCTTTTTATTCTTATTCTTATTTTTCTGACTAAGATACTTGATGTCCGACTCCATCATGCTAATGCTCGGTTCACTGATGGAAGTCCTCATAGGTTCAATTTCATTTAGGTAGCAAGCAAGGGCATAGTCATTGGGAAAGGTATAAATACCTTGGTTCAAATTTGTAGAGGTTTGGTCAAGAAGTTCAGGATTTTGGATAGTCAAAGTCATGAAAGATTGGGAAATAGTGTTTACAGATATGGATCTATCATCATTGTTTCTAACTCGACACTCAAGTTCAAAGATGATATTACAACTTAAGACATTCAATTCATGAATAGGCTCAATGTCATTGTGGAAATCCACTTCAGCCATCGGTGTATCAAACTCGGTAAGTTCATCATTTCACTCTAGAATTATGTTGGGTTTAGGTGCATATTGGTGAATAACATCAATATGCTTTTTTGTAATAAGTTCATCTAGTTCTGGAATGACTCCCCATTCATAGCCATTTGATTCATCTATTGTTTCTTCATCTAGACCTCTAGAAAATCTAAGAACATGAGTAAAGTCAGGATGAATACCCCAAAAAGGGTTACCCTCATATTCTGATTTGAATTCATACTCATGGGAATCTATCTCAGAATAACTACCACCTTCCTCTTTTTTATTTCCTTCAAGATTAACTAGTTCTTGTGTTGCAACTATCTCTTTCTCTATAGTAGGTTCTTGTGTTTCTACTACATTAATTCTTTTTATTGGATCATCTTCAACTTCAAGGAGGTCTTTTATTTCTTTAGGAAAATGCTCATAGGGAATGAGATCTTCAGTGGTGTCTAAATCATCACTATCAAATTGTTCAGTTATTTCCCCCTTTAGTTGATTTTCTATGGAAGGCTCAATTTGTTCGAGAACATGCAGGGAGTTCTTGCTAAGGCAGAAAGGCTTCTTCGTGTATCCTAGACCTATTGTATTCTTGTTTGCTCAGCCACAATGACCAAGAGGTGACATAAGACCTTTACCTTGTAGGACTAGAGGTCCTTTTCCTTTATATCCCATTTTTGTGATCAATTTCTCCCTTGGGCCATATGACTTAGATAGGATATTTGATATTTTACCATCACATTTTTTAACAACGTGAGACTTAGGTTCATCTTTGTAGAGCCATGCGAGCATAGCTTCATCTTCTTCAAACTCTTGTTTAGATACTCATTTTGCAACAAAAGTTCCTTTATATGCTTCAAGAGGTTCTTTAGACTCTAGCTTGGACTGTTTTAGAGTTTTCCCATAGGACTTAGGCAAGATAGGGAGAGATGTCAAAGATAAGATTGGCTCTATAGTATATTCTCCCATACCATTTTCTTTTATTTTAACCTCTTTAGCAATGTCTTACATCTTGGATGTTGAAGCAATGTCTAGCTGCTTAGTGGAAGATTCCCTATTATTAGGAACAAGTTTATCAGCACTCTCTTTCAATGTATTGCAAGTTGTATATAGATCAGTTGGAATCATCATCTCTACTCCTTCATAAGGAAATTTCAAAAACTAATGGTATGTAGAAGGAATAGCTTTCATTTCATGTATTCAGGGTCTCCCTAGAAGGATGTTGTAAGCCAAAGTTAGATCAAGAACTTAACATATAATATCTCTGATGATAGGACCTACTCTGATAGGTAAGACAATTATTCATTTGGAAGATCTTTCTTGCTCATCATATACTTTCATAGTTATCTTCTTTCTAGGATCAATGGCCATTTTTGAAAATCCCAATTGTGTAATCAAGTTGAAAGAACAAATGTTCAGACCAGCACCCCCATCTATCAACACATGTTTGACATGATGGTTTTGGATCAAGACTTCAATATGCAAGGGTTGGTTATGTGGATGACTCAAGGAGTTATCATCTTTCTTTGAAAAGGAGATATACTATAGAGATGTAACTTGACCAACCATAGTCTAGAATTTGTCTAAATCAAGGTTGTTAGGAACATTGGATCCGAGCAGAGCTTTTTCTAGAATGGCTCTATGAGCTGGAGATATTTGGAGCAACTCAAACATGGAGATTTTAGCATTTTTGTGCTAGAGTTGTTGGACAATACTGTATGAAGTAGGCCTCATGTCTTTAGGATTTGAAGATTTAGATGTAGCCTTCTATTTAGAAGTAGGTGAAAGATTGAAAGGAACCTTAGGGACATTGGATGAATCTGGTATTTGTCTTTGTAGGTGTGCCTGAGCTTGTGATCGAGTAACTGCATTAGCTGATTGATTTTCTCTATCTTTTCTTACAATTGTGATGGCATTGCAATGCTCAGATAAGCATGGTTCAACCATATTGATGATAGCATCATTTCCAGAGTAGGCATAATTGACTTTAGCACCCATATTAGGATGAGAAGAAGAATCTTCTTATACCATGTTTAGTAAATGGTTTTGTGAATGTTGTATGATCATTATTGCTCTTATGATTGTCAATCGTGATGTCTCCCTTATCAATTTTGTCTTGTATGATGTGCTTCAAGAAGATGCAGTTATTAGTCTTATGACCCTTATTGTGATGGAATTCATAGAATTTGTTCTCCCTCCACCATTTTGATTTAGGTTCAAGATCAAAGACTTTCATCTTAGGCAATTAGTAGATGATTTTGTTTGCCAATAGAGTTTTCATGGTAGATTCCAAGGATTCTCCAAGAGGAGTGAATTTGCGATTAGGATCTATAGCCCAAGGTTTGTAATCAGATGAATTTTTGTTGGACTCTATGGCTTTGGCTTCAGAAGCTTTGATGGCTTGGCTACCAACAGTAAGATTGAAAGTAGGTGCCTTAGATGGGGCACAGATATTATCAACAATGCCATCTATGACAATGCCTTTATTCTTGTTCCAGTTTTTGTTCTTGTCCTTAGAACTAGATCCAGATTCATACTTGTCTTTTTGAAGTGTGATGTCTCCTTTTTTCACAAGTACTTTCTCAATTTTGATCACATTATCTACCATCTTGTCAAAAGATGTATGATTTTTCATTTGTAAAGGGTTTTTTATTTCTGGAACAAGATTGTTGATGAAGATTTCCAGCTTCTCAGTTTCTGGAATAGGTCTAGCATATAGGGAAAATTTCTTTCTCCACCTCTTGAGAAATGTTAGGAATGGTTCTCCTGGATATTGTTTCAAATTGTAGATGTTGATCATGGTGACCAAATGTTGAATATTGTAGGAGTATTTTTGATAGAATAGTTTGATTAACTCCTCAAAAGTTTTGATAGTAGGGGGCATTCTAGAGAACCAATGAATGGCTGCTCCTCCCAGAGATTGAGGGAAAAGATGCATTAAGTAGGTTGGCTCATGCATAAACTCCATAGATTGAGTACAAAATTCTCTAACATAATCTTGAGGGTCAAAGTTTCCATCATACTTATCATATTTTGGCATCTCCACTCTTTTAGGGAATGGCGACATGTACAAGTCTTTATCAAATGGAAAAGGGCATAGAGCTTCCATGGAGAACTCCTTAGGTTCCTTTTCTTTCTCAAGTTTGTTAAGTTTGACTTGCATGGCATGCATCTGTTTCATCATAGCCATGATAGGAGTTTCTTCCTCATGTGTAATGGTATCTTCCACATTAATGTTTGGAGGAAGTTTAGCTCCTTGATGAGCTAACTCTAGAAAGTATGCTTCTCTATCTTCCTTCAAGAAATGTTTCATCATTCTTTTGAAGTCATCATCATTTTGATATCGAATAATTTTAGAAGGTGTAGGCTCTTGATCCATACTGTAATGAGATTGGTGTCCTTGAGACCTATGATGTGTCCCTTCGTGAGACATATTAGGAGTTTTAGGGCTACCTGGAATAGATTAAGGAGGGGTTTATTGATTACCTCTGTGAGTTGATGGAGGGGGTACATAACCAGTTTTCAATCAAAAATTGCCAAGACCGTCATCTTCGTAAAGCCTAGAATTGTAGAGTTTCTCAAGAGTGGGACCCTTCTAAATAGTCAAAGGTGCAGTGCTAAACACTTCTCTAGATTTCTTATGTGATGAAGCTCTAGTTTCCACCATTAACCTTGGGTGAAGCCAAAGAATAAGATAAAGACAACTGAAGAATGAATTGATTCAAGAAGATCAAATGACACAATCTTGTCAAGATTGAAGTGATTAAATAATATATCGGATGTAAATGAAGGATATTGTTCCATAGTGGTGTGGGTAGACACCCAACAGATGGTGGGCATGAGCTCACAACACTTAGTCATTTAGTAAAAGGATTGAATTTAAAGATAATGTTGACAAGGTTTTGACACAAGATGAAAAAGACTCAAATTGATAATCCAGAAGGCAAGATCAAACTCAAAGGCTCACTTGAGGAAAATGAATGAATTTTTTCTGGTTTCTACTCTATTCTTGACATAGTGATTTGTTCAACAGATTCTAGAAATAGGCTGTAAAAACTAAGTTTCTAACAATTCTGACCACTTTCTGGCAATTTTTCTCAAATGACTTTCTGCAGGATCGTACGATAGTGGGTATGCTATGAAATGACAATTGAAAAACTCATACAATAATTTCAAAACTTGCATGACAGTTGATAGAAAAAATTTTGACTTTTGTTTTTGACTTGTGGAAAAACTCATACGACCCTATACAAGCTATCATACGACAATACAAGGGTTCTAAAATGACACTTGCCAAAACTCGTATGACTTTCTAACCTGATGGGATGACTTTTGACTCTAGTAAGGATTTTCACTTTAGATTTTGCAATTTTTTGGGTTTTCAATTTCAGATTGTTCACAAATTTCTCTATCTAGGTTTGAAGATTATTCCAAGATCGTTCATTTTCGGTAGCCAAATAGATAAACAAGCATGAAAATAGCAAGAAAGTGATTCCAAGCATGTCTAAAAAAAATGAATAGGGGACAAAGCAACCCTGCGCATGAACAATCAAGTGACTGAATGTGCTAATCCCTAGAAGTGCTAATTGTGTATGTTCCCAAAAGTATTCCAATACTGCACATATTCCTAGAAAAATAAAAACTTGGCCTCACTAGAATTTATAGTAATGGTCTGACTCTGAAACTTTTATGATCTCAAGAGGGTGAACTCCAATCTAGGGGCACCAGGGTTTTGACACAGTCTGAGAAATTAATCAATCAAGAGCTGCTAGGGAGATCTGACAGCCCAACAAGAGATCATACCTGTGAAGATTTCTTCCACAAGGACATTTATATAGCAGTTGTTGCTACCATGGTGAAAATGGCTATTACCACTTGAGGTTTCATCCACGTGGTTGACCCAATTAAGGGAATGTCCACTACAGTTAACCCTCTCTAAAGGTGACTCACAAAAGATACCACAGGGGGACTAGATCAGATTCAAGGATTTGGGTTTCTAGTACTATCCAAAAAGAAAGTAGAGCATAATCCCCTAACCTCTTCACTTCACCAAGACAAAGTAGATAGATTAATCCGACACGCTTAGACCAAGATTATCTCACAAAGATCTATGACGTCAACCGCTTATGATCTATCAACCTCTCCGGAGAGAGAATGTATCAATCAAAAGTTGAAGACACATGAATCTAGTAGAACATGAGACTTTCTTAGTACCTTCCCTACCTACAAGGGGATTCTTTGTCAAGAGGAGCTTCACATGAATAAACAAGTGGAAGAAGCTCAATCTCTCAAGATCATCCACAAATAGTGTTCATAGGGCCTATTTACTATGTGTAACAGATATGCAAAAAGCAAATCTATGTTCGTTTTATAGCCCAAAATGAAGTCTATGATATGAAAGCAAGAAAATCACACAAGCTTGACATGTGAGAGTTTATTTTAATCCAAATCAAAATATTATTATCTTGAGAAGAATACCTAAATTCCTCGCAATGTGCTTAGTAGATTTTTACCTATTTTAGCAATTTAGTTACACTTTTTCCAATCAGATTCAACAAGTATCAGTCAAGAATAGAAGATTTCAATTGTTAGGGTTAGCTATTAGTCCAAATCTAAAAAACTACCAAAAAATTTGAAATGACAATTGAATTCTGGAGTCAAAACTTGTATGACAATGGGTTACCTCCCAGACAATAGTCTGGAAACTCATACGACTGAGTATCTTCTCATACAACAATCGGGCTTCCAAATGATAGTGTGCACTCTCTAATACGAGCTTTGAAATTTGAACTTGTCGTATGATAGTGGGTACCTCCCGAAATGACTTTCAGACAAAATTCGTACGAAAAATGTACGGACAAAAAATAAAAATTGCATTTTTAACCAAAAAATGACAAGAAAGTGATAGAATTTGATAGAAAGATGATGGAAACCCATTTTAGGGCCACACGGTGGGTGCCAAAAATGTGTGTGAATTTTGTACCTATCTGTAGACACAACACTTCAGTAAAACATTAGAGGTTAGCCAAAACCAAAATCGTGCAATGAAATGGAAACTAAACTAACCAGGTGATTTACTGCCTTCTAGTAGGTGTGAGTATGATACTCTTAGATCAGACCGAGACCAATGACAATGCAACACCTAAACAAAGGATTTGAATGAAAAGAATGAAAGACTATGAATGCAGATTAATCTTTTTCTTTTCTTTTCTATGCAATAACATGAAAAACTGTATGAAATTAATCTATAATGAATGAATTTGGAAGGTAGATTTGATCTAAAAATTCTATGAATGAGTATGAAACTATGAATAAGAAACTATGTAAAAGCTAAATAATCAACTATGAAAGATCTCACCAATCTCCTGTTGCAAATGCTCAATCCTTCAATCGCCAATTCACCAGAGTAATTGTGCAAATTTGAGAGTTCTTATGAAGAGCTAAGCCTTGGTTTTATAGAAATCCAAGGCTTTGAGGATGCATTGAGAAAAGCCATAAATCACTCTTGATAAACTTGGGTTGATTTTTGAGTTAACAAGAAATTAGAGATAATTAACTCACAAAATCATGCAAAAGCATGCAAGAACAACTTTTTAACTCAAATCAAAAGTTTAGATCAGCTTTGAACTCAAAATAGACTATTGAGTTTCCAAAAGTTAACAACTTGCATTGATTTTCTGATTTTGAGTTTAAATGCTCTTTGAATGTGTAGAATTAATTATGAATTAATTAAATAAATAAAGTGATTTATCCTCAACTTAACTGATTTTTGAATTAAAATAATTGATTTATGGGTTAATCAATTATTAAATCAAACTTTACTCTAAAACTATATTATTAAATATTGACAATTAACATGAACTAATTAAATAAGAATTTAATCAATTAGTCATAAGATTTTAGATTTATTGTCAAAATTAAATAATACAATTTAGGAATAATTTAATTAAATTCAATTAAATAATTAAGTGGCAGTATTAAATCTAATTAATTAAATATTTAGAATATTCAATTAATCAAACTTTAGGATAAATAGGATTCATCATCAAATAATAATTAAATTAAAGATAATTAGGATAAATAGGAATATTGCTAAGAATATTCCCCAATGCAAAATTTAGGATAATCAATTATGATTCGATAATGTGCAGATGTGTCTTAGGTTAGGATTTTGATGTCGATTTCATTTGATTTGAAGATGTAGGAGGTTAATGAACCTATAGCCCATTTTTGGGGTATTACAATACCTACTGTTTGGCATGGTCAACTAGGTTCTTAAGTGAGTCACATGTGTACAAATAGATTGGGAGGATGTCACGTACATTGCTAGACACCTATTAATTAGAGGCTACCTGATCTACCCCCGAAGGCTTTCTAATCTTTGTACAAGGAGAAAAGTAATCTCCCCAAGACACTCATCATATCGTGCCACCTTGAGTGCTTGGAACTAGATAATATGACATCATGAATAGATTCATTTCATGCTTGGTGGTGGCCATATTCTGATTAGCTCTTGGATGTGTGCCTAAGTCAATGAGAAAAGTTTATTTAGTCAAGCCAAAATTCCTACTAGTAGGATTTCTTGTGCACATTTTCGATGTTCCAAAACCAGTGACAATATCTATTGACATACATAAAGAAAGAGTTCTACATGCCAAATCCTTTTCCATGTTAGTCCAATCCTCTCATCCAGAAGTCACCCAAGCCTATAGATTCCTTTCATCCTAGTCTCATAATCATTGTCTTCCTATCATCCTACATCCATTTTTGCTCTCCTTTCCTCCACATATCCTAGGCTAGCAAAGTCATCTTGGTCATCCCCCTTCCTTTTTCCATCTTCTTTGGAGTCAATCTTTCATCCTATCCTGAGCTTAATAAAAATCCCAGTCTGAGCTTATTGTGCATCCTAATATGAGCTTTAGCTCCCCTTCCATCCTCATCCAACTCATCCACAAGTCAGCATGTCTTAAATCTATTATGATGAGTTTGGTTGTCTCACCTTTTCTACCAATCCATCCTATTCCAATGATGATGATAGTCTTGTTGATCATGATGAATACATTGAAAAGCTTAGCAAGCTTTCTCCCAACATCCCTCAAAATCAAATCATTCCTCCAAACTACCCTTATCATTTCTCCATACATTCCCACTAGGATACCTTTGACAAAGGAAATCCACTATCCACACCTTCTTCCTATGTCATACCCACATATCCCCCATATACAGATCCTTCCTACCTCCATCTTCTCCCATAGTCATATCCCAAACAAAACCTTTCTATAATGAACCTACAACCTACATCCCTAATCCAAATCCTCCATCTCCTTATCCTCCAGCCCATTTTTAAATCCATGATCCTAGTCTTCCAATCCATAACCATAACCCCTATGATATTGCTAATGCACCATCCAATATATCCTACCTATCTCCTCTGTCCCCTCCATCCTATCTCAATCTACCATCTTCCATTCCTACCTACATTACCACAAATCCCCTTCCATAAGAAACATGCATCTCTCAATCCACTTCATATTCCATACATCAATCCATCACCCCTACCCTATCAGTTAGTCAATCCAGTTCACAAGTCACCTCCATGCCTACTTATCTGAACTATCTAGTCATGCCATCATCCACTTCCTCTTCTACACATTCATCCCCTCAACCAAGTTCACAATCCATTTCCACACCCATCACATGTGGACTATCATAGTTTCCCACCATCTACACATTCGAATCCTTCACCTCAACCTTCATCCTGAATGTCTCCAAGGAATTTCACAAGGAAACTATCAAAAAATCCATCTCCTAAAGTTGATGAGTCATGTCATATCACTCCCTCATTTGAAGCCACTAGTGATGATCCTCATCCACCTCCTACATCCATCATTCCTCCTTCATCATCCACACCTATTATCCTTTATCCTCTACCCCACTTATTGATCCTCTTCCATCTCCTAGCATCATTGAGTTCTTTCCACCTGTTGACTCCATCTAATTCCCATCTATGTCTCCTCCTCCTAGCATTATCCAAACCACATACAATGAACCTCATGATTCCACCCTTCTTCCCTCCATCACAATTGCAGAATCTCCCATCCTTCCATCCATGCCATATGAAGAATCAATCCATACATCCCTCATCACACCATCTATGCCAATCTAATCAAGTCAAGGTTTTGTACAAAAGCATGTTGAAGTATCGATATCATCTTAAAATGGAAGCACTTCCATGTTAAGAGTGTTTAGTGCTCTGAGTAAGTTGTATGGGGTTATGTCAAGTACCTTGATTGGGTCTTTGCATGGATATGGATGTTTCCCCCTTTTTCTGCTTCTCTCTCCCTATTTCCAACCTCATTTCTACAGGCCTTCTCTGAGAATCGAAAGATCTTCACCTTTTGGGTCAAGGACGACCTAGTCCCTGACCTAGGTTAGGGAAGAGACTATCTCATCCTTGACCGTAGGTCCAATTTTCAAATTCTGGAAGTTTTGGGATGTCAGGTTTCAAAAAACTTTATTTTCCCACTTTCGGGTCGACTATTTTGGGTTTCAGAATGGTAAATCCTTAAATTGTATTTAATCTAGGTCCATTTCTAGGGGTTAAGGTTAATTGGGATTTAATTTTTGAATGTTGGCCTCACTAGAAGTTTGTTCCCTAGATCACTATATAAGGAGGACTTCCTCTCTCATTTGGTACATCACTTTTTGGCAATTAAGCATCCACTTTCCATTCATCAAGAGAAAGATCAAGAAAGCATTTCATCAAGCATTTTTAAGGAATCATTCAAGCCCTCATCTCCATTCAATTTCTCTTTTGAAGATCAAGGATTCAAGCATTCAAACCTTTGAAGGGATTTGGTTGAAGCATTCAAGATTCATCATTCAAACCCTAGATCTAGCCATCATGGTGGTGGGATCTTCTTTCAAGATCCTTTTTTCATCTTCATTCTTCTCTCAAGATGGATTCCAAGCATGAAATCATGGAGGTTTTGATTTACATTTGTTAATTTTATGTTCAAGCTTTCATATCAATATACTTGTTTACATTCAAAATACAATTGCATATCTATTGAATTTCATAGCTTCGTTGTTAGATCTACTTCTACTACTTGCTAGCATTCCCAATTTCAATTTCATTATTAAGGTTGATTCCAAACCAAGGTTTGACCAAGTAAAACTCCTCATCCAAAAAACAAAACCATTTTTCTTGCAGGTACAGGTACATGACAATGAATTGAAGTGCAGATCTGGATACCCTTTTCAGCGAACTTCTAAGATCCCCGAACAGAATTTCCATTGGACATGATCTTCAGTGAGGGGTAGGATCCTACCCCATGGTAAGACCTTTCCCCGCTGTCTAGGTCAAGGATGACCTACTTCCACAAAGACAAAATTTTTCTGGGTTTTCTTTGTCTCGACATTTCCAATTTGGAGTAGGTTGCAAAATTTCTCGAAACTATGCATAGACATCAGAAAACAATAATTAATTCATCAACCTTCTTTAGAGATAATTATTTATGTTTCATTTAGTTTGTATGTCCACAACATTTTCCATTACATATACTTCACATTCTATCTATTCACATCAAACACAATTCCAAAAATAAATCTATTCATTTTGGTGAACCTGACACACTTACCCTCTTTTCTTTTGTGGATTTAGATTTTGTGGTTTGATCTCTTCTTGCATTAAGATTAGGTTTATTTTATGCTCTTGCATTTTAATTTCAAAAATACAAAAAAATCTATACATTCAATAAAATACAAAAACATTTCTTGCATTTCATTTACTATGAAGATTCTTAAGATGCTTTGGTGTGTGGTCATGTTCTTTATTACCCTTCTTTTAGCATCTCTTTACCATACCTATGATGTTTATGAGAGTATCATTCACTTCATTATGTTGATGATCCTTCATTTTTCACTTGCTTATGCTTTTGTTAAATTGACTGATACTAGTCCGCCTACTTTCAAAACTTTCATTAAAGATTTATGTGGTAGCCTTATTACTCTTTTGGACTATGTGAAGAATTTGGTAGATGATACACCATCTCCTAATCTTCCTAATCCTATCATTTTGAATTTGATTCCTAATCTTCCTAATCCTAATCCGATCATTCCTAATCCTAATCCGATGCCTAATTCTCCATCTGCTATCCCTAGTTCTTCCTATACTTATGATGGGATTCAAGCTATAGTACATAATGTAGATGTGCAAGAATTCTTTGATTTACCTTCTCTGATTCATGGTGATATTAAAGGAAAGGGTAAAGAAACTTCTTCAAAACCTATTATTCCACCTTATACAACCTTTACTCATGCGCATGACAAACAATCACCTCCTATCAAAGCTTTACATGATATGTACACTACAAGATATAATATGATAACTAAACAAGGTTATAGAGGTTCAGGGCTTGGAGTTAATGAGCATGGTATCAAGTATCTGACTCATATACCCCCTAAAAAGGATTTACATGGTGTTGGTTGTTTGCAATCTCAAGATAAGGTAGGTGATGGTGATCATCCTCCTCTTCATATTATTCTCCCTACACCCACTCTAGATAACACTGATACTTGTCAAGATGTAGCTAAGAAGGTGTATGTTCAATTAATGAATTCCAAAAAAGAAATCTTTAAACCTATACTAAAAAATGCTTTATCCAAGTATAAATGTCCTTTTCATTATAGTAATACACATTTACTTGTTGATTGTAAACATTTCAAGCTATATGTTAGGGAAGGAGCTACTTTCAAAATTATATCTCACTCTCGTGCAGTTTTACAATTCCTTCATAATTTTGATATAGGGGATTCCCCTCGATCTGATATAATATAGACTTCAACTCCTCTTATCTCTGGACTAGAGGACAAGAGGTATATTTCCATCTAGTCTCCTAGGATCCATTAGGCTTTTTACTAGGCTTAATTGGTATTATATCTCTCCTATCTCTCTATGGTTTTGTATTATGTTTATAATCATCTATAGATTCTATTCAAGATATTTTTTCTAAGACATTTGTTTTTTAAAGGTATCCCTTGTCTCTATCCCTGGGGAACAAGGTTCTTCCTTCTTTCTCTTTGTCTAGGGAGTTTCTTTCCTTAGCTTAGTGGTATTTGTTTATATTGCAATATTATTTCATCATCTTGATAGATGTTTTGACCATGGATAACATTTTTATATGAGAGGTTGTTGTCCTAGGTCATCACCTCTTCTCTATGTTGCAAATTATGTTTATTATAAAATCTTACCCTTGCTTTGGTGTTAGAATTGTTTTCCTCATTCCAAAGATTCATTTTCCTCTTCTTTGTAGGGGGCTTGATGATTGAATCTTTGTTTCAGCCTTTGAAAGATGATATTTTATCTAAAGCACTCCTCTATGGTGGGGGTCTTGTTGATAAGATCTCTTTCATTGAGGATCCTTTTTCCACAAGTGACATATCCTTTTCATGATTATCTATACTCTTGGATGTAGGGGTCAATACCCTTCACTAATAATATGGTGTACATAATTATAAATAGGATATCTCCTTACATTGTGAAGTAGGTATCCACTTCCTCTTCCTTATCATGTCTAATAGACAACCACGATAAGGAGGGGGGAATATATAGGGTCTCCCTTGTACTATAGTTTTTTATTTTTATGCTAAATGTTGGAAGGTAATGCACATAAGTTGCTAAATCTTGAAAAGACATGCATTTTCAATATGCTAAATCCTCTTAAGGTAACACACATAAGTTGCTAAATCTTGAAGAGACGCACATTTTTCAATTTTCAATATGCTAAATCTTGGAAGGTAGCGCACATAAGTTGCTAAATCCTGAAAAGACATGCATTTCCAATATCCAAAATCTTTTGAAGGTAACACACGTAAGTGTATGCATCCTAAAAAGGTCACCTAGACTTTGGGCCCCCATTCATCAATTTATCAAATCCCAGAATCAATATTTTTAAAAATCAACAATTTTCAAATTATATCAATTTCCTTGATCAAATCCTAGTTCTATCATTCATTCGATTATTTTCTATGGGCTAACCATTTTATCCTAAGTCTTTATTTATTTAAAAGGAATTTCCTCCCGTTTTATTAAATAAAAAGCCCCACTTTTCCTCTTATCCTAAGTTGCACAAATAAAGCATTATTCTTATTTTGCAAAAAGAAGAAAAGGCCTTTTTGTCTCATATGGACACAAAAGTCAACTCTTATTTTCTCATTGGAGGAGATTTGTGCACATGGATTGCTCCTCTTTCAAGCTCCACCCTTGATTAAATCTTTTGCCTCTTAATCTCCATGGTCCATTCCTTTTCAATTCCTTTAAAAGGAGAGCTCTTTTCTCATTCTTACATCCCAATTTTGAATACTAATCTTCTGCTGTAGGATTTCTTGGAGACTTTGGAGCTTTGGAGATCTTCATGCATTTAACTTCCATTCTTGCATTCTTAGCTTAAGATTTCATGGCATCTAGCTTAGTTTCCTTTATGCTCTATTTTAGCTCACATAGCTTAATTAGTAAGGCTTGTAATCCTTTCATTTCCATAGCTTACTTTCATCTTCATTCTTAGTATAGTTGCATTGCATTTCCATTGTTGATTCTTGAGGATATTTTCATTCTTGCCCTTGTCTCTTTGAATCTCCCATTGTGTGGTTTACTAGCAAGGTTGCATGCTTCCATAGCTCTAGTTGAGAGCACCATCAACATCCTTGTGACTCCATGCCTAGGGAGCTCTAGGTCGCTTTCTCAAGGTTTCCCATTAATGGATTCTCTTGGAAGTAATGACTTAGAGAAGTGCACTATTTAGTGTGTACATTTTTGGTGCCCACAGTGGGGTAGAACACTCTTGTTTTGTCTTTCTTTTTATACATTTCTGTCAATTTTTCATCAATATTTGCTTGCAGTTTCGGCTCTCATTTTTTTTTCCTAACAGAATTATCATGCAACAGTTTTTCAATGTCATACGATAGTTTCTTATATATTAGTGTGATACTTTACCAGTTAAAATATCGCACGCCTTTGCATATTCTATCGCATTGTTGTTCTGTACTCTGTCGCATGTAGGTATCAAGAATTATTGCACAGAGATAAAGTGTCACACTAGTATACAACGAAATATTGTATGATCCTTTCTCTGATAGAAATATCACTCAGGCTTGGCAATGAGTAAATTTTTGTTATTTCTTTGCAAGATTTAATTGGTTTTCTTCAGATTTTTGATTTTTTGTGGTAGAACAGGAGTTTATTTGCAGATTTCATTTAGTTTTGATGTGCTAACCCTTGTATGGCTAAAAATTTGTGATTGTAGGTGCTCTCATTGCTTGATTATTTTCTTAAAATAACACATGTAAAAGCTCCAAATGCACAAGGGCTACTAACCATTTTTGCAGGGCTGCCCAAAGCATATAAACCAACCAAGTGCTTGTTTTATTGCTTTCATTTTGAGTGTGGCATATGTTAATATGATTTAGAACAACAGAGAGGGGGGGGGGGTGAATCAGTTGTTCTCAGGTCCTGATGTATAAAAAAAACTTAAAAACTTTTCCTTAAATCAGATCCAATAACCAAAACAAACTCGGTCATCACTGATTCATAAATAGAAACATATAACAATGCAATACACTACCCAGCTGTAACTTAACTTGTAAAACACAAAAATGTTCAAACCAAAACATTCACACAAGTATTAACACCAAGATTTATAGTGGAAACCCAATTTGGGAAAAAACCACTTTGTAACATGCTACTATTATTTTCACTCTTCTGAAGTGAGCTCGGTTAAAAGAAAAACCTGTCAAAGGTTACAATACACACTCTCAAGTGTGACCCAGTTAAAGGATTTCAATCACCCTGTTAAAAGTGAGCCTTGTCATAGGACTTAAATACACTCCATTAAAATGCAACCTTATTCAAAGGATTTAACATATGACTGTTAGGTCAACCTTTATTAAAAGGATTTTGAATGTTACAATGGTTAGAAAGTAGCAGCAATATTTATCTAAAAAATATACAACTCACTTTGCAAATATCAGATTTGATTCTGTACACTAATGTTGGTTTACTGACTTTGAAACTTTTTTATCTCCATCTCTGATCTGCTCAGAACTTTCCTTCAAGCAACCACCACAATTCTCCTTCAGCCTTTTCTGCTTATACAGTCAATAAAATTTTACTGACTTTGTCACCAGTTCACTAAATGTGGGACCGAGGTTAGTGTTTTCCTGTGGTCACCAGGTCACGGAGTTAAGTGATGGGTTAAGTTTTCTTTTCGTGAATTGGAAATGCATTGTTGCATGGTCACTAGAGGTAAACCCAGGGTGGTGGTTGAGTTAAGATTTAAAAGCCCGCGAAACATGAAGATCTAACAACCATGACTTAAAGATAGCTCAGACTCAAATGTGGGCCACCGATTTGTTGCAAGCACCATAAAGTAGTTGTTTGATTAAAAATTTGAATTTGCAAAGGGTTTCCTGCGACCAGAAGGACTAAAATTCAATGGAGAAGTGACTAGTGCTGGTGGGAGATGATCTGTTTGTCATTGTAGTGTGGTCCAGGGTGTGCCGTGTTCGTTTGCTGGGTCTGTACCATGTGGTTTTGTGCTCAAGGCATGTTGCAGATGGCCAATGGGGTTGACATTTTGGATGTTTTTATGATTCTTAGTACCTTCTCAGTGATATTTTCATGATTGAGGATCAATCCAGGGCTTGTCTTCTCCTGGTTGCCTGGGTTTCTTCCCTGCAATAAATTTGTGACCATTTCCAGTTGGTTGGGTTGTTGAAACCCTAACCCTAAGTCATCTGTAGCTTCTTGCATTCTCTTTGAGGATTCCAAGGTGACTAGGGAGTATAAGTGGTATAATTTTTTATTTTGTGTGGGTTCCAAAACTTTCTTTGGTCCTAGGTTGTTTTTTATGGTATTACACTGAGTAAGGAGAACCTAGATTTTGGGTCTTTTCCTTTGGTATTTTGTTGCTGGGTAATGTATTGATTTATGAAAATTAATGAGAATACACTTGAATTCCTATCTTAAATCTCTAATTATCTTCTTCTCTGATTGTGGATTCATATATGTTAAGGTTACAAAGTGGATTAGCATATGGTAAATAAAGAGTATTGTGAGATCATCTTGGAGTTCCTAACAAAGTTAGGATTAAATCCTTTAGGGTGATTTCAGTGAGTTCATTGTTAGAGTGGAATTTGATGATCATATTTGGGAGTGAGGGGAGTAATAGGCAAAGCACTTACTCTGAGTTCATATGTATTTGAGTTAAGGTTTTAGGGTGACATATGTTATTTAGTGACTCCTTACCCTGGGATAAGGCACTGATCTCTTCTCTGGAGGTAGTCCATTGTCATCAACCACACACACACATTCAAATGATAAAATCTTACATCAGTTAGCAATGAGTATATTGACATAACATTTTATGATTCCTTTGAAGAAGTGAATCAAGGGTACACCTACCTAAGCATTAAGGAGCAAAGTGTAGGAGGATCTCTTTTGATCCTTGTTAATTGGCCCTCTTCCTTGTAGACTTTGGAGTGGTGATAGAGTCAAAGCATTATTTAAGTTATCCATCAAAGTATAAATCTGCAAGTTGAAGATCAAAGGGAACCCCCAATAAAAATGAAGAAATATATCTATTAGGATCTCTAGTTGGGACTATATTGTTAAAATCAAAATCTTTTGTTGACCAGATTGATTTACCCATCTGAGTCACCAACAAAAATGGTGACTCTACTGGGGAGAGTCTAGAGATAAAAAGCTATTAAGTGCACTCTTGTTTTCCTATTGTATTCAATTAAAATATTTCCCATCTAAGTGGGTGGTGACTCAAAAGGTTAAGAACCAGTGCTATAAATTGTAAATCATGGATAAAAGGAGGAATACTAGGTCCTTTGTCAAAAAGAATCTAGAGGTCACTCTGGAGCAATTGCCTAGACAGGAGAAGAAGAGTTGGATTAGATGGAATGGTGAGTCTACTAGTGCTCCCATCAGAGAACAAAGAAATAATAGAGGTAGAGCACCACATGTTTCCTCAAGTGAGGAGGGTTCATAGGATAGAGTTTCTAGATCAGATGGTGGTCGCTCTGAGGATAGATTTTATGATACCCCAGAGGTTGTATTTTAGGACAAGGGTCCATTTCCTACAGGTCAAGATGAACAAGCTAGAGAGATAGGTTTGGAGGTTTATTTAGATCTTGATGAAGATAATTTCAGAAGAGAACCCATGAGACCTAGGCAAGTGCACTTCCCATATCAAAATATTTCTGATATGGATGTGTCATTAGGCTCTGATGACATTATGGTAGATCTTGATGATTTAAATGCACTAAGGTTACAGTCTCTCCTTACAAAGATTAATGAAATGAAGGAGAGAAACAAGATGCTTGCTTCTACTCCTAAAACTTTGCAACATGATGTCTTTGGTGATCTTGAAGCTTTGAGGAGTGAGCAAGAGTGCTTGTTGCAAGATCATGAATTTGATAACAAGGGCTTTGTGGTTAGACAAGTGCAAAGTTATGTTCTTTTTCCTAAAGACAAAGATGGGCATGAGATCACCAGGCCTGCTATTGCCGTTTGTGAGAAAGGAAAGCATAAGATGGCAGGACATCAAATAAGCAGATCATTGACAATATCAGGGGTCCCACCACCCAATTCAAGTAAGGACATAGAAATAGAAAGAAGAAGAAAAGAAGATGAGGACCTTGCAAGAGAACTTGAAAAGGCTAAAATTGAAGCTTCCATTGTAGAAAAGAGAAGAAAGATCCAGTTCTTGAAGGCTTCATCAGCTAATGCTTTTGGTCCATCTGCTACTGAACTAGGTATGCCATCTATGACTACTACTGTTCCACTTAGTAATGCTACTAGTTCAATTCCTTCTTCATCTGCTAGGATAGGTACTGATCCTAGGTAGCAGTCAAATGCACATATAGATAGAAATGTAAATGTTAATTTTGATCCTAGGGTTAACACTAGTTCAAGTTTTCAAAGAAGACCTATGCAATTAGAGGGCTATAGGAAAATTAGTTTTGATGGAATTCCTGGCTACCCAAATGCTTTTCCAAATGATATAAGAGATAAGGTACCTAAGTTTACTGGTAATAATGCTATTAGTTGTGAGGAGCATCTTAGGTTATTTGTTGATATGCTTAATGATTATGAGGTAGAGCATGAGGATGTAGTCATGAAATTGTTTGTTCAATCTCTAATGGAGGATGCTAGAGATTGGTTTAAGAGACTTCCTGATAAATGTATTGATACTTGGGATTCCTTTGAGAGATGTTTTAAAGAGCAGTATGGTGATAGATCTAATGCCAGTTTCATGTTGAATGAATTCAATACCATAAGGAAAAATTAGAATGAGACTGCAGCTCAATTCAACATGAGATTTCAGAAGGGCATGCATAAGTTGTTCCAAGTTATGTGATTAGATGACAATGTTTGTTTAACCACATACTTCAATGCATTTGATGGAAAGATGGGATATTTGTTGAGGGAAAAAGAACCAATAACTTTGAGGGATGCTTTTAGGATTGTTGTCAACATTGAGAATAATATGAAAATATCAGGAAAGTTGGGTGGGAAGAGAGATGACCCTAAGTTGTTCGGGGACAAGAGATACAAAAAAGAAAATGATAAGAATGTTGGAACTAGGAGGCAAGAAGAAGATAAATTGGATAAGGTGCTCAATGCATTGAAGGATTTGAAAGCACTTGCAAATAGGAACATCAGTGCTCCTACCAATGAAAGGCCTGAGTTCAACAACAATTTCAATAAGCAAAATAGATTGTAGAACTACCCCTACAACACCCAATGGAAGGATGGCAAGCCTATTGTCCCTACTGCAAGAGGAAATAATGATAGAGGTGTCCTTGACCCTCTACAAAAAGCTTCAATAAATGTCATGGAGGACATACCTGGGTGTGTTGCATGCCAGTCCCCTCATTCTGCAGAGCATTGTGTGGTTGCATAATCTATGGCTGCAAATCAGGATTGTGGCAATGAGGAGATAGATCAAGAAGAAGATCAAGATGATGTTGGATGCAACATGGCTTCTTCATATCTAGGATATGAAGAAGATTCTAATTTTGATGAAGAGCCAGATGTAAATGTGAAGAGACACAATCAGGCCCTTTTTCATCAAGTTTTTTCTGATGATGAAGACATCGATAGGAAGACATGTAACATGAACTCTTCTTCTGAGCCAATAAATTTGAGAAGACCTTCTAGATAAGAGATGGATAGGATTACTGCAGAAATGATTTCCCAAGTGCAAACTAGAGGCATGGTGGCAAGGAATACTAATGAGAAAGCTGCAGGAATGTTTATAAAGAGTACCAACTCCAGAGAGACTAATGAGAACAAATCAAAACATGATCACATGGTGAAATTCAAGAATGTAAAATGTAAGAATTGTGAGCCTAAGGGAGTTGGAGTTGAAAGATTTTCTAGTGAGATTGAGAAGCCAGTTAACACAATGGCTAAGATTGAAAAATTGAGGGTGGCCAATACACCTAATGTATCAAATAAACAAAAGGATAATAAGGCGGTGCAAATTGAGATTCCTTCTTCTGCTTCTATTGATATGTTATCTGTATTGTCCCAAATTATAGTTAAGGTTCCATTGTTAGAATTGTTGAGGATCCCTGAACACAAAGACAGAGCTATTGCATGGGTAGATAATGTTCATAACAATGATGTTGCATGCAATGGATCTCAGGATAAAGCTTTGAAAGGTGTTGCTGCTCAGGGAATTGTGTTGAAATTCCTCCAATATATTTGGACAGTTCTATCAATGCCAGCCTTGAAAATATTGATCCATTCTTTTTAAGTGTTCTTGTGAATGGAATGAAGTTGAGGAATTGTATTATTGATAGTGGTGCCTCTAATACTATCATGCCTTTCAAAATCATGTAGAACTTGGGCCTTAAAGGTGATACAGTGTAAGGTAGGTATTGTGCAATGGATCAGAGGGAGGTACCAATTATTGGGACTATCAATGCAATGTCATATAGGCTGGCAGCATATCTAGAGAAAGAGTTGACAATGAGTGTTTTGGTAGTGGACATCCCTCCTCATTATGGGATGCTGCTATCTAGAAGATGGAGTGCTGCCATGGGTGGAAGTTTATAGTGTGATCTATCCTATGCCACTTTCAAGATTGATGATCAGTTTGTCAAGATTGAATGAGAGCCAAGAGTATGCCACGTGATTGAGAGAAATATTGATAATGAAACTACATGATTTGTGGATACTGATATTAATTATTTTAGTGTAGAGATCCCTGTATTTGAAAATGAACCTATTTTGTCACCTATCTTTGTTGAGGTAAGTGTTAATTCTATGAAGGGTGATTTGTGGGTAATGTACTTTGATGGTGCAAATTTCAAGGATGGAGCAGGAGTAGGTATCTTACTTATTTCTCCTGA
Organism: Chamaecyparis obtusa; assembly: GCA_027943335.1. Classification (NCBI taxonomy): domain Eukaryota; kingdom Viridiplantae; phylum Streptophyta; class Pinopsida; order Cupressales; family Cupressaceae; genus Chamaecyparis; species Chamaecyparis obtusa. The sequence continues at coordinate 4,208,942 of BSBK01010227.1, read as the reverse complement.
TGGAAACACCTACAAATTTTCTTTCACATTGAATTTATTTTGTACCAACAATATAGAAGAGTATGAGGCTTTGTTGTTAGGATTGAGGTTGGCACAAAAACATGGTATTAAATGCATAAGTGTTGTTGGTGATTCTGACTTGGTAGTGTCCTAAGTCAGATCAATATATGCTTCCAAGAATAAAAGGCTAAAACAATATAGGAATGTAGTTTGGGATTTGATTGAACATTTTGATGCCTTCAATATTGAGTGGAAGGATAGGAGCAACAATAAGATAGCTGACTTGTTAGCCAATATTGCAATCAATCCCACTAATATTACATTTTCTAGTATCTCTAAAGTTGAAATTCAAGCTAGGCCTAGCATACCAGACAATATTGAAAATTGGCAGGTTTTTGATGATGATAATGATATCTTGAAGTTTATGAATTGTGAAGATCACTATCATGGTCAAAAATTTGATTGTTCAACCTTGGTTGAGTCAGTAGAAGGAAGGGAGGTTGTCTTTGGCAATGAGGTCATTCAACTTAGAACTAACAAGGTGCTTAAGGGACTTTTTGTTTTGTAGATTGTCTTTGATAACCAGGATAGAGTTCAAAAGAATATCAAAAGAGAAGATCATGTTGATCTAGAGGAGATAAACCTTGGAACACATGAGGCACCCAAAAGGGTATACATTGGTAGAGATATATCTCAAAAGGTAAAGAAATCTTTGATTGAATTATTGAGAAAATTCAGGCATGTTTTTGCATGGTCATATGATGACCTAAAGGTTTATAGAGAAGATTTGTTTTAGCATATTATTCCATTGAAAGAAGATGCTAAACCTTTCCGGAAAAAACAAAGGCCTATTAATCCCACTTTGGCACCCAAGATGCAAGAAGAGTTAATGAAGCTAAGAGATGCTGGAATTATCAAGCCTATAAGGCACTTTTCTTGGGTTTCAAACCTTGTTCCTATGAGAAAGAAGAATGGTGACATCAGGCTTTGTGTAGACTTCATGAATTTGAACATCAACTCATTAAAGGATAACTATTGTCTACCCAATATGGAAGCTATGTTGCAGAGAGTAACCAGATCAGAATTGATGTCAATGATGGATGGTTTCTTTGGTTACAATCAGGTAATTTTCAAGGAATCAGAGCGATTCAAGATAGCTTTCACAACACCTTGGGGGACATATGTTTATGTGAGAATGCCTTTTGGCCTCACAAATGTTGGTGCTACTTTTCAGAGGGCAATGGATGTTGCCTTTTCAGATTTCATAAATGATTTCCTTGTTGTATATCAAGATGATTTAACTGCCTATTACAAGAAGGAAAAGGACCATTGTATTCATTTAGAAAAAATATTTGTGAGGGCCTTGGAATTTAGAATTTCATTAAACCGAAGGAAATGTGCTTTTGGTGTTATTGAAGGTAAGTTGCTTGGCCACTTAGTTGGGAAGCAAGGAGTGAGAATTGACCCTGAAAGGGTAGTAGCCATTGATAAAATTTAGAGGCCAAAGAATGTTAAAGGGATTCAATCCTTCTTTGGTCAGGTCAATTTCTTAAGGAGGTTTATGACAAATTTTGCAGAGGTTACTAGACCTATTTCTAAGATGTTGAAGAAGGGATCTGCAATCGATTGGGAGGGTGAGCCTGATGAGGCTTTCAAAAACATCAAGTGGGCTATCAAAGATGCACTAGTGCTTAAGGCACTTGATTATAATGTTCCAATGCACATCTTTTCCTTTGCATCTTTTCACACTATTGCTGCAGTTCTGTTACAAAAGAATAAGGATGGTTTTGAGCAGCTTATTGCATTTTTCAGTAAATCTTTGCAGGCCTATAGAATTGAAGTATGACATAAATGAAAAACAAGCATATGCACTTGTGAAGGCAATCAAGGCTTTTAGGTGTTACTTGATGGGAGAAATTGTGATTGCTTTTGTGCCAAGTGCAGCTGTGAAGGATATTTTCTCACAACAAGAGGTGTCTGGAAGAAGATGCAGATGGATCAATAGGATCCAAGAATTCAATGTTGAGGTCCAGATTACTAAGTTGGTTAGAGGACAAGGATTGGCAAAACTGATGGCTCAATCCAATCTTGATGCAAATCAAGTAAATCATTCTGAAGTTGATTATACATGTGATATGGATGATTGTATTTGGTATCAAGATATCATCTATTACTTAAGAAATATGAGATGTCCAGATAACATGAATGATAATCAGAAGAGGACATTGAAATTATAGGCCATCAAGTATGTAATTATGAAATGTAAATTGTATAGAAAGAATTTGGATTGCATAATTTTGAAGTGTGTAGATGAAAATCAGGCTAACAGGTTGTTGAAGGAAATGCATGAGGGAGTTTGCGGTGGACATTATATGGGTAAAAGAACTGCTCATAAAATCCTGAGAGCAGGATTTTGGTGGCCCACAATCTTCAAGGATGCAGAACAGTTAGTGAGGAGGTGTGATGCTTGTCAAAGGTTCTCTGGTAAGCTTAAATTTTCAAGTAATTTTCCATTAAAACTAGTAAAGGTTCAGGCTCCTTCCCAACAATGGGGAATTGATTTCATAGGGGAGATACCAAACAAGTCTAGTGGAGGACACTCATGGATTTTAGTTGCCACTGATTACTTTACAAAATGGGTAGAGGCTATACCTACAAGGAATGCAAATAGTAAGGTGGTAATTTATTTTCTGATGAATAATATTGTTGCAAGGTTTGGCTACCCTAAGAGAATAGTAAGTGATAATGCCATGTGCTTCAGGTCTACTAAATATAAGAACTTTTGCAATGGTTGAGGAATTCAAATTTCTAATTCCTCACCTTATCATCCACAAGGAAATGGATAGGAAGAATCTACTAATAAGAGTTTGATTAAGATCTTAAAGAGGATTCTTGAAAAGAATAAGAGAGCATGGAATTCAAAGCTGCCATTAGCTCTATGGTTTGATAGGGTAACTATGAAGAGGGCTATTGGTTGTGCACCATTTGACCTAGTATATGGAATACATGCAAGGATGCCTCAGAATAACTTATTAGAAATGTATAAATTTGTTCAGTTATATGATGATGACATAGATGATGAGATGCGGTTAAGAATTGAGGACCTCATTAGGTTAGATGAGACTAGAAGAGAGTCAGTTGCAAGGAATGCCAAATTGCAGTTGCAGGTTAAGAATTTGTATGATAAGAAGAGTATTGATAGAAGGTTTGAGCCTGGTGATTTGGTGTTAGTTTGGAATGCCAGACTGGAGGATAAAGGAAAACATGGTAAATTTGATCCCATCTGGCTGGGGCCATATCTAATTCATGAGAAATAGGGCCAAGATTCATATATTGTCAAGGAATTAAATGGTGATATTTAGGAATTGCCTGTTCATGGACAATTCTTGAAGAAATACTTCAATTGAAGGTATTCTATTTTCCATGAATAGTAGTTAGGTCTGTATACTCTGTAAATTTCTATAAATAGTTGCCCCCCCCATCCTATTTTGTCTTGGTTTGTCAAGTTTTTGGCCCTATTGCTCTCTATTGTCTGCAATTTTAAATCTGGGATGGTCTGCTTTAAATCAATGATTCTAGGTCCTTGTTATGCCTGTAGGAGGCATACATCCCTAGACATAGCCATTTTTAGCATGTACAAAAAGTTTCATGGCTCTAGCCATTTTCCCCTAGTCTCTGCAATTATTTTTAGGTCCCTGCCTTTGGCCCTAGTTCAAATTTTTGAAAATATAGACATTGCATACAAAAACCCTTTGAAAACCCTAGCTTTGTTATATTTTCATGTTACTTTTCATGGGTCACTTAAAGGTCTTAATTTGCATGTGCTTAAATCATTGTCCCCTTTGTCGCATGATTGTGTGAACTTTTCCCATGTTACGCGATCTTGCAACTAAAGGTTTTATACCCTGGTGAATTAAATATTTTCCTATAGTCCTCTTCGCCTTAATTTTCCTTAAAGCCTAAGTCCTACGCTTTAGTTTTTCCTATGGTTTGGCTTTAATATTTTCCTAGACCCATCTCTAACACCATCTCCATCTAACGGCTATCATTAAAGTGCAAGCGATATGTCAGAGGCTTGCACTTTTGCGATGACCATTGATTGTCTTTCATGACGTTGCCTTTCTTTGCAGATGGGTCCACTGCCAAGTAAGCACACATGGTGTCTCCCTATTGGCCAAAGGAAATAGTGAAGTGGCAAGGTTGTTAGAATGAACAAAGAGATTGTGTGTCTATCTGCTAGATTCTATGATGTGGCGGTCCCTGATTCATTGGAAGTATCCTATGCAACACGGTGGGGTCACGCTCTGTGGTATCAGCTAAGATTCCAGATCAGTGGCTGGCGTGTAAGTGCATAGAATCTTTTGAGGGCTTGAGATCTCATGCCAATCGTTCATCTTTCCTGATGACACAGTGTTTCAAGGAAGTGGGTCCAAGGTGACACGTATGCACAGTTGGCGATATTTTATTGGTCCACCTATATTATGATTTGGCAGTTGTCAGTGGGTCCTGGGTTGCCGGCATGTCAAAGGGTCTTGACATCTATAGAGGATCGACGGTGGGCGTGTCTTCGCAAGGGATGTGTCAGATGTATGAGATTTTGAGATGACCGTTGATTCTTTTGAGTGACATAGCCTTTTCTTTCAGCGGGTCCACTGCTACATGTACTTAGCAAATGGTGATTGGTCCAGGTGTGTTAAGGTAGACTTGTCAGTGGGTCCACTAGTCTCACGGAAGTTAATACACTGCAAGATCTGACAGTTGTCATGATACCATTGATCGGAGATGCACGATGGATATGTCAGCGATATGGTGACAGTCGTCGATCTTCACTCAAGGGGAAAGATTTGTGGTGGGTCCTTTTTTAGTGATGATTGAGTGATTCCGGTGAATGATGTGGTGACATGTGGTAGGTTTTTAGGAGGGCCCAAGTGGGGTTTAAGGTCTTAGCAGTCCGGACAAATGTTTTAGTAGTTCTGATAGATTTCAATGGGTTCGCTCGTTCGCAAAGTAAGATGGTAGTTCTCTAAATGTTTTAGCAGTTTAGCGAACAAGTGTTCGTGGAATCACTAAACTTTTTGGTGGATAGATAAAGTGTTTTGTGAACTAGCGGTAACCTTTTTTCAGCAGTTTGCTAAATGTGGGACCGAGGTTAGTGTTTTCCTATGGTCACCAGGTCACAAAGTTAAGTGATGGGTTAAGTTTTCCTTTCGCGAATTAGAAATGCATTGTTGCATGGTGGCTAGAGGTAAACCTAGGGTGGCGGTTGAGTTAAGATTTAAAAGCCCATGAAACATGAAGATCTAATGGCCATGACTTAAAGATAGCTCAGACTCAAATGTGGGCCATCAATTTTTTGCAAGCACCATAAAGTAGCCGTTTGATTTCAAAGTTGAATTTGCAGAGGGTTTCTTGCGACCAGAAGGACTAAAATTCAATGCAGAAGCAACTGGTGCTGGTGGGAGATGATCTGTTTGTCATTGCAGTGTGGTCCAGGGTGTGCCATGTTTATTTGTTGGGTCTGTAATGTGCGGTTTTGTGCTCGAGGCGTGTTGCAGATGGCCAATGGGGTTGACATTTTGAATTTTTTTATGATTCTTAGTACCTTCTCAATGAGATTTTCATGATTGAGGATTAATCCAGGGCTTGTCTTCTCCTGGTTGCTTGGGTTTCTTCCCTACAATAAATTTGTGACCGTTTCCAGTTGGTTGGGTGGTTGAAACCCTAACCCTAAGTCATCTGTAGCTTCTTGCATTCTCTTTGAGGATTCCAAGGTGACTAGGGAGTATAAGTGGTATAATTTTTTATTTTGTGTGGGTTCCAAAACTTTCTTTGGTCCCAGGTTGTTGTTTATGGTATTACACTGAGTAAGGAGAACCTGGATTTTGGGTCTTTTCCTTTGGTAATTTGTTGCTAGGTAATGTATTGATTTATGAAAATTAATGAGAATACACTTGAATTCCTGTCTTAAATCTCTGATTGTCTTCTTCTCTGATTGTGGATTCATATATTTTAAGGTCACAAAGTGGATTAGCATATGGTAAACAAAGAGTATTGTGAGATCAGCTTGGAGGTCCTAAAAAAGTTAGGATTAAAGCCGTTAGGGTGATTTCAGTGAGTTCATTGTTAGAGTGGAATTTGATGATCATATTTGGGAGTGAGGGGAGTAATAGGAAAAGCACTTACTCTGAGTTCATATGTATTTGAGTTAAGGTTTTAGGGTGACATATGTTATTTAGTGACTCCTTACCCTGGGATAAGGCACTGATCTCTTCTCTGGAGGTAGTCCATTGTCATCAACCACAAACACACATTCAAATGATAAAATATTACATCAGTTAGCAATGAGTATATTGACATAACATTTTATGATTCCTTTGAAGAAGTGAATCAAGGGTACACCCGCCTGAGCATTAAGGCTCAAAGTGTAGGAGGATCTCTTTTGATCCTTGTTAATTGGCCCTCTTCCTTGTAGACTTTGGAGTGGTGATAGAGTCAAAGCATTATTTAAGTTATCCATCAAAGTATAAATCTAAAAGTTGAAGATCAAAGGGAACCCCCAATAGTTTCATCATCAATAACCCCATTTTCTCCTCTAATAGCATTCACAACTTCTTTTATTATACCATAATATTGTGCAATGTTTTCACCTTCTTGCATTCTCATTTCATCAAACTTACCTCTAAGACTCTCAGCCTTTGCTTTCAATACATTTAAGTCACCACCATAGATCCTTGCAAGAGTGTCCCACATCTCCTTAGTAGTTGTGCAATCCTTAATGTCCTCAAATTCCAGATAGCTTAGGGCAGATGCAATTTCCAACATTGCCTGATTATGTTCTTTCTTAGCTCTCATTTCTTTGGCAGTTAAAGGTACGATAGGTGAAACATAGCCATTCTCAATGTAGTACTTTGCAGAGTCACCAATACCGGCTAGATGTAGCTTCATCAAACTTTTCCATGCATGGAATTTCTCCTTATTCAGCTTCAGTACCTCCTTCTTATACATCCTGATCATTTGCTTCAAGCCCCTTTAAACTTGTTTTTTGTCAACACTAATAATAAGAAACAAAGCTCTGATACCATTTGTTAATATGATTTAGAACAAAAAAGAGAGGGGGGGTGAATCAATTGTTCTCAGGTCTTGATGTATAAAACAAACTTAAAAACTTTTCCTTAAATCAAATCCAATAACCAAAACAAACTTGGTCATCATTGATTCATAAATAGAAACATATAACAATGTAGTCCACTACCCAGCTGTAACTTAAATTGTAAAACATAAAAATGTTCAAACCAAAACATGCACACAAGTATTAACACTAGGATTTATAGTGGAAACCCAATTTGGGAAAAACCACTTTGTAACATGCTACTATTATTTTCACTCTTCTGAAGTGAGCTCGGTTAAAAGCCAACCCTGTCAAAGGTTAAAATACACACTCTCAGGTGTGACTCAATTAAAGGATTTCAATCACCCTGTTAAAAGTGAGCCTTGTCATAGGACTTACATACACTCCATTAGAATGCAACCTTGTTCAAAGGATTTAACATATGACTATTAGGTCAACCTCTGTTAAAAGGATTTTGACTATTACAATGGTTAAAAAGTAGCAGCAATATTTATCTAAAAAATATACAACTCACTTTGCAAATATTAGATCCGATTTCATACACTAATGCTAGTTTACTGACTTTGAAACTTTTCCATCTCCATCTCTGATCTGCTCAGAACTTTTCTTCAAGCAACCACCACAATTCTCCTTCAGCCTTTTCTGCTTATACAGTCAATAAAACTTTACCGATCTTCCACCATTATCTTTTTCACCCCATGCACTTGCATATACAAATGCTTAGGTTCCCTTTTATACTTTCCTCAATTAGGTTAACTCATATTATGCTGCTAAATCTCATTCATAGATCTTAGGGTTACGTCAGATTCGTTGAATCTACCTACTTCATGTTCTTCGGCTCCTTTTCTAGAATCATCTCAACTCTCTTAAAGATTTACAATAAAAAAATTTGTAGTGCATTTAATGCTTTCAAACAATCAATAAATAAAGTCAACACATTTTACATAATCCAAGAATTCAACAATGTTGGCTCCAAAACTAAATTCTCTTCAAATATAAAAATGTTGATGCTCGGTCAATACTGTGATTAACTACTCAGTCTTCATGTAGAAAGCTCGATCATTACTAGAAATTTTTCCTCAGCTTATACTGTCTTCCTCGGTAATTAACTATTGTTCGATCGACACTAACATTTCACTTGGAATACACTAACTCGGTTGACACTAACATTACTCGGCTTAAACATGATTTCTCCATTCTTTGCTCAGTCAAGCCTACCAGTTTAGTCTTCAGTCTTACTAAGATAAACAATACATTGTCGCATCATTGTACAACATAGTCAAGTACACTTTGTAGTATCAAGATAGCTCAACCTTTCCCTAGGTGCTATTGTTACCAACCTTGCATATCCCCTTAGCAACACTCAAATAGATATAGCACTTTCCTAAGTAGCAACAATCTTACTAGTTAAGGTTTGACATTAATGACAATACAACAATTATTTCAATTCCAGTTTCCAACAGCATATACTAGTTGTTTCTTTTCATAGGCATTTAATATCTTGTTATAGGAATCTTTGGGTGGTAGGAGAGTATGCTCTTCACCCTTGTGGTGAAACAAAAATCTTGACCCATCTTTGGATTTTGAAAGCAAGAGGGTAATTGAACCTTTTCTTGGTGTGTTTGGGAGAAATTTTTGAGCTAGGAGAATATGCTCTTCACCCTTGAGGTGAAATAGAAATCCTAAAACTCAAAGGTTGATCCACTCTTTGTTTAGCTTTTAGAATCCTTTAGTGGGTGTGCTCTTGAGCAATCAAGAGGAACGACCCAAGTGGGGACAAGCTTTTTTCCAACTATTCTGACCCACTATAAACTCAAGGCTATCAAGGACACAAAACCTTGGTAGATGTAGTACTTATCTTCACTTGACGTGAGTACTTGTGGGATTGTGACCATGAGGAAAATGTTGAGCAAGAATGCTTAAGGTACTCTTGTGGCCGCAAGGTTCGTTACTTGCCACAAGGTAAGGAGTCCCTTTGGGGAGCAAGAGGGGTATTACAAATGGAAGCCCTTACTAAGAACCATAGATAGAAGCCACCCTATTTTGTCGCTTAACTTCTTGGTGCAAGGATTGATCCTAGTGGACTAACCCGAATCACCCCAAGATTACTCACCATTTGTGTTCCTTTGGTTGTGTCATTGGCACTTCCACGACAAAGCCAACATCTATTGTGGGCAACCACTTTGTGTGAGGCAATGGAGCATCAAGTGTGGGCCAAGTTGTTAAGTATTGAGCCATTGTCTTTTTAGGCTAGTAAGTGCTTGAAGTGTTCTCATTGTGATCTACCTGTGTAAACATTCTCAAATATCAAACATCACGGTAGCATTCATAGGATTTTATTGCTTTGATATCACAATTTCTTGTCTTGGCAAGGTTGTGTTTTCCCCTATACAAGTGTTTTATGACACGTTTGTTCCCCTACTATTTGCAAACTTGTCTAATTACCACTAGTACTATGCTTGAAATCAAAAAATCCAACCCTCAGATTGAAACTTTAACCGAATTGCCCTTAAAACTAAGATTTTTAACATTCACTAGTCAAGATTCGTATGATCCTGGAACATCATCGCACACTGTTCTGAGACTTATCGTGTGATAGTTCATTCCTACAAAACTATTGCACTATCTACCTAGAAACTATTGCACATGCTGCCTAGAAACTATCGCACTACTTCCTATGAAATATCGCCCGATCAGAAACTATCATACTATTTTCTTAGAAACTATCATACAAAGTCTTTTTGTTATTTGTCTGGTTTATGCAATTTTCAATCTTTCCTTAGTCAACCAGATTTTAGTAGGTGACTTACTCTATCATTGGAAACCTATTTGTACCTTGGGTTCCTATGTTTAGACCCTTGAATTAGTGTTCTTTGATTTTCCAAAGTAGTCTTTCTTAGCATCAATAAGTTAGGAATTATCCTTGTTGAAAAAGTACACCTTTAGATTCTCTAATAACACACTTGGAGAGTTTCAGTACTCTTTTGTCCAAATTCACTTCCATAAAAATTCAATTTCAATTTCAATTATATATTTGGTTAAATCCATCCTCCTGGTCCATATGTGTTAGGATACTCATCCTTTTATTATACACCTCTATGGCAGTGTTGGTTTACACCTTTTGCAGCTTTCTATCTCACCCTCTCTTTGGATAATTGAACACTTTTACTATCCTAGTTTGGTATTGATGTTTCGTAAGGTCATCTTATCACCAAGGGTCTTTTCTTTCATGTCGGTTATGACAAGGTACCAAGTTAGTCAAGGAAAATGACCTTAAGCTATCTTTGATCAGTTACCCTTAGTCCAAACTCGTCAAAAGTGAAAGGGAAAGAAACTCGTCTTTGATCAATCACCTAGGAGTGAGTCTAAAGCTTGGTTTGACCCAAAGAGCAATCTTAGTGAGTTCAGTTTCTCTTTACCACCTTCTCAATCAAATATGGACATGAGCTACACCATGACTAGAAAGGAGAGAGAAGCGATGGATCAAACTCTTGATGACATTTTCCAAAGACATAGGGATAACATGCTATTTGGTGATGACAATCAACCTGAATCACCCCCTATTAACTCAAGATATTTAGACGCCCATCAAAGAGCTGAAAGACATTATGGATGAGCTCACCAAGATGCACGGTCACAACATCAAGACCAAAAAAATGAATCTAGTGATGCTCATGTGAATGCAGCATTCACTAATGACTTGTTCAAACATTCAAGGTCCAACTCACTTCTCAAAACAACCTCAAGGTATGCAAATGAAAGACTTAAAAGGATTGAGTGCGAAAAGAAATCATTTTTGGATGAACAAGCCACTAAAGAAGAAAGGTTTAGATACCTAGAGGTAGAGAAACAAACCTTGTTAGAGTTGAGAAGAAAAGCATTTCAAGAGGAACAAGATAGGCTTTTAGCCGAACAACTCAATGATCAATTCAATAATAGGGGTACCAACAGTGGAAACAACTCTCCACCCTCTACTCCCTCAAGAATCCCAAGAAGTAGAAGAAGGTCAAGGACCCCTTCAAGATCTCCTAGTCCTAGAGGAAGGAGGATTTCACAACATAGGAGATGAACACCTCCTAGGAACTCGAGACAACCCTCCCAACGAGCTCATCATGGCTCTCAACATGGAGGAAGTAGTGCAAGTTTTGATGAGAAAGATTTTATGAGGATGCAACAAGAGCCACTATTTCAAAAATATGTGGAGAAGTATCTTGATCAAAAAAGGATAGGTTCCTAGAGAGCTTGTTTAACAAATGTGCCAGGGTCCCTTACAACTTTGATGTGGATAGATGAATCAAGAAACAAGGACCCTCTCAAGAAGAGGAGATCAAACAACTCAAGTGTATCATGGAAAAGGTGTTGGCACCTAAAATTTCCTTTTCACTTGACTCTATTTGTCCTAATCCTTTCAAAAAAAGTCTGATTATTAAGGACTTTCCTAGAAAAGTCAAAATCCCCCAATATGACAAATATGATGGCAATGGCAACTGGCATGATCATGTATGTCAGTTCTACATCATGAGCTTTGAGTTTCACCAAGATGACTCCTATCTCATGATATTATTTCCAAGGAGCCTCAAGGGCCAGGCCATGGAGTGGTTTACCAACATAACCCCTCCTATCAAAACTTTCAAAGAACTTGTCCACGGGTTTGTTCAACATTTTGCATACAACTTGTCAAGATCAATCACTATGTTGGACTTGTGCAATTTGAAATAGAACCAAGGGGAATCCTTTGTTACCTTTTTACAAAGGTGGAGATGATTGTGCTCCTGCTATTCTAGGACTATCCCTGAACATGAAAGGATTGACATCATTGTTAGTAATTTGGTGCTTGAAATGCAGTATGAGGTTCGAAAGATGGTCTTTGATTCCTTCGATACTATGGTCGAAACCGCATGTCAAATTGAGGATGTCTTGAAAGAGCAAGGCATTTTCGCCAAACATAGCAATAACAACAATGGTCAAAATCCTAACAATGCTAATAAAAACAAAGGCAAGCACTCACAATGGAACAAGAATAAGCAAGTAGTTAACGATAGAGTTGTGGACTCTTCCCAACACAAGGATCAAGGAGTCCTCCATTTGTCTAGTGTAGTCCAGGCTATGAAGCTCAACACATCCTCCAACCAACAAGAGCATAAACCAAAGTATCAAGAAAAGCCTAAAAAGGAGAGTAAACAATTTTCTAAACTGGGTGACTCCTATGAGGATGTTTTCAAGATGCTTATTGCCAATAACCTTGCACAACCACAAGATCCAACAAATTTCCACATACTTGACATTAAGACACATTGGTGGAATGAAAAATCTTTCTACAAATTCCACAATGACATTGGACATGACATCGAGCATTGCTAGAAACTTAAGCACCTTATTCAGGATCTTATTGAGAGTGGAAAACTTCAGATTGATTGGTTGAATACCAATGCGGACCATAAGGATTTCAAGGAGCCTTTGCCCAAATATGAAAAGGGGGAAACCTCTAAACCTAAGAATGGCATGGCTGAAATCAACTATACCTACACAGGTGTAGAAAATGTGGTCAATATGCTTGAGGTTGTCGAGGAAAGTGTCAACATGATGTGAAACAAAGATCCTTATGGTTATGATGTGGGCTCTCCTCCTATATTTGATGAAGAACTTGTGGTGGTGCTTAGGGGTCTTCACTTTCAAAGGTCATCCCAAGCTCTCAACGTTGTCACTAGAAGCCAAAGTTAGGGTCCTGTGGTTATTAGAGGTCACAATTCCAACTAGTCCAGCAAACCCAAGCAAGTGACATCCAAAAATGTCACCACCAAATCAACAATCAACCCTGAAATGAGCTATAATCTTGTTGACTAGTTACAAAGAATGCCAGCTCAAATCTCAATTTTTGAACTCTTGAAATTGTCTCCAAGACATAAGCGTATCCGTGAGGATGCTTTGCATGCAGCCAATGTTCCTAACAACATAGATGTTGACCAATTCCAGAACATGGTTAACCACCTATCCAGCCCTCATTACCTAACATTCTCAAAAGAAGATGATAAAGCTTTGAGCCATCCACATAATCTTTCCCTTCATATCAAAGTCCTGATTCACAAGACCCATGTCAGGCGTGTGTTGATTGATGGGGGTGTTGGGCTCAACATTTGTTCCTTGAGTCTGTTGAAGATACTGGGTTATTCTAAGAAAGTTATTGATACCCAAAAGAAAATTACCATTAAAGCCTATGATGAGGCAGAGAGAAGCTCCAAGGGCTTGGCCATCCTTCTTGTTAGGATTGGCCCTATTGAAAAGGACATTTTGTTCCAAATTATTGATGCAGGTCCTCTAGGATATAATATCCTACTTGGTAGACCGTGGATCCATGACATCCAGGTGGTGTCATCCACCTACCACCAATGTTTTAAGTTCCCCTATAATGGAGTAGAAGTATTTATACCAGGAGATAGCACATTATCTATTAATGCAATTTCAGTAGGGACTCATGTTCCTATTAATAGGGAAGTGGAGGATTTTGATGCAACTTTAGCGCAATGCCAGAATAAGTTCAAGTCCATAGACCTTGGTATGGGGGGATATCAAATTGACTCCTTTACAAAATTGCTAGTCTCACCTAGGTCCTATGGCAAACCTTCACAAGAGATGCATCCTTCATCTTCTACCATGACTCTATTTGATACATTTGTAGATTCCTCAATGCCAATCCAGGATGAAAAAGAAGAGGTGGCTGTCAAGGATTGGATCTATAGAGAAGACAAATACTTGCATAATGAGAACTTCTCTCCCTCCCCTAAGACATATGGAAGAGGGTACACTCTTGTCAAAAACATCTAGTTCATGGTCCTCTCAGTCATAGATTAGATGCTAGAGCCAAACCACTCGACCATGCTCTTTTTGGATGCAGGTCTAAGACAACAGTTGGCCTAGGTTTTGAAAGTCAGAATAAGAAAACTGATCCTATCCTTGCTATGACAGATAGTGATGATGAATCAAACTACATACCCAATCTTACAAATTAACAGGACATATGTGAAGATTGGGTCCCTGCCACTAATCTCTTGTGGGAAGATTCAGATATTCCAGTTGCCAATCCAACAGTTTCAAACCTAGAAAAAAAAGAGTCTGCTATTGGAGATCATATTGAGGGTCCTATTCTAGAACATCAATACATGAATGGCATTCAAGAAGGTGTTACCCTTGGTGACATTACAGCTTCTACATCTAGATGATGCAAACATGCCTGGTGTAAACATCCCAGTCGGGATTCAAATACATACTCACATGAGTATGAGTGGTAGTCTCTCTCCAATTGTTCTCCAGTTGACATGGACATTGATGTTGTTCATGCTTATAGTGCCCAACCTGAGGTAGCTAATGAGCCTAGTGTAGGATTAGAGGATTCGAATCCACAAGTCACTTTAGTGGATGATGCTTCACTTGCTAGGATAAGTCTTGATCTGGGTACCTTAGAGGGATACTTGATAGATCCTAACTCTATAATCACCAGAGATGATACCATTCGCATACACAACATTAAACTTATCATTGACCTACCCCTTGCCAATCCTCACCTAATTGATTAGTCTCAGCACTATCAAGAGCCTCAGATCCTAACTTTCCAAAATGACTATGAGATAGCATGTTACCTAAATGCCCTTGAGCCATTAGTCTCTTCCACCAGCGAACCAACTAAAAGCATGACAGAACCAAATATCAAGTACCTTAGTCACAAAATGAAAAGAAAAGAAAAAAAGAATAAGAGTTCTGATGGTGAAAACCACTGTGTGGCGGTGTCAGAACTGAAAAAAGCAAAAATAAAGGACGTATCCGAGGGTGAAAACCTCTCTAAGGCACCTAAGGATGAGGTACTTAATCATCTCCCAAGTTACTTTTAGGACAGGTCTTCGGTGCTTGTTGAACCTACATAGCCAGTCAATTTGGGTATAGAAGAGGCTCCACAAATAGTGCATTTGGCTCAGTCTCTATCAACACAAGAAAAAGAGGCATATACCAAGTTCCTACAAAGCAAGAAAATTATTTTTTCTTGGACTTACTCACACATGCCAGGTTTGGACACTAATCTCATTATGCATCACTTATCCATAGCTCTAGGTATAAAACTAGTAAAACAAAAGTGGAGGAAAATGCATCCTCACATAGCTCTTCTCGTCAAAACTGAATTAGAAAAACTCCTCAATGCAGGATTTATAAGAGCCATTGATTATGCCGAATGGATATCCAATATTGTACCAAATTCAAAACATGACAAGTCCATTCGCATCTTCACAAATTTTAGAGATCTTAATAAAGCATGCCCAAGGGATGATTTTCCACTCCCAAACATAGACATGATAGTGGACATGACCGCAGGTTATGAGATCTTTTCTTTGATGGATGGTTTTTATGGGTATAATCAAATCAAGATAGCTCCTAAAGACTAGGAAAAGACTGCATTCACTTGTGCATGGAGAACCTATTGTTGGAATGTCATGCCATTTGGATTAAAGAATATAGGAGCTACTTACCAAAGAGCTATGATAATATCTTCCATGACATGATGCATAAGAATATGGAAGATTATGTGGATGACACCTTGGCAAAATCCAAAAAAAGGGATACACACTTAGGTGATTTGGAAGTCATTCTAGATCGCATGGAATAGTTTCAATTAAGATTAAATCCAAAAAAGTGTGCACTTGGGGTCACCTCTAGAAAAATTCTAGGATTTATCATTTCAGCCAAAGGAATAGAGGTGGACCCAGAAAAAGTTCAAGCAATCTTGGATATGCCACCTCCTAAAAACATTAGCCAAATGAGGAGTCTTCAAGGACATCTTCAATCTATATGGAGGTTCATTGCACAACTAGCTAATAGAGCTCAACCCTTCAATAAAACATTGCATAAAGGTGTTAAATGTGTCTGGAATGAGGATTGTTAGAAAAGCATGGACCAAATCAAGCAATACTTGGATAATCCTCCAATCCCAAGAAAACCACTCATATTGTATGTTTTGGCAATAGAATCTTCCCTAGGAGCATTATTGGCACAATTTGATGATACTAGAAAAGAAAGGGCTATATATTACATCAGTTGTACTCTTGTGTCATATGAGGTCAACTACACAAGTATTGAAAAATCTTGCCTAGCGATGGTGTTTGCTTCCCAAAAGTTGCAACATTACATTCTTGCGCATACAATACACCTCATTGCAAAAATTGATCCTCTCAAATATTTTCTTGGTAAGGCTGCTCTCATAGGTAGACTTGCTAAGTGGATGATGATCTTATCAGAAGTTGACATAGAGTATGTTGAGCATAAGGCTATAAAAGGACAAGCCATTGCAAACCAATTGGCTGATTTCCCAATTCAAGACAACATGCCTATTCAAGTTGAATTTCTAGATGAGCACATAATGTACATGACTACAAGAACATGGAAGATGTTCTTTGATGGCTCTTTCATGCAAAATGGTTCAGGAGCTGGAGTGTCATTTGTTTCTCCTCATGAGTACACAATCCCTAAATCCTACAAACTATTGTTCCCATGCACAAATAACATTGCTAAGTATGAGGCCCTAACAAATGGACTAAAAATGGCAATAGAATGGAAAATCACAAAGCTACATATCTATGGGGATTCGCAATTAATAGTCAACCAAGTTAATGAAGAATACCAAACAAAGGATGAAAAACTAGTACCCTATAAGAAAATGGTTGATTCATTGAGATAATATTTCACCTTTGTTACATTTCAACAAATCCCTAGAGCAGAGAATAAGATAGCTAATGCTATGGCTACATTGGCTTCACTTATTTAGCTAGAGCAGCATGAGTCCAAATTTGAATTCCTAGTGGAAGAGCTATGGTATCCTATCTATGACTCCCAAGAAAGCCAAGTTGTTTGTACCCTTGTTGGCCATGAGTCATCCCACTATGGTTCCATTTACTCATACCTCCATGATGGCATTATCCCTGAAACCTTCAACTACTTGAAATGAATAAACTTGACCCGAAATGCTTCTTGCCACACCCTTATCTCTGGTGATCTGTATAGGAGGGGTTTAGATGGGACACTTCTTAGGTGCTTGGAAAAGGATGAATCTAACCAAGCGTTAGCTGACATTCATGAGGGAATTTGTGGAGGACATTCTAATGGTCTTGCCATGGCCTGAAAGTTGCTTAGGGCTAGGTACTATTGGCCTACCATGCAAACAGATGCAGTAGCTTTTGCTAAATCATATGAAAAGTGTCAGAAACATGGTAACCTGATACATGCTCTAGGCAGGGAGCTTATTCCTTCTATTTCTCATTGGCCATTTCAGTGCTAGGCCTTTGACCTTGTTGGGTAGATTCATCCCAACTCATCAGGTGGATACAAATTCATTATCACTGCTACTGATTACTTTACCAAATGGGTAGAAGCTATCCCACTTTCTGTTGCCTCAGGAAAGATAGTTTCTTTGTTTATTTTGAATCATATCATCTGTCGATATGGGGTGCCTTCTAAAATAATCACTGACAATGGAGGTCAATTTAAAAACAAGGACCTTAAACATCTCTGCAAGAAATTCAAGATAAAACAACATTGGTCCTCCATTTACTTCCCATAAGGAAATGGACAAGCAAAGGCTTCGAATAAGACCATTCTCAAAATTCTCCATAGAACAGCTCACAAGAATGGTAGAGATTGGCATCTACAGATAAATCTGGCCTTGTGGGCCTATAGAATGAGTATTCATACTCCAATAGGGACTACACCTTTTGCCCTCACTTATGGTGTTGAAGCAATGTTACCTTTAGAGGTGGAGATTCCTTCACTTAGAGTCTCTCTCAAAGGTCTAGTTACCAATGAAGACTACTGCACCATGAGACTCCAAGAACTAGAACTTCTAGATGAAAAGCGTAAGGCATCATTTGATCACATGAGAGTCTACCAAAAGTGTATGTCTAAAGCATTCAACAAGAAGGTTCGCCCTAGAGAATTTTAAGTGGGAGATCTTGTCTTACGAGAAAACCCTAAAAACCAACAACATAGAGAGTGAAAGGGAAAATTTGAACCTAATTGGCTTGGATAATACATTATTAGTGTTGCTTTTCAGACAGGTGCTTATTTACTATCTGATCTAGAGGGAGAACAAATCCCTAATCCTATCAATCTTTTGCACCTAAAGAAATTCTATCCATGATGCCTATTCTGTCAAGGGGCATCCTTTATACATATCCTGAAAAAAATCCAAAAAAAATCATATATGATGCTGAAAAAATCCTAAAAAGCATATAAAGTCCTGAAAAAAAACAAAAAAATCAAAAATTCAAAAAATTTAAAAAAATAGAAAAAGTGCCTTGGTGAAAACTTGGAAATAGGTGCCTTGGTAGCAAAAATACAAAAAAATTGAAAAAAATAATTATACACACACACACATATATATATATATATGTATGTATGTATATGTATATATATATATGTATGTATGTATGTATATATACATATATATATACATATATATATATATACATATATATATACATATATATATATATATATGTATATATACATATATATATATATATATATATATATGTATGTATATATATATATATATATATATATATATATATATATATATATATATATATATATATATATGTATATATATATGTATATATATATATATATCTCCAAGTGGTGAAAACTTGGAAACAAGGGTTACTTGAGGCCTTTGCACCCTTGTTTCTTAGCATGTGTCCTCAACACTTAGCCTTTCTCCATCATGCCTTGACCTTGTTGCCTTGGTTTGGAAATTGGTCTTTGTCTTTGTCTAGGGAGAATAACTATGTTCACTTTGGTCTCTTGGATGCGTTGGTCTTTAGGACATCTCGCAAATGGTGTTTTTCAACACCACCCCAACTGTGTTTTTTAACACTTCCCTAGCATTGAGTGTTTCTCAACACTTATCAAATATCCTACCCGTAGTCTAGAATGATATGATATTTTCTATTGGCAGATGTGATACTCAAAGTTTGACTCTATGACCTTCACACACTCACTTAAACACTCGACTTGCTAAGATTTGTTTGACTTTATTTATTTGTGTGCTATCTATGATGATTTCTTTGACGAGTGTGCTCTCCCTAATAGTTTTCGATGATGACGAGCTAGAAGACTGGGGGCATGAGGACATGTTTTATTGTTTTTTCTACTTGTGGGTATATTTTTTTGGTCCTAACCATCATTAGCATTTATGCTTGTTCCCCTTGACATTAGGGTCTACAAGGTATTATCCTTGACTATTTTTGCAAGTGCATACTTATAGCCATCTTGACTTTCCTTGTGTCTCGATGTGAGTATAATCTTACCATATCAAACTTAGGAAATCTCACTGCACTAGTCATCTTGACCTACATGTCTTTGATTCTTAGGTGGGATTCCCACATATCTATCTGATATAGATCATATTCAAATTCACATAGTTACACTAGTGTGCATTGTATGATCTTGCGACGCTACCAATAATGCTCGATGATGAATATTAGAGTCTAAAAGCTTTATGACCTTCCAAGTAAACCACTTTTCATAGTAACTTGCATTTGTAGGTTCATGTTAGTTAGTTTTTCATCTTGCATATGGAGAGAGCTCTCCTTTTCATCTTTCATGGACCTATCGGTCAACTGCGCTCACCATTCCTCTTCTCGATCATGTCTTTCACTCCTTGTCTTTTTCATCATGTCCTTTTCCTATCATCACAAGGGGTTAATCTTATCATCATATCTATATCCTAAAAAGATCATTTTCAAAAACATGAGTCTATATCCTAAACATGAGAACCAAACATACATCTATGAGAGAGATTATACATGAGCATATATATCATACATTTTGAGCAATATGACAAGATAATATAAAAACTGAAACATCCATCACAAGTGGGACAAATACACAAGATATATCGAACATCTAGTCAATCTCATATATATATGATAAATTTCATGATACAAATAAAATGTGGGATCCAAAATTTGGATAATATCCTAGGGTATGTCTCTATACATCTATCCTAGCCCTAGGTCTGACTCGCACCATCATGTGGAGGTGGTGGTGGTGGAGGTGGTTCTGCACCCTATCAGGTACCATATCAGATCTCCCAGCCCTCTTAGAGTAGAGTGGCACTCTTTATCCCTCAAGCATAGCCTGTATGTAGAGACCATGATAGTAAGCAGCTCATGCTGCCTCCCTCTGAATCTCTACTACATCTGCCTCGGCTACCTTCTCCTGCTGATCTATCTTAGCTCATAGATCAGTTAGCTGCTAGTCTCTCATGGCTATAGTAATTCATAGTTGCTACATATCTATCTCCAACACCTGGATCCTCACCCTAAGATCCTCTCCCCCTGCAGGCTGATCCTACCCAACATCCACCCATCGGCAAGATGGTCTCACCATGTCATCCCCCTCATTTGTGAAACCCTATCTTCATGATCATTTCTAGCCACCTAATCGATACCCCTATCCTACCTCCCTAACTCTCCCTCCACCTCCTCTATCCCCTCCATCTCCATCTCCATCATCTCCCTATGTTGTCAATTGTGCATTAAGTACAGTAAACCATGGGAATGGAAACCTCCACTGCTATGCCCTGTAGGCCGCATCTGCACCTACATCTACCATATTTGGGAGATAGTCCCATGGCTCCCTACATATAGCAGTGGTGTCTTGTACTACCTACTGGTAGTTCAGCATCGACAGCCATCCCTATCCCTCCTCATCTCTAACCTGAGCATAGGTAGTGGTCTGTGTGGGCACCCTCTGTTGTCACCTAAACTGTCTCTAGACCTGGGTGATCATGAAGTGCTCTACTATATCAGAGTTCCAACCTACTATTGGCTGGTTGCATAACATATAACCTAACTCCCACTCCCAATCACCCCACTGCTCACAAGCCCTATATGGTCTCCACTGAAATGATGTGAGCTTGTCTAGTAACCTACGGTAATATGTCACATCCCCGTTATGTGGCTAGCTGATAAAACCTATATATTTGTATATATAGGGGTGTCTTCACTCCCTTGGTTGCACATGTGGGTGCACAATAGTGATGTGCTCTCATGCCTATACATGTGCTAAGATAGCACTGCATGCCCATGTCCTTCTCTCCCTGTAAACAATCTCATGGAGCTCATAGTACATATCAGCTAGGATAGTCGGACCCCATGCCATCCGTCATGGGTGTGCTATCAAATCTGCAACTAACCTACCCCATCCTAGTGGGAACCCTCTCTAGCTCATGTCGGTAATCAGTGCATGTGCTACTATAGAGTACACTATACATGGAACTGGGAAGTCTCTACCATACTCCTCCATCAAACGGTCCCAGCTAAGATGTCTATCAATAAAAGTGACATCCTAGAACATGTCCTACATGATTTTTTGTTCCTCAGTCAGATCCTGATCATAGTATACTTGTCCCAACAAACAATCATGTTAGTTTATATCATGTGAAAACTTTGCATCTATGAATATCTATAAACATGATTATACTCTCTAGATCTCTATGTCTAGGCACTCGAAGGATTCGATAGACATCCTCCAAGGTGATCGTGGCCTCTCTGGTCAACAAGTGAAAGGTGTTATGCTCACTATGCCACCTCTTAGCCAATGTTGTCAATAACCCATGATCTACCTAAAGGTGGGGCATCTGCAACAAGTAACCAAAACCCATCTCCCCCAACTCTGCTCGTCCTAGATCATCCAAATCTCAGACACACCATAGCCCAGTCACTCTCGGTGCTTTAATGAGGAGTGCTAGAAATTTCTCCTGCAAGCCATAACCCCAAACCAGATGTCAGAACATATCATGATGGATGTATAAAATCAGTACAAAACATCTTAATAGCAAACATTGTCTAGACCCATGTCATAATGCTCAAAAAATAAATAATTCGTGTCATTTTTTTTACACTATGTGATACTATTTTCTGATTAAGTATCATGTGATATTTTCCTCAGTAATAGTGCGATAATATCTTTGCATGTGATATTTAACATAGTATCTCACGATGTTTCATCTGGTATCATGTGATACTGGATCAAACATTGGTGCGATACTATTTTGACCCACGAACTATTGCACGACAAATATTATCAAAGGGTGCGATACTTAATAATTATCGTATGATATTTCACATGACTAAAATTTGACATATTTGAAAAACATTAAAAACATGTTTTAAAATGACATAAATGCTCATTAATGACTCAAAAGGGTGAGTTTTTCTGAAAACATAAAGGGGCACCATACTGGGGAGGCCAGTTGTGCAACTAGGCGCGCTCAAATCGATGCCTGTGTACTAGAATCACTACTTGTTGGGCCATTTTCTCTCTCTAAGCTCTAAAAATTCTCAAATCGTAATAAGACAAATGATTTTGAAAGTGACCCTTTTCCCCCTTTTTATAGCATTTTGACTTTTTGACCTAATTTTTAAAACACCTCAAAATTGTGCGAAAATTGCACCCCTAGCTAATTTCGACGTCTTGGATCCATTTTCAGGATCGAAATTGAAATCCAAGTTCATCTTGATAGTCAAAATATAATTTCAAAATTTCTCCTTCTTCTGCGTAGTTGGCTGACCTTTTGAGGCCTGATCCTTCGATCTTCGTTGGGGCATCTTCATTTCTTCATCCCTCATCTCTTTCAACCTCCTAGTCTTTCATTCATTTTCATTTGATTCATCTCTCTGAGGTTTGACTTTATTTTTATCCTATATCTTTCTCAGTCAAACCTACTCAAACTAGGGCATATCTTCATTGCTTGATGGTTTCCCTATCATCTTTCATCTTCGATTATGATTTCTAGTGATTTGATCAGATTTATCAATTTGTTGTTCTCCTCTACCTGATTTCAATTTTGATTTTGAGGGGGCAGTACCTATCAGCTTCAGTATTTGATTCAGCTTTATTAATCAGCCTTTCTTGAGATTCTTATCTCTTATTTGAGACTTGACAATCTCCTATTCACAGGTGTGTTCATCTTGTCTTCCAGCTTATGTTTATCTTTGTCCTGATGTGTTCCCATCTGTCAAACACACATATAGGTTGTTTTGTGATCCCAAATCAATCTCACATTTCAATTCTATTCTTTGACCACATGTGATCCCAAATGGATCTCACATTAGTCAAAGAGGGGCAAATGTACGCACCCTAAAATGGTCACCTAGACTTTGGGCCCCCATTCAACAATTTATCAAATCCCTGAATCAATATTTTCAAAAATCAACATTTTTCAAATTATATCAATTTCCTTGATCAAATCCTAGTTCTATCATTCATTCAATTATTTTCTATGGCCTAACCATTTTATCCTAAGTCTTTATTTATTTAAAAGGAATTTCCTCCCTTTTTATTAAATAAAAAGTCCCACTTTTCCTCTTATCCAAAGTTGCACAAATAAAGCATTATTCTTATTTTGCAAAAAGAAGAAAAGACCTTTTTGTCTCATATGGACACAAAAGTCAACTCTTATTTTCTCATTGGATGATATTTGTGCACATGGATTGCTCCTCTTTCAAGCTCCACCCTTGATTAAATCTTTTGCCTCTTAATCTCCATGGTCCATTCCTTTTCAATTCTTTTAAAAGGAGAGCTCTTTTCTCATTCTTACATCCCAATTTTGAATACTAATCTTATGCTATAGGATTTCTTGGAGACTTTGGACCTTTGGAGATCTTCATGCATTTAGCTTCCATTATTGCATTCTTAGCTTAAGCTTTCATGGCATCTAGCTTAGTTTCCTTTGTGCTCTAGTTTAGCTCACATAGCTTAATTAGTAAGGCTTGTAATCCTTTCATTTCCATAGCTTACTTGCATCTTCATTCTTAGTATAGTTGCATTTCATTTCCATTGTTGATTCTTGAGGATATTGGCATTCTTGCCCTTGTCTCTTTGAATCTCCCATTGTGTGGTTTACTATCAAGGTTGCATGCTTCCATAGCTCTAGTTGAGAGCACCATCAATAGCCTTGTGACTCCATGCGTAGGGAGCTCTAGGTCACTTTCTCAAGGTTTCCCATTCATTGATTCTCTTGGAAGTAATGACTTAGAGAAGTGCACTATTTAGTGTGTACAGTAAGTTTCTAAATCCTGAGGAGACACGCATTTCATATTCATAGTGATACAAGAAGGTGGATCTATGGGTATTCTAGAAGTCGTCAGAAGATGCATTACAATTGCAAGAATAGTTTATGGGTGAACTATCAGGCTTGGCCACCTATTTGGCTCTCCCTCCCTTGGTGATTCATGGTAAGGTGGGCATCTTACTAGGTGAGATAATCACTTTATGCTTTCTCTCTTTTTGCTTTCATGCTAGTAGAAATGGATCATGAAGCTATGTTATTTATAGTGTTTCTCTTGTCTTTCTTATGTAATCATTTATGCTTTTATGATAGCTTTCCAAATATGATATTAGTATGAGAAATATTTCTTAGCGAGGTTTCTTATGCTAGTTGATTTGGGTTTGTTTAGTACTAACCCCTATTTTGTGTTGTTTTTGGTTTTCTTTTCGCACCCTTGTGTGTGTATGTTGAGTTAAAATCCTTAGCCTAGGGGCTTGTGTCCTTAGGTAAGTGCTATTTTATCTCATCACAATTCCACTCAGATTTTTTTATTACGATCTCCTTTACCAAGAGTTTGCATCGAGTCCATACTCTTGCTAAAGTGGGGGCTTAATGTATCATCTTAAAATGGAAGCACTTCCATGTTAAGAGGATTTATCCCTCTAAGTAAGTGTTCTAGGGTCATGTCAAGTGCCTTGATTGGGTCTTTGCATGGATCTGGATGTTTCCCCCCTATTCTACTTCTCTCTCCCTATTTCTAGCCTCATTTCTATAGACTTTCTCTGAGAATCTAAAGATCTTGACCTTCTGGATCAAGGATGACCTAGTCCCTAACCTAAGTCAATGCCGACCTCATCCCTAACCCCAGGTCCAATTTTCAAATTCCAGAAGTTTCAAGATGTCGGGTTTCAGAAAACTTTATTTTCCCGCTTCCGGGTCGGCTGTTTCGGGTTTCAAAATGGTAAATCTTTAAACTGCATTTAATCTAGGTCCATTTCTAGGGGTTAAGGTTAATTTGGATTTAATTCTCCAATGGCGGCCTCTCTAGAAGTTTGTTCCCTAGATCGCTATAAAAGGAGGCCTTCCTCTCTCATTTGGTACATCACTTTTTGGCAATCAAGCATCCACTTTCATGATCAAGGAATCAAGTTTTGCAATCCATTCATCAAGAGAAAGATCAAGCAAGAATTTTATCAAGCATTTTCAAAGAAGCATTCAAGCCCTCATCTCCATTCAATTTCTCCTTTGAAGATCAAGGATTCAAGCATTCAACCCTTTGAAGGGATTTGGTTCAAGCATTCAACCCTTTGAAGGGATTTGGTTCAAGCATTCAAGATTCATCATTCAAACCCTAGATCTAGCCATCATGGTGGTGTGATCTTCCTTCAAGATCCTTTGTTCATCTTCATTCTTCTCTCAAGGTGGATTCCAAACATGCAATCATGGAGGTTCTAATTTACATTTTTTAACGTTATGTTCAAGCTTTCATATCAATATGCTTATTTACATTCGAAATACAATTGCATATCTATTGAATTTCATAGCTTCATTGTTAGATCTACTTCTACTACTTGCTAGCATTCCCCATTTCAATTTCATTATTAAGGTTGATTCCAAACTAGGGTTTGACCAAGGAAATCCCCTCATCCAAACAACAAAACCATTTTTCTTGTAGGTACAAGTACACAACAGTGAATTGAAGTGCAGATCTAGATACCCTTTTCGAGAAACTTTCGAGATCCATGAATAGAATTTCCATCGGAGATGATCTTCAGTTAGAGGTAGGATCCTACCTCAGGGTAAGACCTTGACTTGCTATCTGGGTCAAGGATGGCATGCTTCTAGAAAGACACAAGTTTTTTGGGTTTTCTTTGTCTCGGCATTTCCAGTCCGGAGTAGGTTTTAGAATTTCTTGAAACTGTGCATAGACATCAGAAAATAGAAATTAATTCATCAACCTTCTTTAGATATAAGTATTTCTATTTCATTTAGTTTGTATTTCCACAACATTTTCCATTACATATACTTCACATTCTATCTATTCACATCACACACCTATTCCAATTTAAATCTATTCAGTATCCATCGACCTAAATCAAGATCCTCCCCTTTCATTTCTTCCATTGCATGATTCATTGCTTCCATCCTCTCCAAATAGAAATCCTCCCATCTCACTTCCTTTGTTACATGATCCATTTTTTTCCATCGCCCCCAACTCAAGATCCTACCATCCCAATTCTTCCATCTCAACAACCATTATCATCTCCTAATCCTAGTCAATATCCCATCATCCCATCCTCTCCACTTCGTGATCATCTAAAACCTATCCCACAACCATCACTCTATCCCCTTGTCCACTTATGTTTGTCAATGGCACCCCAATCAAAGCATAAAAAATTAGTTTCATATCTTCAACCATGGCACCTAATACTGGATGTTTTACTTATTCCCCAATTAAAAAGTATCCTTTCTTGGATAAAATGCTCAAGAAATGGAATTATTAAAGTAAAGGATTAGATACCCTTGAAAAGGGAACTATGGAGCCCATCCAGAACAAAAAAAACATCAATGATCATGTGGTATCAATCACACATCTGAAGGCACTTCCTCCGAAAAGGTTGGTACAGCTAAAGCCAAATCCAAGCATGCTTCCAAACCCACCATCACATCTTCTCATCATTCCTTCAAAGCATACAACGCCATCCCTCCTCCTCCATCATTGAAGCCTGGGACAACCTATCACATTCCTCCTTCATTCTCCAAATCCATTTTGGGTCCCTATATCCCAAATCTACCATCACATATCCTACATATACCAAATCCATTTAGGGTCCTTACATCCCAAAATATCATCCCCCATCTTATCCTATTCAATCCTTCATCCACCAACCCCATCTCCCTAACACCTACCATAAAAATCCCACCCCTTACATTCTCAGTTAGGATCAGCAAAAGCACATCCCTACATCTCCTATTTGCCAATCTCCTTCCATATCTCTATCCATATCTCCTCCATCTCGCAAACCTCCTCATATTCCTTCCAATGCTCCTCACAATAATTTGGATGCCATATCAAAAATGCATAAAGGTAACTATCCACAACAATCTAAAGATTTTCGTGTCCACTCCAAAATACATGCTTGAGAAAAGAAAAATCCAATCAAGAGATCCACTACTTCCCAAGGGCCACAAAGGCCCACCAAATAAAAAGAAAAAACCATTTGGATCCCAAAGAAAATAGACACAATGCATCTAAAAGAAGCATTCACAAAGGCATCCAAAGTTGCAAATCGACCAACTACTCATTCCTCTTCTCTATCTCCTGAATCCATTTTGGGTGCTTACATCCCAAGATCTCCTATCATAACTCCTCCATAATACCCAGATGTACCATTCACTTCTCATCCATTCCATCCACCTGCCTCACAACATGTGCCAATGTTGGTCTTGACAATATCCCCCTATCATACTCACTTTCCATCATTCCATCCAAACTCTTTCTACCACCATATCTCTTTACCCCATGCATATCCCCCATCTCAACCATCTTGTCCATGCCTTTGCATAATCCATCCATCCTAATAAAATCTACACCCACATTGAGTCAGAAAAAAAAGAGTCAAAAAATCAAGAAAAATATTAAAAAAAGAGAAAAGAGAAAGAAAAGAGAAAAATATTCATCCAATGGTGAAAACTTGGCAATTCAAGTGCCTTGGACACGTACCATGATGAAAACCTAGCAAATAGGCATCATGCATAATCCCTCCATCCAGTTCCACTCCGCAATTGGGGGAATTTTCTTATAGCACATCCTGTCCAGCACCTCCTCCAACTTATTTTCCTCTCATATCTATCATACCTTATCCACTTCACCTCCTCCATCCTCCTTCGGATCTTGATAATGAAACAAAGATGACCTGGTATACATACTTTTGGGCACCTTTTTGTATCCATTTTCCCATCACAAATCTTCATCCACCTATCCTTTATTTGCATGTCCATCCTCTTGCATAAATCCCTCTTTCATCCACTTATCCTTCATCTTCCTATCATATTATCTTCTATCCACTTTCATCATCCACATATTATCCTAGCTCCCATATACCTTCATCATCCTCTTATTGTCTTATCTTCCATCCTATCATACCCCCTTCTAATGCCTCTTAGTGCCTCACCTATCCTAAGCGGGGGTATCTTATACCTTGGTAACATATTCCTTGGAGACTTTATCGCATCCATCTTCCCATCTCCCCATTCTTTCTCCATTTCATCTCCTCATCCCCAATCCTTTCACCTCAAAATCCTTATCTTCCCCCATCCAAATCCTTATCTTCCTCCAATCCTTATCTTTCATCCATCCTTATCGCATCCATTTTCCTTTAATCTCCCTATCCTTTCATATCTTCCCATCTTTATCCTCGATCCCTTCATCTCCCAATCCTTATCTTCCTCCATCCAAATCCTTTCATCCATCCATCCTTGCCTACTCATGTCTCCATCCCCATCCCTGAACATTTCCTCTATCCACATCCCTCAGCATTTTCTCTATCCACATCCCTAACAATTTCCTCCATCTCCCTATCACCTAGTACTTCCCTTGTCATTGGTATCTAGCTCTAGGATACCCTCCATGAAATACAATGCCATCCATCCATATCCTAATATTCCTATTAATCTACCATCATATGCAAATCCTATCCATATCCTATAGCTATCCAACATTAGTTAACCCATCCAATCACATCCTTAGTCTTGTTGCAAGCCTTGATCTCAGTCCAATCATCATCATTGGGATGCATCCTTCCCAAATCCTTGTGTCGTTTTAGGAACCATCATCCATCATCACCCTATCCACCATTAGTCCATCTTGGCTTTCCAGCCCAATTGGGGCATCGTCTTGCATATCTTTGCAGCATCAGCTTCATCCCCAATCCCTTGTACATCCCATCATGCATCTTGTACCCTAGCATCATTCATGTCTCCACCTAAGACCAATTGTACATATGTGTCTTTAGGTCTCATCCTCTACATTAGTTAACCCTTGTTTCATCATGATCTTTGTCCCTATTCAGACAAGTGCTTTAGTGATCATCCCCAAGTACCTTTGAGGTTTGAGTGCCTTACCTATCTCTTGTCATAAGGAATCCTAGTTCAGCAATCCAATCAATCAATCAATCATCATTCATCAATCCTCCCTATGGTAAAAGGTGTGTGAGATAATTGTTATTTCATTTGTTCCTTTGGATCTTTTGTTTATCTTTTGGCCTCCCCTTTTTACTATATCATCGAGTCTCGCTATACATATCCTCGTCCATCTTGCATCACTTTGATCAATTATACCATCTCACCAAGCATTGTACTTCAAAAACATCTTTTGTTCACTATCCTTGATCACATGATTAACCTCGATTCCTCATTTGCCAAAAACAACACAACGTCCTCTTCATCAAACGGGTCCATGCAGGATGTATCCTTCCTCATGTCTGATCTAATCTCCCATCATAAATCAAATAGGTCAGTGCAGGATATATCCTTCCTCATGTCCAACCTAATCTCCCCCCCCATCAAGCCATCAATCTCTCTCCTTGGCAAAGGATGTCTTTTGGAGTTATCACTCTAATATTGGGTTTTGTCCTTTGGATCTTGTTTATCTTTTCAAAATATTTTCATTGTTCCTCTCCTCAAAGTCACCATGATCCTTTATATCATGGTGCACTGTGAATGAGGACACTTTGAGGCGTGTCTTTTTTTATCATCTTTCTTCTTTTGCGTCAGTCACCTGTGTGTGGTTTCCTCAGCATCGTTTCCACCATGCCTCCTCCAAGTTTCATATGTGATGCTGAGACAACCCTTTGCGTGCTTGTTTTTGTGTCAGTCCTATGCAACGCTAGTGACAAGGCCTTGAGCTCCCAGTAACCTTGGAAGGTCTCTAGCATTTCTATATCAAACTAGGTTGTGCTCTCCAAAATATCAAACACAATGAAATCCCTAGGTCCTGTTAGCATGCATTTAACAATCATCATGCTTCCAACATCCTCCTGCATCATTTAGCATCATATTGCATTCATGCATCTTTGCTCTTGGAAGGTCTCCTATTTATCCCCCCCTTCCCATCCTTTCTCATCCTTTCCTTTCCTCTTTGTTTCTTTTTCGAGAAACTTCCACAAAGCTCCTCTTTGCATTATTTTCTTGAGGGGGCTCAACCTCCTATCATCATTGATCTCATCATGACATCTCCTTTCCTCGGGGGCATCTTATTTTCTTTTCTTTGATGCAACGCCACTTGCGGTGTTGCATCAAAGAGAGGTGAAATATAGACAACTAAAAATCCACTTATTAATTAAAAATATTTTAATTAATAAAAGTCCTAATGACATCAAAATTATTTAATTAATTTTGTATTTAATTAATTAATTATTATTGTCATTATCTCCCCCTATTTTAATTAAATTCATTTAATTAAAGAACCACTCCCAAAAATATTTAAATCAAATTTAAATATTTATCTCTCCTAGTTTATTAAAAAAATTTATAAATTATCTCAACCAAAACCCCTTTTAAATAAATAAATTATTTATTTAAAATCTCCAAACCCTAGATATCTTCTAGACTCTTCTAAACCTATCCTCTCATCCCTAATCACTCCCTAACCCTACTTAAGGGGTGATTCCTAACCCTCTTAGCCTAACCATTTCCCTTTGACCCAAAGTCAACACCCTCATTAATGAGCCTTACAAGCTCATTAATAACCCCTTACACCCTCATTAATGGCTCTTACAACCTTATTAATGAGAGCCCATCTCCCCTCTTCCACTATTGTCCCCCCATCACACTTCCCTAGTGTTGCTCACACATGTGTGTGAGCAACCCTTGGGCCTTTCAACCATTAATGCCAATCCTATCCCTTCTA
The DNA here is from genome assembly GCA_027943335.1 of Chamaecyparis obtusa. Classification (NCBI taxonomy): domain Eukaryota; kingdom Viridiplantae; phylum Streptophyta; class Pinopsida; order Cupressales; family Cupressaceae; genus Chamaecyparis; species Chamaecyparis obtusa. The sequence continues at coordinate 4,177,811 of BSBK01010227.1, read as the reverse complement.
AACATACCCCTAACCCTGACTCTACCCTTGACCCTAACTACCCATCCTAACCCAAGGCCTTGGCCAAAATCCTATAAATAGCCTTCATTATAAGAGAAAATAGAGTCCTTCAATCCAAGTCATTTGTGCATTGTTATCATGCTAATTTAGTTCTAGCTTTTAGTATATTTTAGCATTGTTAGCTTAATCCTTTCATGTTTTTCAGCATCTTAGATCGCATAGCTTAGCTAAAATCGATGAACTATAGTTTCATTTATTTCTTTGCATTTCATATTCAATCTCTAACCATATCCATGCTAAAGTAAATGAACTTTCATTGGTTTTTTGCATCTCATGAATAGCTTAATCCGCATCTTGCATTCAATTGCATCCTATGGGTCCTAGGGGCAAAACTAGCTGCCTATCCTATCTTTTGTGCCATTTTTGGGACTTCCAAGGCTTGCAATCAATCCTAATCACCCTCATCTACATTGGGGATACATATATTGTGCTTGGAGAGCACACTCACATCCTCATAAAATGAGAAAATCAGACAGGATTCGGGTGCTCCCATTTTAGCTCAATTGGAGGTGGTGTTGTGATAGTATTTCATGTCTGATTTGTATGCTAGATTAGGCTAATTATTTGACTATCTACACGTGTTCCTAATAGATTGGATTCACAACACTCACAAATGTAAAAGTGTAATTTAAAAAATACATACCCACACCTTTCTCCTTCTTCTCTAGGGCCATTTAGACAAGGATATATTTAATATAATGGCTAGGAAAAAGTGACCTATTCAAAGAAAAAATGGAAAATAACCTAAGCTCTACTTAATTCTATTTACATACAATTTGAAAGATGGACTTTAATTCTTACTCATCCATTCCTTTACTAGTGAAATTTAAACTATGCTTGTTTGAGTGAGGTCAGTTCTTAAAGTACATAAATGATCTTTGAAATTTTAAAATTTACATTTAATATTGGATCCAAACCATCAACTTTCTTCAACTAGTTGTTATGTATTAACTTAAGCACAAAATATGTTGACTCTTGTGTTATGATGTTGTCTTTAATGATAAATCCCACTTCACGTCAAACTACAAATCAAAATCCACAAGCTCTTATAATTCCAATTCATAGTATCACTTAAGTAGAACCATAGAGCATCAATATTACATCATTAGCTTATGTCATCATCTTTAGCATTCACTACACATTCACTTTCTATTTTCAACCATTTAAGCTATTGAATGAAAAATGGGGGTTTGGCTAAAAGAGAACACAATTGCCTAACCAACTCTTAAATAAAGCTTATTGACAACAACCTTTCAAGGATAGGTGTAAAAAATTAAGGCGAATATATTCAAATGATAAGTTCTTCCTTAAACATATTTACATGCACAATTAAATTCCACATGTATGATTTATATCTACAAATCACATGTTTGATTGAATTCATTGTCTCTAGCACAATTCTAATCCTTAGATAAGATTCATATTTACAAATCATATGCTTGATTTAATTCATTATCACACATTAAATTACTCCTAACCAAATTATAAAAATAACCTAATTTAAATATCATTATTATACTTTCAACACATCCAAAGAGAAATTGAAAATTACTATTTTAAAAAAATATCAAACATAAAATTACCTAAGTACTTTCATTTTTTTAGATTTCAGTTTTTTAATATTTATATACAACATATCTCAATTTTAATCAAATTATTTGAATTATATTGCTCGTAACATTTATATACTGATAATTTTTTTAATTTGTCAAAGGAATTTTTATATTAGCAGATGATTCACACAATATTTAAAATAAAGGAGGGGTGAAAATTTATTCAAACTGAAAGAGAAGCAAGAACAAACAAAGAAAGAGCATCAAACAGCCCTATCAAGATCAACCAAGTGATCAAGTTGATGGGACAAGCCCATCGGAAGTTGAGTCTTATCAACAATGTTCCAATTACACATATGGTCAAAAGCCCACTTCGCCACACAATCAGCAACACTATTCCATTCCTTGGGAATATGAGTGAAAGTAACAGACTCCAAAGAAGTACACAAATTATGAATCTGGTCCACAATCAAAGCTAACTTCCAACTAACAACTTCAGAATATTGCTGATTTAAAAGACATATCACCACTTGAGAGTCAGATTCACAGATAAGCCTTCTCCAACCAAGGTCACAAGCAATCTTCACAGCATTCAAAATAGCTATGGCCTCCATCAGGTTGTTAGTGTGACATAGAATATTATTATTATTTCTAATATTTAATGTGCAATATTAAAGCACACTTACACGAATCATACATGTTTCCTCTTCCTTATGACAAATTACAGAACTCCGATGGATTAAACCTCGGCGCGTCTTCTTTCGATATACATTTATCCCACACGTAGCAGAGGGAGACTTGAAGGGATGCAAATACAGCTATAAATAAAAAAGGAAGGCACAGACCAAATCATACCTTTCTCGGCCTTTTGGCTAAGATCAAGTGTAGTATCTGTTCTTATCAGTTTAATATCTGATACGTGGCTCAATGAGCCACAAAATATTAAATTAATTTCTTCAGGGGGAAGGATATCATACCAGGTAGCTTGCTGCCAGATCCTTCATGCGTTGCTTCTGTATTGCACTACAGCAGAAGCCTGGCGCACCCCAGCCACCCAATTCAATTAGAAATTAATTAATTTAGAGGTTTTAGGAACAATTGTTTCGATTTTTCTCTATCCGAATGATTTCTGAAAACGAATTCTGCTAAGAGATGGTAACCTTCTCTGGAATGGTAGATATCTTATGCTAAATTGGCTATTGGATTTCAGGTGCCCGAATGATTATAGAGAAAATATAATTCAAACAGTTTCTGTGTTGGAATGGTTTAGAGTATAAAATTAACCCGCCTCTACAAGTTGGACAGACGCAACATCTCCAGCTGTTTGGTGGTTGTTTGATGCGCCAGTAGCGTTTCAGCATATCAGTTGGAAAACTTTCTAGATTTGATTTCTTCTTCTGACATGAGATGTTGAGTATGGTATTCTGCTGATAGTTCTTGGCCTAAGATCTTCTACTTCTCCTAACTTGTTTTTGGATGCTCAGTCAGGGTTTAACTTTGCCCAACCTTAAAGGGGGTTCAACCCATATGCTTGCTCAAGTGAAATACGGTTTCATAGGCGATGCCAGTTTTTGAGGATGCTAAGACCATTAAGATCCAGAGATTTCCCCTTAAAATTGAATAATTCCTTGTGTTTTGTTTCCAACTAAATCCTCCTATTGATCATTCTTGGAACCATATAACTCAATAATTAGTGAGTGCTTGACCGCCTATTTTAGTATTGAGGCTAGATCATTGACCTGACTGACTAGCCAGCAAAACCGCTTTGGTTACCCTTAATAGTTCTTAAGAAGACTTCAGCTTTCATCTTGTTTCCTGAATTGCTGCTTATAAAAATTTCTTCTTTGTCAATCTTGTCTTGTTTGAGTATTGTTGTATTTCTACTTAAGTTCCTTAACGAGTGTGTTGTTTCCTGAATTCCAGCTTAAATGAGATCGCCCACCTGTTTCAAGTTTGTAAACCCATCCAAGATGGTCTTCAGAAGACAGCTAGTGATTGCCTTATTGGGAATTTCTGGATACTCTCTGTATAAATGGAATATTGACATACATGAATGTTTTTTATGCATGTAGTTAAGTGTGAAGTTGGCCTTTCACTTGCTTTTAATTTTGTATAAAAGCAGTTAGAATCGGTAGAGGGAACAAGAAAACTTCGGTAGAGGGGACAAGACAATTTGTAGTCTTAATTTTTAATCTGAATTTTGCTTTGCTTTCAGTAATAACTGAATTGTTTTTTTGAGTCAAAGTCATTGATACATGTTTCATGATATCAATACTAATAGATATCAAGCTCCTAACTAGATGCATGTTTGAATTCTGAAATTAACCCATTCTAGACACTCTCATCACCATCAGCACTAGAGCTGAAGCTTCTAAATCTTTATTTGAAAATAACCACAAGGGATGAAAGGCTGAAGATCTGTATGATCAGTACTGTCCAAGGCTGAAGAGCTGTATAGAGAGCAACGAATGGAGAAAATTTCATTCTAAACAGCAAACTGAATAGTTAGAAGAGAGAATATTGCCAAACTCATAAAATGAGGTTCTACAGATCATATGAGTTTGAGGTTCTATAGTTCATATTATGATGAAAAATTGATTTTATTTTCATACAAAAAATATTCAAGCTGTTATAAACATGGCCAGACTTAAACATCACGTCTGTTTACAATTAAATGATAAGTAAGTAATGCATGTAACTAGGTGTATCGTTCCCTTTCAGAACTAATATATGGTGAATATATTAAAAAAAAAATCATGGCATTCCATCTGGCATATAATTATTGTCAATCACATAAATATATGATATTAATATGGGCATACAATTATTGTTCTGTAAAGTTGATATGATATCAAAGTTAATAATATACTGCTGGGTTTGATTATTATTATTATTAATATATTGTTACCAGTCTAATATAAATATGTATAATTGAAAAAAGAAATGTGGGAAGCCTACAATCTATTTATTAGTACTCTCTGGCGTTAACGCATGCTTTGATCCGGAGTACAGGGGTAAATGCACCGCTAAAAAAATATAGGCGTAAACATTTTGATCGGGAGTTGAAATTATTAATAGAAGATTTCATTTCTATTGACCTGGAGTTGAGAATTGAGATCATAAACACTTTTTTTCATTTTTTTTTAATCGATGAAGGGAGGTTTTTATATTAATATATATAAGCAAATAGTAAGCAAATATTAACAGTATATCAGCAGTTTAAGTCTATTTCAGGCCCAATGTTCAGAGTCAAATGCTAGAAAACATAAGCAACAGGCATCGGCAGACTGTCGATGAAAGATTACTACAATTAGGAGTGGGGATATTAAAGCTTAGCTGATTAATGCTATTAATGGCAGTATGATTCGGACATCTTCTATCCTGGCGCCGTCACTCTTCGCAACTCTATCAATTTGGCAAGTGATATCAAAAGGCTGTCCGCTAAAAGCGAACTCACAGATTTACTATGTGCTTTCCCAGGTGTAAACACTTTTTTCATTTTCATTGACATTTAAAAATGTTCTATTGACATCTATAAATGCTATATTCTATTGACATTTATAAATGTATTTGGTTTCAATGGAAAGTGTTTGAATTTTAACAATAAGAATATAAATATCATACAATATTATATCTTTAAGAATAATAATATTATAACTATCACAATATGTCAATGTCTATAAGATATTGATTACTTTTGTCTGCATTGTCAAAATTCAACTGCTGTCAATGTCAAGGATTACTTTTCAACTATTGTCAATGCCATTAAGACATGATTACCTTTGTCTGCATGGCCAAAATTCAGTTTTCAAAATCTGCGAGTCTGCTTGTTATTGCTGATAAGAAATGAATTACTTTTATCTGTTAATGCTGATAAGAAATGGATTACTTTTATCTGATAATATAATGGATTACAATAACATCAACATGTTAATGCTGATAAGAAATGGATTACTTTTATCTGATAATGGATTACAATAACATCAACATGTTAATGCTAATAAGAAATGAATTACTTTTATCTATTAATGCTGATAAGAAATGGATTACTTTTATCTGATAATGGATTACAATAACATCAACATGTTAATGCTGATAAGAAATGGATTACTTTTATCTGTATTGTCAAAATTCAATTGTTGTCAATGTGGACAAGACATGGATTACCCTATCTGCATTGTCAAAATTCAATTTTTTAAATTAGTGCATCTGCTAGTTATTTGGGGACTAATATTTGCTTAATATTCAGGGACATTAGTTATTTACATAAGCGTAAACAATTTGATCTGGAAAGGGGACATTGGTTATTTTCCTAAAAATAAACACTTTGATCTGGAACTTTTTTTAAACATCATCACTTCTTAACTATCATAACATATAGATTATTTTTTTGTATTGTCAAAATTCAACTTTTTAAAACCATTGCATCTACGCCATATCTAAATCATCACAACATATGAATTACTCTTATTTGCATTTTCAAAATTCAAATTTTTAAACCATTACATTTACTTGATATTCAGGAACATTGGTTATTTTCCTATAGCATTCCACCCTCAACTCCAAGTAAGCAACAGAGACAGAAAATATTACATTCAATTAATCTACCTCATTTCTTATCTCTTTCCCTCACGACAGGAGACATGTTCCAAGTGCAAGAAGCTAAAATTTGGGAACTTACATATTGATCCTACTTACTAAATATAAATGCCTGCCAAATTGATTTCACCGAGCAACTTCCTGCACTTCAAACCAAATACAAATAATATATAAATCCCTACTTAAAAGCCTGAGATGACCTTTGAATGTCTCAACTCCTTACTAATTAATTTTGCCAGCGTTTTGTGATGTTTCCATATAAGAAGGCTGTATTTTAAAACCAAATTGCGCAATGAATTTTGGGCTGCTAATTACTTTTGACTCCTTATTTCCAAGACTTTTTTGTGGGAGTTTGAGTGTTTAGCAGCAGGTCTGTATTCTGGTAGAAGTTTTCCAGCCCTGTATCTTACCCCACAAGCATTGCATAATGTCTTGGGACCCATTGGTCCATCTCTCCATTGTGGGGTTTTTTTAATGCCGCAGTGCAGACATTTCCTGACCTTCATTGCCTTCTGCACCTTTCTAATGATCCCCTTGCTCGTCTTTCGAATTTTTCTTAAGGGATCAGAATTCACTTGCTTAGAAGCATCATCAGAGAGAAAAGATTCTGGTTGATTCCCCAATCCATTTTGTGGTGGTTCAGCACATGAATCTTGTAATTGGGAAGCACCATGTGTTTGTTTTGCCTTCCTTTCCAAGACCAACTTGTCGGAGTAAGAGTCTCGATCAGCTGAAAATTTAGGACTTGAGACAGGGCTGTAGTCTGGTGAATTTATTCCAGATCTATATTTCACACCACAAGTGTTGCATGGTGTCACTGAATCCATTGTTCTCTGGTTGCCACACTCAACACATTTCCTGGCATTCATTGCATCCAGCCCTTTTCTCATAATCTTCTTATTAGAATCATATTTTGTTTGCTTGGAAACAGAGTAATCTGAACCGCTACATTCTACAGTATTAGCAAGGAGAAAAGAGTTCGGACAGTTTTCCAATACTTCAAAACCAGAACTTGTTTGTTTTGCCTCAGAGGCTTGTGATGTAAATTCCTTTTGACCTTTTGCCTCAGAGTGCTTATAAACTGAAAATGTAGAACTTGAAGAGGGTCTATCTTCTGGTACACGTCTTCCATACCTATATCTCGGATCATAACCACATGCATTGCATTGTCTCTTAGAAATTTTCTGGGTGCCACACTGCATGCATTTGACAAGTTTTGGTCTGTATTCTGGTGGAAGTTTTCCAGTCCTGTATCTCACCCCACAGGAATTGCATAGTGTACTAGGACCCATTGGTCCAGATCTCCACTGCGGAGTTTCTTGGATGCCACAGTGCACGCATTTTCTGTCAACTGGAAATGTAGAAGTTGCAGGTCTGGGTCTGTATTCTGGTACAAGTTTTCCATGCCTATATCTCAGGCCGCAGGCATTGCATAGTGTTCTAGAATCCATTGGTCCAGCTCTCCACTGTGGAGTTTCCTGGGCGCTACAGTGCATGCATTTTACGACCTTTTTTGCTTCAATCTTCCCATCTGTCTCAGAACTTTTGTTTGAGGATTGGGATTTTGCTTGGTCAGAACTCAAGAAATCTGAATAATCGGAGACAGCAGCATTAACAGAGACAGAAATGTTTGGACAATTCACCATAGCTGGATTACAGTTAACAAGGGAAAGACTCCTGGTACCCCAATTGCTAAACGGGACTCTTGCCCTGATACTTCTTTTCTTTCTTGGAGCAGTCACATCAAGAATACAAGTAGGTATATTTCCAGAACAAGAGCCGCTTTCCAATGCTGAAAAGCTACTTGAGTTTCTAAACTCATTGCAAATTTGTTTTACACCGTGTAAATCCTTAGTTTCTGCTCCAAAACAAGGAGAAACCGGTTGTTTTGGTACATTTCCGAGTGAAGATTCCTCTATCAAGCTCGCAACCCAGTGAAGCACTGCCAATTTATCATACTGATCCACCAAAAATGCAAATCCAGTTCAAAACTGCAAGCAGCTTAATGTATCTCAAAATATTCATTTAAACTTAAAAAGGATCTCAGAAATTAAAACTGTGCTAATTCAGCAAAAGGGAGAATTTGAAAACATTTATATCTCATCATGAATTTAGAGAAGAAGACAAGAAATGCACTTACAGGATCGACGGGGATCTCACGGCTCTTAATCTCAGTTATGGAGTTGTCATCAGTATTTGTGTAATTCATTCTGTTCTCCAGTGGATCGAACTGGGTAGAATAAACTTCCTTGCTTTTGGCTTTCATGGTTCATAGTTTATCATCAAAGATCCCTCATGAAATTCCCTGCATATAAAGTTGGTTGAACATAGTTTAATGAATTTGAAGAAATGATCTCGAAGATCAATCTGAGATGATCTCAAAAATCTAATCTGTATTCACAATTCAATTTAAATTTTAAGACGAACATACTAGACCGGATTTGTGTCAACCCCAATTAAATCCATCAACGCACACTTAAGTTCAGAAAACAATCAAACTTCTAGCAAAAATTGTCATAAAAAATCAAATGTCAATTATTCTGAATCATACAAATCAGTTATATTGCTGCCTAAACAACACGAGTCTGGACTCTGAACTTAAGTTACAAGAACAATTGTCTGTTTGAGCATTTGACCTTCATTATTCCAAAAATAAAAATAAATAAATAATTACCTGTGTTTTTATAGACAGAGGTGCTACATTGTGTTACAGGACAGGTGCTACTTTGTGTTACAGTGAATTTTCTTATCTCGTTATTTTTAAATTTATTTATTTTTAATATTTTTAGAATAAATAAATGATTTTATGTGTGTTTACAGATACAGGTGACCGTCTTTAAAGGTGACCAAATTTCAAAAAATGAAAAACACGAGATTTTGACAAAATTTTCACCATCTTTTGTGATCGAAAACCACAAAAAATTTGCAAAAAAACCGCTGCTCTTTAAAAGAGGCTTATCTGTATTAAGGTAAAATTTGCATCCCTTATTATTTGAGGAGTTTATTTCTATTACGTAGAATTTGTATGTCTTGTTATTTCCCAGTACTATCAAATTTTTAGAATAAATAAATAATCTTATGTTTCTTTATAGACAAGGTGGCTACTTTCCTAGAAGATGTTTATATATGTTAGGGTGAAATTTCCATATCTTGCTATTTTCCATTGAAAGAAAAAGACACAATAGGTCTATATTTAGCATGATGGATTGGATACATAGCTGCTTAAGGAGAAATTGAAGAAATTGTTTATGTGTTATGGTGAAATTTGCATGCCTCGTTATTTCACATTAAAAAGAAAACGACACAATATATTTGTATTTAGTTTAATCGCATTTTTAGAATAAATAAAAAATCTTATGTATATTTATAGACAAGGTGACTACTTTTAAGAAGCAGTTGTATTGTTCCCCTTCATTTTTTAAAACAAGAATAGTAAATCAGTCACACAAGATCGGTAAATATTAACTGTATTTCTCTTTTAGACGGCTGTAAGCGTTTTGCTAAGTTTTAAGTTTTCTAATAGAAGACATCATTTTCTAGTGAGAAGATCTTGAAGACGGTGACATTCAAAAGAATCATGTGTAGGAGAAGTTGTCTCTGATCTTAGAAATGTGTCCACCTCCATTAGAGGATGAGACCCTATACACAAGAAGTTGTCTATGATATGAGTCTTATCTTCAAAACCAATTTAAGAGTAAAAAATGGGTCTCCCTTTAAGCATTAAAAAAAAAAAGATTAAATAAATCACACCCTTAAAATATATAGTAAATCAGTTTTACAAAATGAGTAAATATTAAATGTATTTTTCTTTTAAACTGTTGTAGGCATTTTGCCCTAAGTTATTTTATAGAAAATATCATTTTCTGGTCTAGAAGATAGTGACATTCAAAATAATCATATGTAGTGGAAGTTGTTTATGGTCTTGGAAATGTGTCTCCACCTGCTTCGGGGGTGGAGCCTTGTACCAGAGAAGTTATCTATAGTCTTTGAAAAGGCATTGTGAATGAAAAACACAACCCTCTTTCCAGTACAAAAGGATTAGGGAACATAAATAGACATAAGGCTAAAGTCATCCCACACCTCAACTTTTCTTCTCACTACTGGAGAGTTGACTGTCCATCCAGGATTGCACAAAAATTTCAGAAGTATTCCTGTATTTGCAGAATGCAAGGCTTACATTGTAGGACTCCATTGCATTGTATGAGATGGAAACGAGAAGACCCTTAGTTTTGTATTTACCACTTCCAATGTCACCAACTTCATCAAAAAGTTGTTTTTCACCTTTTTATATCGAAGAATGTCTTGCAAACAGGAACAGAGCTTGGTAGTTAAATGCTATACAACGAAGCTTTCCAATCCTGGCCTGTAGAATTTGTTGGTACAGTGTAGCTAAGAGGTAGGCCAAGCAGAGGTATGGTCCTTTCTGAAGCTTGTTTTTCTTTTTTTCCCCGTTTTAGTCAACATATTTCATGAATGGAATCTTAATGTTACATTTGAATGCTAAGTTTATGCATGGCAATAACCATTTTACTAGGGTTTCTGTAACAGAATAGTCTGAATAAACTCTTCACTGAATATAATGGGTATCTTGATATGTCCTACTAAGGTCTTTTTACATTGTATACACAGTTGGGTACTTAGTAAATGGCCTGATGTGACACAACATAAGTTGAAATAGTTATTTGTACACAATGTTTGATTTCTAAAACATGTCAGGGAATATATGTATTAACCTGATATGGCAATGGCATACCCATTGTAGAGTAAAGCAGGTTTTGGGTAACATGGATGATAAGATTGATGATATCTTTGACGACGTTGATGACCTGCTGCACATTAGCAATGAAGAACTCATTGACGGCAACAATGCTGGTGACATGTCTATTCCTGTGAGCGCCTTTCTACTCATTCTATTAATTTAACAATAAAAAGGGTTTATTTGTTTATTCTATTAATTTATCAATGAAAAGGGTTATTCGTTTTGTCTATTAGATTGAAGTTTTAAAGGAATGTTTTAGAAATATGAAGTAACTAAAGACATTAGTTTTTTAACAGTCTATAATAAATACTACTTAATGTTTCTAACATAAGCCGTGTTAGTTTGTTTTTTATCAATGTTTCTGATTACAATTTATGGCTTATCAGTTTTTCATTCAGTTCTATACCATTCTGATGATAGATCTGATCCTAAATATTATTGCATAATAAAACTAAAAACTTGAATCCAGAACGGCCGTCAAGCACTAAATATGAAGTAATCTCTATTTAACAGTTAGAAGTGGGATCTCTTTCATCTATAGTCTGTTTCTATGAAAAGTGTTATTCCATATGTCTATTAAATCAAAGCTTGAGAGAAAAAATATAGACAGTTCATTATTATTAATATTTGATAACTCTGGATTCAAATGTGTTACTTTTATTTTGTATTAACATCATTCAGCTTTCTATCATTTTGATGATAGATGACAGTGTATTTTGAAATGAAATGTCTATACAAAACAAAGTCAAAGACAACTGAATCCATAAACATCAGGCACTACATATGAAGTAATCTCTGACATGGGTTTTCTCTTTATTTTTGTAACAGTTAGAAGCAGGATCTCTTTTCTCTGAAGACTGTTTCTATGACTTTGATTGGATGAAAGACTTCTCAGGAGGAGAACCAAAACAGATAACTTCTGATTTCAAGCACAAAATGGAAGAACAACAAGGTCCAGATAATAACTCTGAAAATGCCATAAGTTCTGTTCTCAGTTCAGTCACAGATAATTGTTCAAGAATGACAATACCAGGAAAGCCAAGGAGCAAAAGATCAAGACTTCAACTTTCTAAGTGGGCTTCTAAATCCATTTCTCCTGTTGCTTCTTCTGTTAGTGAGAATGGCAGTGAGTGTTCTACACCCATTTCTTTTAATGCTGCATCCTGGACCCAATCAGGTTACTTTGCTTCTGAACAAGTAGAATGCCAGTCCTCACTGAAATTCAGAACAGAAAAACAAGGGAAGAAAAAGGAGACAAATGGGGTCAGAAGATGCAGGCATTGTGGTGTGACTAAAACTCCACAGTGGAGAAGCGGGCCACTGGGTCCTAAAACACTGTGCAATGCCTGTGGTGTGAGATGTAAGACAGGTGGACTTTTACCAGAATACAGGCCTGCTGCAAGCCCTACCTTTTCACCTCATAAACACTCAAATTCCCACAAGAAGGTGTTGGAGATGAGGCGTCAAAAATATTTGACAGGAGAGAAAGTATAATTTTTGTTAAGGGAGTAAACACTCCAATTTTTACAAGATGGTGTTAAAGATGAGGCTTGGAGAGTAAATAAACAGTCAAAATTCTAAAAATATTTGATGGGAGAGTAGGAGAATAAATATTCAAGGTGTGTTAGAGATTAATTTGTAAGGAATTAAATATTCATATTTTTTTATTTAGATTTTTTTTTCCAAGTAAGTAGTGTTAGAGAGAAGTAGTGTGAGAGAGATGACGTATTTGTAAGGGAATAAAATAATTTGTTTTTTATTTAAAAAAGTGACACAATTATTTTATTTTTGTTGATTGAAAATAATATTAAATAAAAATTATTTTTTTAAATCTTTATTATTTCTTTTTTATGTCTATAAGTATGGTTTGCAGTATAGTTAAGGGTAGTTCCATATTATTATAAATCATCTTCAGACTCATTACAATGGTTGAATCTGTTATCTAGCTGAAATTTCAAGACTTGATCTTTAATTTGCTGAAGTTGGTCTCTTGTCTTTACATTTTTCTTGCATAAGACTTGAATCTGAGAGAAAAGTCACCTTAAAAATATGTCAGAATAATGCTTGAGAACATCAGTTATCTGATAATAGTTATTAGAAAACATAACAGTTAATGAATTTCATGGTATATTTGTTGTTTGGAAGCATCAAAGAAGAATAATCAAAAGATTTAATTCTAAGGAAAATTAAGTTTTTATAAAAAATTAATTTTGTATATTATTATTTAATTAGTGATACATTTTAGATGAAAAAAATATTTTATTTTTTCTCACTATCAAGTTAGATAGCCTATTAACTATTATTAGGCCGAATGCTAACTTATTTGAGAAGGGCAAGCTACTGTTTAAAATAAATCAACAATCAAGTTTATTGTGAACAAGATTTCTCAATATACAAGATGAGCAATGGCCTTGTAAGATTTCTTGATACACAAAAACTTTTTATGCGATGGATATGAATGACTACTCTAAGGAGATTTTATTTTAACATCTACTATGTTTCTCATCCTTCATTGAGATGATTAATGTCTACCCTCGTATATTAGATATGCCTATGAATTTTATCAATACCTTCCATGTTGTTATTATGATTTATAAAAATTATGACCACACCTAAAGAAATGATATATCATGTGATTCACCTATGCATAACATTACTATATTTCTATTACAACTAGCGGTTGTCATTGTACCAAAAGATCGACTTGTTAATGGTCGATACAATTACTAGACTTATAGAAGACACACAAGGCTGTTAAAATATGTCACAAATCCCGAAGGGGGACATTGGTGGTTAGTCCAACAATCTCCACCTCAGCGTCACCTGAGGGGATTCAAACTTGTGACCAAGCTCTGATACCACTTGTTACAACTTGCGGTTGTCGTTGCACCAAAATATCGCCCTATTAATGCCCGATACAACCACTAAACTTATATATGACACATGGGGCTATTAAAACATGTCACATATCATGAAGGGGGACATTGGCAGTTAGTCCAAAAATTTCATTGTGACACATCATTTTATGTCATCATAAGAATGGTAATTACTAGTCCTTCAAATCTCATGTTCAATCTATGGATGTGCACTTATTCTTCAAACAAATCTTCCCCACATCATGATAGATTACACATGTTTATGATCATTTATTATATTTTCATGTCTCATTCATTGTCATTGTATTGCCTTATTCTACACTATATGATGATCTTATAAACCTTAACATAGAGCTCTTACAAAAATGATTGTAATGGGATTATAAATCTATCCTTACATTTGAAACCATCGGTACTTTCTAAATCTTAAAACACATATCATAACATCATATAGATAACTGATTTTTGTTTATAGCTATTTTGTTGTACATAATCTTACATCCTTAACTCACGTAAGGTTAGTAGAGACTTAGAAATGATATCTCATAATTCATCTTTTATTTTTCTATTAGAAATAGTTTATGAAAGAGTACATTGCTAACCAACCATCCTTGTCTGAGAAATATCCCTTATGGGTAGAAATACACTATTACATCACATCTCAAAATGATCGAACAATCCATGCACTATAAACTATCTATTACAAAAAATATAGCTAACAAATCGAGAGAGTCCTTGGCTGATAAACTTATATCAAACATATTTTTTACATATCTCATTGACCAATCACATGGTTATTGCATTATTCTCTATCTATTTCAAACCTCCCAAGGGGAGGGGGTTAATCACAGGACATGTCTTTGTCGTTTCTTCCCATCTTGGCTTATTACTAGGTTTTGGTGACTAATTTTCCCTTTCGATGTCTTCCTTTGATATCCCTTTATCCTGTAGAAATTGATTGAGATCCTTCAACTCTTCTTGATCCAACATATCCTTATGTGAATTTAAAAAGTGAGAAGACTTGTTGTTTTCCTTATGCATCAACAACACTCCTTCCTAAACCAAAATCATGAACCTATTTTTTAGAACCTTCAAGATGGCTAAGACCTAAAACATAATATGAAGGAAGATGAGTTTTCCATTAAACTTAATAAGGTTCCTCCCTATGCCTTGAAAAACCTCCTCATTCCTCTTGGTCCAAAGAAACCACAAAATTTCACAAAAAAGTACAAACCAAAAAGTGTTCAACTTGTTTTCAAACCCCTCAACATAACTAGCAAGTATTTCAATCCACTACAGACCAGGACGAACATTCCAAGTTATAGGATGACCAATAAATAGGGACCACACCATCTTATCAAAACAACACTCGGGAAAAAGATGAGTGATGGATTCAATGGTATTACACAAAGGACAAACAAGAGGTGCTAAGCCAAAAGTAGAAAACACATCACCAACAAAAAAATTCTTTAACAAAAGTGCAACCATCTAAAACACTATTTTTTGGGTTCACACGATGGTTGCCAAAATTGGTTAAAAACAAAGGCCCACTTGGTTATCGACTAATTTCAATACCCCATGACTCATTAATCTAGTTTAGGATTTTTGGTTCCTCTTTAATCCTTTTTATAAACTTGTTTTACTTTAATACTACCCAGGGGGTTCCTTCCTTCCATTTTAATTGATCCAGAAATTGATCAGTAGAGAGAACCCTACCAGGGACAAAAGGCCCAATAACTTTTCCTATTGGCATTTTGATGAAGGCAATATGTTTTTTGGTCACATGAGTGTATTGGTGTGTTTTAATTGCTAGCAACATGATCTCTTGATGTCAAGAGATTAGATTTATCGATGGTGTTGAAGGATCAAATGGAGAAGCAACTAAGTGTTCAATCAATCGGTACTTGAAGACAATAAACAAGAAAAAGTCAACCAGATTTGTAGTTAGAAATCATGTTAAGGTGTATGATCATACAAACATGATCTAAAAAGGCATATTTGACTATATCTATGATTACATTAGTCAGTTTGAAGATTTGAGTGAGTTTATAAGGATTGAAGTGGGACTAGCAGCAAGAATAGTGAACTAGTGGATACAATTGCTTAATCGATGTTGCGGTCAAATGTAAGTGCTTGGTCGACATGTTTTTGAGATTTAATATTTTGAGCTGACATCAAGGATGTTGACTTTTGGTTTTGGTGTGCTCGCTCATATCTTTAAGTTGGATTTGAGGACCGACTTGTAAGACATTTTGGGATTCTAGCATTGACCCAGAACAAGTATATAAATGGTTATGAAAATTGCTAAGGAGGTTGTTGGATGATGTTTTCATGGTATGTGGTGATAGAAAGAGATTTTTGAAGACAGTAAAAAGGTAATAAAGTGCTCTGAGCTGCATAATTGATCAGGAATACATTGGATCTATCATGCATTGAGTGCAAATATCAGGTCAATCCTTACTTGTTGATTCTAACAGATTGGCAAGATAAATCGTTTAACAAGGTTGTACACTCAAATTGTGCACTTCTCTAAGTCATTACTTCCAAGAGAATCCATGGATGGGAAACCTTGAGAAAGTGACCTAGAACTCTCTAGGCATGGAGTCACAAGGATGTTTGATATTGCTCTCAGCTAGAGCTATTGAAGCATGCAACCTTGCTAGTAAACCACACAATGGGAGATTCAAAGAGACAAGGGAAAGAATGCCAATATCTTCAAGAATCAACAATGGAAATGCAATGCAACTATGCTAAGAATTAAGATGCAAGCTAAGCTATGAAAGGAAAGTAGTACAAGCCTTGCTTATTAAGCTATGTGAGCTAAACTAGAACTTGAAAGGAAATCTAAACTAAGAAAGAATAAACATGAAGCTATGGTGCAAGAATGGAAGCTAAATGCATGAAGATCTCCAAAGCTCCAAAGTCTCCAAGAAATCTTGCAACATAAGATTAGTATTCAAAGTTGGGATCCTAGAATGAGAAAAGAGCTCTCCTTTTAAAGGAATTGAAAAGGAATGGACCATGGAGATTAAGAGGCAAAAGATTTAATTAAGGGTGGAGCTTGAAAGAGGAACAATCCATGTGCACAAATCTCCTCCAATGAGAAAATAAGAGTTGACTTTTGTGTCCATATGAGACAAAAAGACCTTTTCTTCTTTTTATAAAATAAGAATAATGCTTTATTTGTGCAACTTAGGATAAGAGGAAAAGTGAAAACTTTTTTATTTAATAAAAGGGGAGGAAATTCCTTTTAATTAAATGTAGATTTTAGGATAAAATGGTTAGCCCATAGAAAATAATCGAATAAATGATAGAATAGGATTTGATCAAGGAAATTGATATAATTTGAAAAATGTTGATTTTTGAAAATATTGATTTAGGGGTTTGATAAATTGCAAGAATGGAGCCCAAAGTCTAGGCGACCATTTTAGGGTGCATACATTTGCCCCTCTTTGACTAATGTGAGGTTGATTTGGGATCACATGTAGTCAAAGAATGGAATTGAAATGTGAGATCGATTTGGGATCACAAAACAACCCAAATGTGTGTTTGACGGATAGGAACACATCAGGACAAAGATAAGCATAAGCTGACAAAGATAAGCTAAAAGACAAGACCAACATACCTGTAAATAGGAGATTGTCAAGTCTCGAATAAGAGATAAGAATCTCAAGCAAGGTTATTGAAAAATGCTGAATCAAGGATTGAAGCTGATAGGTACTACCCCCTCGGAATCGAAATCAAAATTAGGTAGAGGAGAAACAATAAATTGATAAATCTGATCAAATCACTAGAAATCATAATTGAAGGTGAAAGATGATAGGATAACCAGATCAAGCAGTGAAGACATGCCCCAGTTTGACTAGGTTTGACTGAGAAAGATATAGGATAAAAATGAAGTCAAACCTCAGAGAAATGAAGCGAATGAAAATGAATGAAAGACTAGAAGGTTGAAAGAGATGGGGGTGAAGAAATGAAGATGCCCCAGCGAAGATCGAAGGATCAGGCCTCAAATGGTTAGCCAACTGCGGAGAAGAAGGGGAATTTTGAAATGTGATTTTAACTATCAAGATGAACTCAGATTTTGATTTCGATCCTGAAAATGGATCCAAGACATCGAAATTAGCCAGGGGTGCATTTTTCTTGAAATTATGAGATGTTTTGAAAATTAGGTCAAAAAGTCAAAATGTTATAAAAGGGGGTAAAAAGGTCATTTTCAAATTCATTTGTCTTTTGTGATTCTGAGAACTTTGAGAGCTCAAAGAGAGAAAATGGCCCAGCAAGCAGTGATTCCAATCCACACACATCAATTCAAGTGCGATCAGTTGCACAACTGGCCTCCTCACTATGGTGCCCGGTAAGTTTTTAGAAAAAACTTGCTTTTTGAGTCATTTATGAGAATTTATTGCATTTAAACACTTGTTTTTAATTTTTTTGAAATATTTCAAATTTTAACCCTGCGAAAGTTCATACGATATTTTTAAAGTATCGCACTCCTTGATATTGTTTATCCTATGATAGTTCACGGGTCCACAAAGTATCGCCCAAGTGTTCAATCTAGTATCGCACGATATTGGATGAATCATCATGTGATCCTATGCAAACTATCATAGAGAAAAAGAGTATCGCACTGCTATTAAAGAAAGTATCGCATGATACTTTATCAAAAAATAGTATCACACTAGTGGAAAAAATATGACGTGTTAAATTTTGAGCAATATGACATGGGTCTAGACAATTTTTGCGTTTAAGATTCTTTGTACTGATTTTACACATCCATCATGATATGTTCTGACATCTGGTGTGGGGTTATGGCTTGCAGGAGGCTTTCCCAACGCTGATTATCAGAGTGCTGAGAGTGACCAAGTTATGCTGTGTTAGGGATCTGGATGATCCTAGGAGAGATGACCTAGGTAGCATGGGATTCAAGTACTTGTTGCAGATGCCCCATATATGGGCGAACCATGGATTATTGACAACTTTGGCCAAGAGATGGCACAGTGAGCATAATACCTTTCACTTACCGACCGAAGAGGCCACGATTACCTTGGAGGATGTCTATCGGATCCTTCGAGTGCCTAGCCATGGAGATCCAGTGAGTATAATCATGTTTATAGATGTTCATAGATGTAAAGTTTCCATATGATAGAAACTAACATGATTTTCTAGTGACACAGGTATACTATGATCAAGATCCAATCGAGGGATGACAGGCCATCCAAGACATGTTCCAGGATGTCACTATTATTGATAGACACCTTAGCTAGGATCGGTTGATGGAGGAGTTTGGCCATGATTTCCCAGTTTCGTGCATTGTATGTTCTATAGTAGCACAGACCCTCATTACTGATAAGAGTCAGAAGGGTTTCCACTTGACTGGGGTAGATTGGTGGCTGATTTGGTTGCACACCCACGATGGATGGCATGGGGTCCAGTGATCCTAGCCGATATGTATCATGAGTTACATGAGGTAGTTTACCGAGATAGCAGGACTTGGGTGTGCAGTGTTGTTTTATCACAGATATGGGCATGGGAGCACATAGCTATTGTGGGCCCACATGTGCACCTGAGGGAGCGAAGATGCCCCTATATCTATAGGTACACAGGTTTTGTGAGCCAGCCTCACAGGGGGGATTTGACATATTACCGGAGACTACTGGATGAGCTCACATCATTTGAGTGGAGACCATACAGGGCTTGTGAGCAATGGAGTGATCGAGAGTGGGAGCTGGGATACATGCTGTGTAGTTAGCCACTATTAGGTTGCCACTCTGAGATCATGGAGAGGTTTGTGATCACTCAGGTTTGGAGACAGTTTGGGTGGTAGCAGAGGGTGTCCACAGAGACCACCACATATGCCCGGGCTAGGGATGAGGAGGGACAGGGATGGTTGTCGATGCTAGACTACCAGTAGGCAGCATAGGAGACTGCAAGGATATGTAGGGAGGGATGGGATTACCTTCCCGATATGGCGGATGTAGGTACAAATGTAGCTTACAGGGTAGAGTGTAGGAGACAACCCTTCCCTAGATTTATAGTTCCTGATGCACAGCCACCGGCACAGGGTGGTGATAGGAGTGATGGAGATGATGGGGGAGATGGAGGAGGGGGAAGAGGAGAGAGGGGATATAGCTCTAGATTGGTTGGTCGGTGACGGTCACGGAGACATAGATCAGTGACCCCGAAGGATGAGGTGAGTCTAGTTCACCGATGGGTAGATGTAGGACAGGACCAGCCTGCAGGGGGAGGAGGGGAGGATCTCAGGGCTAGGGTACAAGTTTTGGAGACTGAGATCTAGTAGCTCAAGATTACCATTGATGTGCAAGATTAGTAGCTAGTGGACGCACGAGCTGAGATAGATCGGCAGGAGAGGGCAGCATAGGCTGATGCTGTGGAGATCCAGAGAGAGGCAGCACGAGCTGCATATTACCATGGATTATACATACAGGCTATACCTATAGCATAGCGAGTGCCACTCTACTTCGAGAGGGTTGGGAGATCTGACATGGTACCAAACAAAGCAGCACCACCACCACATGATGGGGAGAGTTAGACTTAGGTCTAGAGTGTTAGATGTATAGAGACATATCTTAGGACATTATCCAAATTTTGGATCCCACATTGTATTTTGTATCATGACATTCATATATATATGAGATTTACTAGATTTGTGAGATATATATATATATATATATATATATATATATATATATATATATATATATATATATATATATATATATATATATATATATATATATATATATATATATACACATACATATATATATATATATATATACACATACATATATATATATATATATATATACACATACATATATATATATATATATATACACACATACATATATATATATATATATATATACATATACATATATATATATATATATATATATACATATATATATATATATATATATATATATATATATATGTATGTATGTATGTATGAGATTTACTAGATTTGTGATATATCTTGTGTATTTGTCCCACTTGTGATGGATGTTTCAATTTTATATTGTCTTGTGATATTGCTCAAAATGTATGATGTATGCTTATATAAGCTCATGTATAATCTCTCTCATAGATGTATGTTTAGTTCTTATGTTATGATATAGACTCATGTTTCTAAAAATGATCTCTTTGTGATATAGATATGATGATAAGATTAACCCCTTGTGATGACAGGAAAAGGATGTGATGTGAAAGACAAGGAGCGAAAGACATGATCAAGAAAAAGTGAAAGGTGAGCATAGTTGACCAATAAGTCCATGAAAGATGAAAGGAGAGCTCTCTCCATATGCAAGATGCAAAAACTAAACTTGAGTCAAAGAGAGGTATTGAAGCTGATAGGTACTGCCCCCTCAGAATCGAAATCAAAATCAAGTAGAGGAGAAATAGTAAATTGATAAATCTGATCAAATCACTAGAAATCATAATCAAAGGTGAAAGATGATAGGGTAACCATCAAGCAGTGAAGATATGCCCCAGTTTAGGTACTGCCCCATAATGAAAGGATTGAAGCTGATAGGTACTACCCTCTCAGAATCAAAATCGAAATCAGGTAGAGGAGAAACATTAAATTGATAAATCTGATCAAATCACTAGAAATCATAATCGAAGGTGAAAGATGATAGGATAACCATCAAGCAGTGAAGATATGCCCCAGTTTGACTAGGTTTGACTGAGAAAGATATAGGATAAAAATGAAGTCAAACCTTAGAGAGATGAAGTGAATGAAAATGAATGAAAGACTAGAAGGTTGAAAGAGATGGGGATGAAGAAATGAAGATGCCTCAATGAAGATTGGAGGATCAGGCCTCACACAGTCAACCAACTGCGTAGAAGGAGAAATTTTGAAATGCAATTTTGACTATCAAGATGAACTCAGATTTCAATTTCGATCCTGAAAATGGATCCAAGATGTCAAAATTAGCCAGGGGTGCAATTTTCATGAAATTACGAGATGTTTTAAAAATTGGTCAAAAAGTCAAAATGCTATAAAGGGGGTCAAAATGTACACTCAAAATGTGCACTTCTCTAAGTCATTACTTCCAAGAGAATCCATGGATTGGAAACCTTGAGAAAGTGACCTAGAGCTCCCTAGGCATGGAGTCACAAGGGTGTTGAAAATGCTCTCAGCTAGAGCTATTAAGCCTATAACCTTGCTAGTAAACCACACAATGGGAGATTCAAAAAGACAAGGGCAAGAATGCCAATATCCTCAAGAATCAAAATGGAAATGCAATGCAATGCTATGCTAGAAATGAAGATGCAAGAATGCAACTAAGCTATGAAAATGAAAGCATTGCAAGCCTTTGCTAATTAAGCTATGTGAGTTAAGCTAGAACATGAAAGGAAAGTAAACTAAAATGCCATGAAAGCTAAGCTAAATGCAAGAATGAAAGCTAAAATGCAAGAAGATCTCCAAAGCTCCAAAGTCACCAAGAAATCCTACAGCATAAGATTAGTATGAAAGAATGGATCATTTGAATGAGAAAAGAGCTCTCCTTTTAAAGATAAATGGACCATAGAGATTAAGAGGCAAAAGATTTGATCAAAGGTGGAATTTGAAAGAGAGATCAATCCATGTGCACAAGTCTCCTCCAATGAGAAAGAAGTGTTGACTTTTGAGCCTCATGTGAGATAAAAAGGCCTTTTCTCTTTTTTATAAAATAAGAATAATGATTTATTTGTGCAACTTAGGATAAGAGGTAAGTGGGGGCTTTTTATTTAATAAAAGGGGAGGGAATTCCTTTTAATTAAATAAAGACTTAGGATAAAATGGTTAGCCCATAGAATATAATTGAATAAATGATAGAATTAGGATTTGATCAAAGAAATTGATTTAATTGAAAATATTACAAAGCATTGATTCAGGAAATTGATAAATTGAAGAATGGGGCCCAAAGTCTAGGTGAACATTTTAGGGTGCATACATTTGCCCCTCTTTGACTAATGTGAGATCGATTTGGGATCACAAAATAACTCAGATGTGTGTCCGACGGATGGGAACACATCAGGACAAAGATAAGCTGATTGAAAAAGACAAGGCCAACATCCCTGTAAATAGATAATTGTCAAGTCTCAGATAAGAGATAAGAATCTCAAACAAGGTTTGATAAAACTGAATCAAGGTTTGAAGTTTGACAAGTACTCCCCCCTTATGATTGAAATCAAAATGAAATAGAGGGGAAATAGTAAATTGATAAATTTTATCAAATCAAACTAAAGATAAGGTTCTTGATGTAGGATGAAAGATATAAGGATCACAGAACCAAGGTAGATCATTAAGCATGAAATTTTATGCCTTGAGGTTGAATTAGAAGAAAAGAAGTGGGGTGAAAGTGAATGGAAGATAGAAGTTTGGAAGAGGTGGAAAGAAATAGATAAATGAAAAAGGATTTGCCTCAAGAAAGAGGATGCCTCAAAACCAATCAACTGTTTAAGATAGAAAATTTTGATTGAGATGACGAAAGAAGATAAGGAAATGAGGATCAAAACGTGACCACAGTTGATTAAAAGTCCAAAAGAAAGATGAAGGAAAAACTCTCTCCATGTGCAAGATGCAAGACTAAACTAACATGAACTTAAGGATGCAAGCTACTATGAAAAGTGGTTTACTTGCAAGGTCACAAAGCCATTAGACTCTAATAATCATCATCGAGCTTTATTGGTAGTGTCGCAAAATCATACAATACACACTAGTATAACTATAGGTATATGAATATGATCTATATCAGATAGGTATGTGGGAATCCCACCTAAATCAAAGATATGTAGGTCAAGATGACTAGTGCAATGAGAGTTCCTAAGTTTAGTATAGCAAGATTATACTCGCATCGAGACATAAGAAAGTCAAGATGACTACAAGCATGCACTTGTAGAAAAATAGTCAAGGATAATACATTGTAGATCCTAGTGTCAAGTGGAACAAGCATAAATGCTCATGATAGTTGAGATCAACAAAATATACCCACAAGCGGAAAACAAATTAAACATGTCCTCGTGCCCCTAGTCTTATAGTCATGCATCATCGAAAACTATTTAGGGAGAGAACACTCATCAAAGAAATCATCATAGACAACACAAAGAAATAAATTCAAACAAGTCCCAGCGAGTCATGTGTTTAAGTTCATGTGTGTAGGTCATAGAATCAAACTTTGAGTATCACATCTACAAGTGGAAAATATCATAGCATGGTAGACTGTGGGTAAGATATCTGATAAGTGTTGAGAAACACTTGATGCTAGGGAAGTGTTGAAAAACACAGTTGGGGTGGTGTTGAAAAACACCATTTGCGAGATGTTTGAAAGACTAACGCATCCAAGAGACTAAAGTTAACACAGTTATGCCCCTAGACAAAGACAAAGACCAATTCCAAACCAAGGCAATAAGGACAAGGCATGATGGAGAAAGGCTAAGTGTCAAGGATGTGTGCTAATAAACAAGGGTGCAAAGGCCTCAAGTAGTGCCTGTTTCTAAGTTTTCACCACTTGGATTTTATTGCAATTTTTTTCCTTTTTTTTTCAAGACTTTTTATAATTTTTTTTGTATTTTTGCTACCAAGGCACCTGTTTCTAAGTTTTCACCAAGGCACTTTTTCTTCTTTTTTTTTTGAATTTTTGAATTTTTGAATTTTTTTGGTATTTTTGAAATTATTTTTTTTTGAGATACATCAAAGTGCCTATTGCTAGGTTTTCACTAAGATGATCATTTTTTCAAGACATTTTCAGATTTTTAGAATTTTTGACAACATACCATTTTTTGGGGATTTTTTTCAGGATCAATAAGTATGTACAAAGGATACCCCTAGAAAGAATGGGCATCAAACTCCCAAGCATTATCACATCATATATTCCCAATGTCTAGGAAGGTGGAGGACAAGAGGGATTGGCAAGCTAGGTGGAAGAGATGGAAGACAAGAGAATGAAGGAGAATGAAGGGAGGAAATCCTCAAGGGAAAACTCCTTAAGAGTACCCAAGCTAGGGAAAAATTGTCATGTAAAACACATTTGGACAAGAAATGAAAGGCCAACATAGGATAAGTCACAAAAGTGTAATGCAAAAGAAGGAAAGAATGCAGTCCAAAGGAGTAGACATGTCAAGAGGCTTCATAACATCGTGTTTACTCTTTTTTTATTAGATCAAAACCAAAGGGGAAAATGATAGTGAAAGGCTAGAATGAATGGAGGAAAATAAATATGAAGGCTAAACATGAATGGAATGAAAGCAAGATCATCGTAAGATAGCTCACAAGATAGCCAAATGTTTGTGTATGGGTCAACATTGTCAAGATCAAAGAGAGAAGACAGAGTGGATGAAATATGTAGAAGAACTACGCATGATGCATGATTGCCAGGTTTTCATCATGGTACTTATCCAAAGTGCCACAAGGGAGTGGTTTTCACCATAGGAAAAATTTATTTCTCTTTAATTTTTCTACCAAGGCGCCTGTTTCCAAGTTTCCACCAAGGCACATTTTCAATTTTTTCATTTTTTTTTTCATTTTTCTTTCTATTTCTTTCATTTTTTAATGTTTTTTGGAAGAAGGAAAGCTTTTTAGATAATGCTCCTTGAAAAGATAAACCATGGTATGCCAAGGATTCAAAATGATATGCTCAAAGATGTTGATAGGGAAAGGAAGATGGAAGAGAAAAATGGAGGATAAGGTTTTATGTAAAGCAAGTGAGGTTGGAAGATATGAGAAATAGGCAAATGAGGAAAAAGGATAGAAGGTAGGAGGATACTGAATGGAAGGATTGTGAAAGGGTGGATGGAAAGGAAGGCAAGATCAACATCAACACACACCTTGAAGGGTGGCGAGAGGATGGATGAAATGTGAATGAAGGAATACGTGAACGAATATGGTGAATGGATAGAAGAGGTTGTTGTTTAGGCATATGGAATGGAAGAATGTTTTTGGAAGAAGATGAAGTGGAAGCCTTTGGAAGCTTGAATGTCAACTTCACTTTTTGTGCAACATCGGACTCTTTCAAGAGAGACTTTGGAATCCATATAGTCGTAGGCTTTTCATTTCTTTTTGATGATTTAGAGAGAATATCTTCAATGATAGATTTTGGAACACATACTTGTCTTGTAGTTTTTTTCTTAGATATCTCTTTTGACTTTATGCCTCCATTTTGATTAGATGAGACATGGTGATCTTCTTTTTTTGATGGATTCTTGTATTGCTTCTTTTTCTTGTATTGAACATTCAAGTTACTTCCAAAAGACTTGGGACTTGTGGAAGGAGGATATTGCTAGTTTAGATGGGTGGGTGGATGAAAAGGATTCAAGGGTATGCATCTATGTTGATCTTGAGGAAAGATAGGAGATAGAGGGATCTAAGGACCCAAGATGGATGATGAATTAGGAGATTTAGGAGGGGAAAGTGAAGGGACATAAGGGCCCAAGATTGAAGGAAGATGTGAAGCCCTTAGTATTGGTGGAGGAGGTCCAAGGATGGACATGGAAGATACAAAAGGATAATCAATAAGTTCATCAACATCTATATGACAACCAAGGACATCAGCATCTTTAGAGTGAGTATTAGGATTTTCAATAGGATCATGAACATCTTGAATAGGAGAAACTTCTTTGATAGGATTGTTCAAAGCTTGAAAAGACTTAGGAAGAGTAGAAAGTGGAAGCGAACATGAAGTGGTAGAACAAGAAGATGGAAGACTTTGATCTTGACAAGGAGCTTTGGATAGCATAAGCATATAATTCTTCTCTTGATTTTCAATAGGCTTAACATTGGGAGTAACAAAACTATGTTTAATAACCTTAATGGAAGTATCATCTTTGGAAAGTGCAAATGGAGTAAGGTTATTTTGATTGTCAATAAGGTCAACGGTGCAAGTAGTAACTTGATCTTGCTTAGGAGAAGACTTAAGACATGGTGGAATGAATGAGAAAGGGTGCGGAGGATCAAAAGAACCGTGAAATGGATAAGAGACATTATGAAAAGGATTGGATGACATGGAGGGTTCTTGATCTTGATCTTTCTTTATGTTATTTTCTTTATCTTTAGAGTCCTCTTGACATAGAGCCACTTCTAAGGACAAGGAAGCATGTTGGAATTGTATGTAAGACTTTGAAAAAGATGGTGAAGGACTAGCTGAAGTAGGAATTATAGCACATAAAGGCTTAGGCTCTTTAGGTTTAGCATTATTGAAAGTATGTGCAGCCAAGTGAAGGTTGGCTTGAGTTTCTCTAAGAGGTAGCCCTTGAGGATAACTATAGGGAACCACATGAAAAGTATTATGACTTTTGTTGGATGAAGGATCTATGAAATATTTGAAAGACTCGAAAGCTTTAGGAGATGTATGGCTATTGGAGGAAGTAGGGGGTGGAAGGGAACCATCACAAGACAAAGGTTCAACATTAACATAATCTTGCTTGAAAGTGTAATCTTTATCTTCAGCATGGGAGTTCTTAGAGGAGAGATTCTTATAGTATTTACATTTATAATCAGCATGGTGAGCATTCTCTTCCTCAATAGAAGTAGATGTATCATCTAGGTATTGTTCACATAAATAATCAAAATCTCTTTCAAAATCAGATTCATATGGATCACCATCATGATCTATCCAATGTGATGACCCATTTCCAGTAAGCATGAGCACATGATGAGGAGGACCCTTAGGAATAGAGGTGTCATAAGTATCACTACATTGTCCATCATCATAGTCATCAAAGATGGGCTTGTCACTATTCATGGAAGAGGTATCACAAGCGCTATCATATTGCTCATCATGGTATGTCTTGAGAAGAGAAGTAAGACTCTTGGGAGAAGTAGAAGAGGTACGAGATCATGAAGAAGAGGAAAGTGAAGACCTAGTGGAAGAAGAAGACTTGGATAATGAAGCATGCGAATAATGTCTAGAAGAGTCATGGTAAGATTTGCAAGATGAGGAAGGATGAGAAGAATTAGAAGATGAAAATTTTTTGGAAGGAGTTTATGACATGATCATGTCTATGATCCTAGCAAAGGTGTTTGATTCATTTGAATTTTCTTTTATTTTTGTTATAATTTTATCACCCATGAGATATCTAGAAGGACTATTGGAGGAACAAAACTCTTCGAATTGAGCAATGAGTTTGAGATCATCTATTTTCAAGAGAGGTTCCATAACAAGATAGTTGAAATTCATGATTTTGGAAAAGGAGGAATCAAGCATGGAAGTGATAGAAGAGATGAATAGAAGAAGGTAAGACTAGATAATAAGAGGAAAAGAATCAAGAAGACGTGAAGAGTTTCCCATGGGAGTGGAAGACTAGAAAAACATGAGAAATATGGAAGAAAGAAGACCAAGAGTCATTTTGTGCAACTTGATACCATTTAAGTTCATTTGGATGTTGAGCAACATGTCATATCACCTAAGGTCTGACCTGGACCGACCAAGGAAGACTAAAAATAGGTCACTGTTTTGGAAAATTGGGGACAGACTACTAGACAACAAGTTTGACTCTGTACGATAGTTTGCAGGGTAACAAAATGATACAATTTTCCCAGACAATATTTCGCAAGAAGTAGTGCAATAGTTTCTAGGCAGTGCATGCGATATTATCCAGGAAGGTGGTGCAATAGTTGTGCAGTATCATACAATATTTGACCAGTGAATGTGTAAAATCCAGTTTTGAAGGTAATTTGGCCAAAGTTGCAGGTTGCTAATCTCAATTTCTCGATTTGAAATGTAGGAATAGAAAAAAATAGATAGGTTTGCAAATAGTAAGTGATCAAACATGTCATAAAACACTTGAGCAAGGGAAAAAGAAACCTTTTCAAGACATGCACTTGGGATATCAAAACAGAAATCCTATGAGCACTACCGTGATGTTTAATATTTGAGAACATTTACATGTGTAGATCACAGTGAAGACAAATCAAGCACTTACTAGCTTAGAAAGACAAAGGCTCAATACTCAACAACTTGGCCCACACTTGATGTCCCATTGCCTCACACAAAGTGGTTTCCCACAATAGATATTGGCTTTATTGTGGAACTGCCAATGACACAACCAAAGGAACACAGATGGTGAGTAATCTTGGGGTGATCCAGGTTAGTCCACTAGGATCAATTCTTGCACCAAGAAGCTAAGCGAAAAAATAGGGTGGCTTCTATCTATGGTTCTTAGTAAGGGCTTCCATTTGTAATACCCCTCTTGCTTCCCTAAGGGACTCCTTACCTTGTGGCAAGTAATGGACCTCGCGGCCACAAGAGTACCTTAAGCATTATTGTCTAGCATTTTTCTCATGGTCACAATCCCATAAGTACTCACACTAAATGAAGACAAGTACTATGTCTACCAAGGTTTTGTGTCCTTGATAGCCTTGAGTTTATAGTGGGTCAAAATAGCTGGCAAAAAGCTTGTCTACACTTGGGTCGTTCCTCTTGATTGCTCAAGAGCAGGCCTGCTAAAGGATTCTAAAACTAAACAAAGAGTGGATCAACCTTTGAGTTTCAAGATTTTTGGTTCACCTCAAGGGTGAAGAGCATATTCTCCTAGCTCAAAATTTCTCCCAAACACACCAAGCAAAGGTTAAATTACCCTCTTGCTTTCAAAATCCAAAGATGGGTCAAGATTTCTATTTCACCACAAGGGTGAAGAGGATACTCTCCTACCACCAAAAGATTCCTACAACAAGATATTAAGTGCCTATGAAAAGAAACAACTAGTATATGCTGCACTTAAAATGAAAGCAATTAAACAAGCACTTGATTGGTTTTTATGTGTTGGGCAGCCCTACAAAAACAATTAGTAGCCCTTGTGCATTTGGAGCTTTGACATGCATTCTTTTAAGAAAATATTTCAAGCAATGAAGGCACCTACAAGCACAACTTTTTAGCCCTACAAAGGTTAGCACAATAAAATCAAGAATAATCTGCAAATAAACCTTTGTTCGACCACAACAAATCAGAAACCCGGAGCAAATAAATCAAATCTTGAAAAGAAATGTCCAAAATTACTCACTACCATGCCTGTGCAATAGTTATGTTAGAGAAAGAATTGTACGATACTTCTCAGTATACTGGTGCGATAATTTCTCTCTGTACGATACTTCGTGCTACCTACATGTGACAGAGTATAAAACACTGGTGTGACAAAGTCCCGTATAACCAAATGATACTTTTATTGGGGAAGTATCACATGGGTATGTAATAAAATATCGCACGATACTGGAAAACTATCGCATGATAATCTGTTAGAAAAATAGAGAGTCAAAACAGAAAGCAAAAATGATGACAAAAAATTGACGAAAATGCATAAAAAGAAGAAAAAAACAAGAGTGTTCTGCCCCACGGTGGGCACTCAAATTGTGCACTTCTCTAAGTCATTACTTCCAAGAGAATCCATGGATGGGAAACCTTGAGAAAGCGACCTAGAGCTCCCTAGGCATGGAGTCATAAGGATGTTTGATAGTGCTCTCAGCTAGAGCTACTAAAGCATGCAACCTTGCTAGTAAACCACACAATGGGAGATTAAAAAAGACAAGGGCAAGAATGTCAATATCTTCAAGAATCAACAATGGAAATGCAATGCAACTATGCTAAGAATGAAGATGCAAGCTAAGATATGAAAGGAAAGTATTACAAGCCGTACTAATTAAGCTATGTGAGCTAAACTAGAACTTGAAAGGAAATCTAAACTAAGAAAGCATAAACATGAAGCTATGATACAAGAATGGAAGCTAAACTCATGAAGATCTCCAAATCTCCAAAGTGTCCAAGAAATCCTACAGCATAAGATTAGTATTCAAAGTTGGGATCCTAGAATGGGAAAAGAGCTCTCCTTTTAAAGGAATTGAAAAGGAATGGACCATGGAGATTAAGAGGCAAAAGATTTAATCAAGGGTGGAGCTTGAAAGAAGAAAAATCTATGTGCACAAATCTCCTCCAATGAGAAAATAAGAGTTGACTTTTGTGTCCATATGAGACAAAAGACCTTTTCTTTTTTTTTATAAAATAAGAATAATGCTTTATTTGTGCAACTTAGGATAAGAGGAAAAGTGGGGGCTTTTTTATTTAATAAAAGGGGAGGAAATTCCTTTTAATTAAATAAAGACTTTAGGATAAAATGGTTAGCCCATAGAAAATAATTGAATAAATCATAGAATGGGATTTGATCAAAGAAATTGATATAATTTAAAAAATGTTGATTTTTAAAAATATTGATTCAGGGGTTTGATAAATTGCAAGAATGGGGCCCAAAGTCTAGGTGACCATTTTAGGGTGCATACAAGGGTCACTCCTAAGAGGGTGAGTAGGATCTTTAATAGGATCTTAATTGTAGATCCTCTAAAAAGCTGAACTCTTAGAAGTATTTTTAAATCCCTTGACAGGGTAGTCTTTAACAAGACTATTGTAGTTCTTAATCGGGATGTTGATACTCTTAACCAGGTATAACCTCAGAAGGGTTGTTTTAATTTCTCCTAATGGGGCATATTTCATAGTGCACTAGTGAAATTTGTGGGCTTCATCCCCACACATGGTTTTCTCTATCTAACAAGGGTTTCCACAAGAAAAGTCTTGTGTCAAGTATTTAATGTGTGTGAATGTTTTACTTGTTTTACTTTATTGTTATAATATTATTTACATGTTGGTTATTGTGGAAGATAATTTTTAAAAGTGTCAAATTTTTTATTGCACTAATTCACCCCCCCTCTCAATGCCTTATTATACTAACATTTCCCACCAAGGTATGTATTTGTATGTGAAGGAGGGATGCCATAGTTATCATTTAAATTATCCCAAGTGCCAAGATGACAACCCACCATGATATCACTAATGGAGACAAAACCAAATGAGTTACACTTTTTTGTAGAGAAAAAATGAGTTAATGGAAGTGGCTTGTCATTGAGCTTCACTCCCCGCCCTATAGATCTTTCCATCACTGAGTATGTAGGAGATTTTATAATGGCATCTCTATAAGCTAACAAACCTCTAGCATGAATCCAATCCTTCTAAAGTGAAGATAAAATAAAAAGCCAAAAACCTTAACATCAAGTCTCCCATCACAATGTCACGTAGGCCTTTCCAACCCTTACCCTTCTTAGGTCTAGATAATATTATATTATTTCTAATCAGAACCTTCCATGGTTCATTTATCCAAAGATCCTTATAGATCTATTTAGACGTAAGTTCCATCGCTTGAGACTTAAGGTCTTTCAATCCAAGTCCACCTAACTCTTTCGTAGTACAACACCTTTCCCAAGAGACATTATGTTTTTTCTGCTTACCCTTCCCATCAAACCATAAAAAATCCCTTCAAGTTCTTTCCAATTTGTTAACCTAATAATTAGAAAAGAGCCAAGTAGAAGAATAATAAATAGTATGAGTAGACAAAAAAATTTGAACCACCTAGATTCTACCAACTAATGATAGCACATGTGTTTGCCACTTTCCATGTGTCTTTTCAATTTTATTCAATATCCACTCCTACATCTCTTTTGTGGAAGGATTGATAGAAAAGGGAATACCTAGACACCTTATGATCTTGGATGGGCATGTCCATCCCCACTCTTTATCTATCATCCAACTAGGTGAATGTGTTTTCCATCCAATCACTATGGACTTGTCTAGTGAAAATTTAGCTCTAGATGCTAAACAAATTATATACAATCTTCTCATGGTGTTGTCAAATTTCCCCTCAAATAGTTCATGATACAGTGTTGTGTCATTTGCAAACTAGGTATTCAAGAGTATTCCATTGTTAGGGAGTCTAATGCCTTTCATTGGGGGGGACAATTACTTACATCTAAGGATATAGGAAAAAGCATCAACAAAAATCACAAATAGGGCAGGGACAATGGGACAACCTTTCCTAATTATTCTCTACAAGTGTATAGGCTTAGAATGAATTCCATTAACATCAATCACTGCGGATGCATCTTGGAAGAGAATATTCACTCAGATGCAAAAATATAGTAGAAAACCAAAGGCCTTCAACATACCCAACACAAAGGGCCATTCAATTCTATCATATGCTTTCTCAAAATCTAACAAGATCATAACAACATTTTGTTCATCCTCCTTCACCCAGTGCATTTCCTCGCAGCTAGTAATAATATTTTTCAAGATATATCTACCTTTAATGAAACTTATTTTGGTCATTGAGATGAGTCCCCTTAGAATATTTGTAATCCTCATTTCCAAGATCTTGGAAACAATATTATAAGATAGGTTAAGCATTGTTATTGGTCTCCAATTCTTTATTTGGGTTATGTCTCCTTCCTTGCGAAGAATTTTTATCAACTCTCTATTAATATTAGGTCCAAGGGATCCCCTCTCATAGGTCTCATTATACACCTATAGAAGCTTCTCTCCAATCCAGTCCAAATTTTTCTTATAGAACTTTTCTGGTAAACCATCCAATCCAGGTGACTTCCCATTGGCCAACATCCTGATGGTCTCCTCTAATTCATTTATAATGATCTCCTGTGATATATTCTTGGAATCCTCTTTCAAAAAAAAATTAAATAATTTTGAGACATCATTCCATATCCTTAATGTTTTCCTACTTATGTTCTGATGTGAATAATTTACTATAGAACTCATGAAAAGGTTGACTAATCTCTGTAGGGTCTATAAAGACACCATTATTGAGGTTGATTTCCTATATCATTTCCTTTTTCTTCTTATGTCTGATTAAATTAAAGAAGTAACTTGAACCTCTATCCCCCTCTTTCAACCAATTTATCCTTGCTCTAATCCCCTGGCCTTTAAGCCTAACCTTTTGGATCTTCCCAAGGTCTATTTTAGTGATAAGAAGTTCCTCTTCCACTAAATACTCATGCCTATCATCATGTATATGATCCCTCAACTTATTTAACTTCCCCTATAGGGCATCCTCTACTCTATTCCTATTGGAGACCTTCTTCTCTCCCAAAACATGAAACTTGAAACAATTTCCTCTATGCGATAGTCAGGGTGTTCCACATATCTATAGGGATTCCCCCATATTAAATATAATTTAGAGAGATAGGTAACCATCTTCAGAGAACCTAGATTGTTTTCACCTTTAAGGAGGGATTATTAAGTTTGAAATAATTTTTCACCTTGGGTCTCAGCTTGGGAGACAAAGTGTTTTCTATAAGTATTAAAACATTAATGGGATGGTGATCAGACATGGTCATAGCACTAACTTCCACCATATTGATATTAGGCTTACTACTAAATACAAAAATGGAGGCATTGACATAAATATTTTCTAGTTTGTGGTAAATTCTCATCTAATTGGATTAATTGCTACACCAAGTGTACCAAATACCTTTAGAATTCTCCCCCTTCCTTTCAATTGGATAAACCAAATTCAATTGTCTCCTACATTTAGCCCATAAAATAGTTCATTGCCTCTCCACATGTCTTTGAAAATCCCACTCTTATCTTCCCTATATTCAATCATGTTAAAGTCCCAAATTAAAATCTAGTATGCTTTAGAAATGGAGGAAGAAGCCCACCCCCATAATGTAGCTCTATCTTTATAATCATTAGGTGCATAAATTTTAGAAAGACCTATAAATTTTCCTTAAAATTTACCAATGACCCAACAAGCCATATTACAAGGGGATATCCCTTACTACACAATGTAATCTACTCATCCGGGCCCTACAAGGATATAAGAACCCCCTTTCCCTCTATCATTCTATGTGATAAAGCAACTAGCTTGCTTCTAGATGAATTTAAGTGTGGCCATGGCATGTTGAACTACCACCTTGATTTCTTGCAGGAAGATGAAGTCTTTATTCTTCATTTTGTTCCACCAATCCCTAGCCATATATTTATTGTCTCCCATTTCTAATCCCCTCACATTCCAACTTTCTAAATTCAGGTTCATTTAGGGTTTAGGGGTGGGGGAAGGGGGGTTATGATTCTTATATAGTCTGTTGAAGAACTTTGATATGTCCCCTTCTTTCCTTGGGGTACTTCTATCTCTAGTACCTTGTGAGGTCAACTATCTATCTGTAGTTTTCCTTTTTTTCTTCTTAATGGCCTCCAAACATGGGGGGACCCAGCATTCTACCGCTTCATAGCCATATCAGTATCTTTACAAATCAAAGTTAGTTCATTTCCCTTAGGTTCATCCATGGGGTCATGCTCTACTAAGTTCTTTGAACCATGATGAAAGCTTTGTTTATCTTATTTTGTAAAACTTTGATTTTTCATTTATAGTGGCCAAAGCTAACTATTGCACAATAAGTTTTGTTTGAGCATTGTCTCCACTAGGGGTCACAGTGTAGGCATCATCAATGGGTTTATCTTTCTGTTGCAAATGTGTTGGTATAACTTCAACATTATCCTCAAATAGAGCATTGGTCAAAGAGATCCTAAAATTTCTTTCTATCACATCTGAGGTAATACCTCCATTGTCATGGTGAACACGATTCTCCTTGGGTATTTCCAATCCCATTTTAGTAGGTCCCTTTGGAAAGTTTTCTCACTGTGAAGGAACGAAGTGGAATTGACTTTAAATTCTTCATTATTTCATTATTTTAATAGAGGATAGTCCTTACGGTTATGGCCATTATTTTTATAATGAAAACATGCATTTAGGTTCCCCAATAGTGCAATATCCCAACAAAGACTTTCCCCTTCTAGATTTAATGCAATTTTCTCAGGAATTTCTATTTCTTAAATTAGAGAAATTAAA
This sequence comes from Chamaecyparis obtusa, assembly GCA_027943335.1. NCBI lineage: Eukaryota > Viridiplantae > Streptophyta > Pinopsida > Cupressales > Cupressaceae > Chamaecyparis > Chamaecyparis obtusa. The sequence continues at coordinate 4,142,280 of BSBK01010227.1, read as the reverse complement.
ATCATCACATTTAAATGCGGAAAGGTGACCCTAGATTCCTTAATTTGCAAAAAAAATTTAATAGGTTTAACAATTTGAGGTAAGAATGGTCAAAATTCAACGGGAATACTTTTTATCTCTAACCAATTTGGATTCAACCGATGCATTAACCTAGTTGAAATATTTGTGTACTAGAAAAAGTACATTCATAGGGTTAGTATCATCAATAACTCAAAATAACAACTAAATTACCACAAATAGCAATCTAATTAAGCAAAGACTTGACAATTAAGCACTCTATGGATCTCTATTTAGGGATGCTAATGCAAAGCTCTTAGCAATCTAATTCCATTAGTGACAGTCCTTAAATGAGAATGAATGATAAAAATTTCTAAAAGTTCAATTCCAAATGAAAATACAACTAATTAGCTCTAAATTTGCCTTTCTAGCTCTAATTTGCAAGAGGTTTGATGCTATTCTCAGATTTGTGGATGATTAATGAGTGAATTATGCCTTGTTTTTATAGATTTTGGCAAGAGTATGGAATGTAGTTGAGTTGATCATGATTAAGTTTGAATTAAGTCCATGGTTCCACCTTTGGAGACCATTTAAATATTTTTCCCTCAAAGCTTGGGACAAGAGGACAAAGTGAGTGGACAAGATGCATCCTCCAAGTGAGTGATTGAGATTTGATTTAGGCTTAATCCAAGTGATCTTGGTCCTCAATTCCTATTGGTTGATTCATTTTCCTCCCATTTGGTGGTTGAGAGAAAATAAGAATTAAATAATTAAATTTATTTAGCCATGTGTACCCCTTAAATGGGTTGATTTGATTTAATTTGAACTATACAATTAATTAGATTAATTGTACAATTTATTGATTAATCATGATTCATTAGTTTTAAATTGATTTATTTGGCTTTTGATTTTCAATTAAATTTGGTTTAAGGTTCAATTGCAATTTATCTTTGATTTTGACTTGATTTGATTTAATTGCATTTAATTGTATTGATTTTTACCTTGATTTTTCACTTAATTGGTCTTGTCCAATTTTAGGTGATTACAAATGCCCCTCTTTGAGTCGATATACGAAGCGTGTCGATTCAAAGAATGTCTTGATTCATCGATGTAAAGTCCTGATTTTGTTGATGGTTGATTTCGTTGTTCGATATAAGATACAGATTCTGATGAATTTTAATTGAAGTTGATGTCTTGATGGTCGATTTGATGATGAATTGCTTGATATGATATTTCATTTGATTTGATTCGATATTTAATGCCCCTTTCGATTGATAAGCGAAATTTTTTTTGATAAAAGGTTATGCTCTGATTTGATGCTTGTGTCCTTGATTTCATGATATTGATGCCTCTCCTGATTATCCGAGTATATGCCCCCTCAAAAATGAAATGAAATTTGATCATTTTTTGAAAAAATTGATGGTTTAGGTCATTTTGCGTTAATTAGGTCAATTTAAAAATGAATTTTGATTTCATTTCCAATAATGAATTTGCATTCATGTGATGACAAATGCCCCTGATTTGGTGGATTTGGTGAAAAATTTCAGTCCCTGGGCATTTTTTGTACTAGAAAAAGTACCTTCATAGGGTTAGTATCATCAATAACTCAAAATAACAACTAAATTACCACAAATATCAATCTAATTAAACAAAGAATTGACAATTAAGCACTCTATGGATCTCTATTTAGGGATGCTAATGCAAAGCTCTCAGCAAACTTCCATTAGTGAGAGTCCTAAAATAAGAATGAATGACAAACAATTCTAAAAGTTCAATTCCAAATGAAAATACAACTAATTACCTCTAAATTTGCCTTTCTAGCTCTAATTTTCAAGAGGTTTGATGCCATTCTCATATTTGTGGATGATTAATAAGTGAATTATGCCTCGATAATGAATTTTCATTCGTGTGATGACAAATGCCCCTATTTTGGTAGATTTGGTGAAAAATTTGGGTCCTTGGGCATTTCCTAGTCAAAGATGCCCTTTTTAGGTCAAAAATACCTATATATAGGCGTAAAAAGTTTATTTTACTCTTCATTTTCACTTTCATATTGACTTTTCTCTCTGACTTCTCTAAGCTGATTGTGATGGTTATCCCGATTCGAGAGCATTGATTTGAGTGTCGGTGCTAATATCATCGGCCACCAACCTCTGGACCTCTAGTATGTACCCTATGAACTCACTTCATGAATTTATTGCATATAATTTTAAAAATATTGAATTTTTCATGCTAAAACCCTCTTTTTTTGCATTTTTTAATTTAAACAATGCTTTTAATCATTTCTCTAGTGCTTACATAATTCTTTTTGCACTTCTGCAGTTTCAAGTAGCGCTTTTATGATTTGAAATAGCACGTTTACATGTAGAGATTAGGGCCTCTTTCACTTTCAATTTTTCCTTTAGCGCGTACAAAAATAGTTGTGCTTTTGATCTTTTATATAGCACGTACATAGATTTTCTTTAGCGCGTGCAAGTTGTTTTAGTGATTATGCCTTAGAACATCACTTTCACAATTTTTAGTTGTGCTTTCAATATTTTTAGTTGTGCTTTTTCCTTTCAATGCTTTTAATCCTTAAAATAGCACTTTTAACCTGTTAGGAAAAAATGCAAATGACTTAGTCAATTTTTCAAACCGTTTAGTCTCATCAATCAATTGATTGGCTTAGGTAATAAACCTGATTTGGTAGCAATTCATAAGATGTCAGCTTGAATCAATTTAGTTTGAATTTATTATTGTCAATCTTGATTTAGATGATGGTGATGATAAGTTTCCGTCTTCTCTAAATAGAATCAGGTAAATGGATTGTGGTTTGATATTTTGTAAATGTTTGATTGACTTAGGATGATTTTAAAAGATAACTAATGTGATTTAACTTGATTTTTGCAGGTCGTACTTAAGTCACTGGTCATTCAAGGTTTGTATCCCTTACCATTCAGTATGATAGATGATTTGAGTGGTTTGGATCGGTGACACATTGATAGATGTGATTTGTCCTTCTTGCTCATCGTACCTCGATTCTGAGTGAATTGAGGATTGATTAGAGCTATGGTAGAGAGGTGGCACTCTGACCATAACACTTTCTACTTGCCCATGGGAGAGATAAATATCACTCCCAAGGATGTCTATCACATCCTCTGCATCCCTACACATGGAGAGTTGGTGTACTATGATCAAGTTTACGATGGTACAACTTGTCAAACGGTGTTCCCAGACTCGACAATTGGTGATGACCATATTCAATGTGCTCAATTCCCTTCATTCCTGATTCTTCCAGCTATTTTGGGTGCTCTGATTGGTGGCTTCCTCATGCCTGATCATTGAGGGCATGGCTTTACAGTTGGTTGGGGTCATATTCTTGAGGACCTGATGGCTCAGCCCTGACAATTTGATTGGGGTTCTTTTGTTTTGACACAACTATACCATGAGCTGCATTTAGGTGTTTATCAGTATTCTATGACTCTATCTACTGGAGTCATTCTACTATAGTTATGGACATGGGAGCATATCCCAATTACTAGGCCAATTGCAGTTTGTCACCATGATCCTGGGTGGCTGTTTGTTTGGATGTACGAGGGCATGGTGGTGTAGGCCCATCTAGGAAAGTTAGATTACTGGCACCGTGTGATAGATGACATGGATCAAGTCATCTGGAGACCATACATTGGATGTGAGGCATCGCTCAAGGATGCTTCAGAGCTTCCTTTTATGTGCTACCCACGATGGATAATAGGGCGGTCTCCGCACATTATTGAGAGATTTATTTTCCAATGAGTGCTATGATAGTATGGGCATACACAAGACATGTCGTAGGCTATAGCTATGTATGTCGGTGTTTAGGCTGAGTAATCACTATGGGCATTGTAGGTCGATTATAGGATAGTGCATCAGGAGATAGAGCAGCTTGGTCACCTGCCATGGGAGATGATGGATCATGTGATTGATGCTAGCATGACCGAACAGTATGAAGATTGGTTCACTCAAAACCCTTTTCTGAGGTTCACTAATCTAGCGGAGTGGATACCTAAGCTCGAGGAGGAGTCAGATGATGATGATGGGGATGGAGATGGAGATGGAGATAGTGGTAGGGGTGGTAGGAGACAGGCTCATTGGGCATGACTAGGTCATCGGGTAGCTAGAGAAAGTAGAGTTTTGATACCAATTATTGTTGCTGATCCCATTCCTCCTAGTGGTAGTGGTGGTGTTCAGATAAGGGGTGGTCCTTCTGGGGGTCGAGGTGTGGATAGGGTTTTGCATCAAGTTTTTATTGATCCTATAGCCTAATAGGGCCGTCACAAGGTCCAACATTAGAGACAGGTGGATGCTCAAAAATTTGTTGATATTAATGCTTAGGATGGATAGATTTTGTTAGATCAGGCACAGGGTAGACCAGCACATGCTCCTCTTCCACAGGCTCCTCAAGAGGTTATCCCACAGGCTCCTGCTTCTTATGTGATGCCATATTTTTTAGTTCTTCCATCTTCTTCATCTTTCATTCCATTTTTATATGTTCCATCTTCTTCCATGCTCCACCAAAGACTCCTCCTGCCCAAGCTCCCAGTTCAGAGGCTCCAGTGACTGCATCAGATGTTCAAGCCTTATAGTTAGATGTGTATGAGATTAGACAATAGGTTAGCCAGCTTAGTAGTATGATGCAGGCTTTTATGGCCACTATGAGTTAGCATGGGCTATAGGCTAGTTCAAGTAGACCTCTTTATAGTGATCCTGGTCATGATGGTGTTGGAGGTGTTGGTGGCTCAGCTAGTTGATTGATACTGATCTGACACATGTATTCTTTTATTTATTGATGTACATGATATCATTTTTTATATCAAGACATTGGACTCTATTGTATCTTCTAATTAGTTGATACACTTTATATGTTTATGTGTTGATACTTGTTGATACTTTGATGGACTTTGATTACCTAATGTTTCATGATGATATTGTAGACTTTGATACTCAGTTGATTTATGATGATGATACCATAGACTTTGATTCTCATTTTGATAGATTTACTTTATGTGCTGTCATTATGTGTTGGACCTCATTTTTTAGGTGTTTTACTATGATATGCAGATCTATATGATTCTATCTCCTATATTCACACAGTCAAGGATGGTGGATCCAATTAAGGATAGTCCAACCTTGCAGCCAACAGTCAACACAGTAGAATAACACAACAAGCTTTGCTTCTAATTTAAATTTTCATTAACATGCCCGGTTGTAAGGCCTTCTGGGTTATGGCCAATTACAATCAAGAAACAATTTAGCAAGATCAACAAAGATCCAATCCCAACCCCAACTAGTCCAGTTCTGAAAACAAACAGCAATTGATAGAAACCCTAAGGCAAATTTGAACTCGATCTCCTTGTCTCCAAGAAAACAACCACTAGCTCTGCTATTACAAACTATCATAAATCAATCTGATCTTCAAGATCTCATAGGATTCAAGTTTAACTTCCCCAATTCCCTCCTATCTGATCATGTCCCTCTTCAAATTGATGTCCTTAAACAACTACCCAAACACTCCTTAAATACAAATCTTCAGCCACAAGTTGGCTTGAAGAAACAATTAACTCCCACAAAAAAATATTAAATGCAATAAAATTTGACTCTCAAATAGCCTTAAAATTATTTAATTCTCCATGTTGGCCTCTAGATCTACATAGGAAAATGCAACAAGAGCTACCAATAATAAATACACCACATCATCCAACCAAATCACCAAGAACTCCAGTCAGTAAACCAAAACAATCAAGAGCTAGAGAACCAATCGAACATCAATAAAACAACCAACCAAGCCAAGAAACACTGAGCAACAAAGGCATTACCAAACACCAGTTTCACCGAGCACAAGAAGTTCCACCGAGTTCCTTAAGCGACTGAGCTTCCTTCAATAACTGAGACTGTCAGTTAAAGTTGCAACTGAGTAACACAGAACCAAAATAACACACGTCCATGTAGATTCACTAGTACACTAGAATGCCCCTACATCAGACACCCTAGGATTGAAAAGATGTTCTCATATGCTGGAAGAACATCTTCTGGGATTCAACCCATAAACCCTAAACTGGTTCTTCACATACAAGTCCTCCAACTTTTCACCTTGCAAACTCTTCCACTTTTGTTTCCTTTATCTTTTCAAGAATTTCCTTGACAACACACATGCTTGTTCTCCGTACTGGTCATCATTCCTCTCAGGATTCACCAACTCAACTCAGATACCAATACTCAGGCTTGTCCTCCTGAGTGTTGTATCTAGCAAAGGCATCAGGGAAAAATTCCTGTCATCCTTCTCAATAGTAAACACATTCTTCACACAATCATACATAGCTCTGCAATCATATTTCCAAGGTCTATCGAGAAATATATGACAACTATTCATCTCCACAATATCACACAACACAAGATCCTTATACTGGCCAATCTGAACATCAGCAAAGCACTGTTCTCTTACTTCCAGAGTATGACTATATTATAACCAGACAATCCTATAAGGATAAGGATGCTTCATTCTCTTCAAACCAAGTTTCTAAACCATATCCTCAGTAACAAGGTTATCAGTACTACCACTATCAACAATTACATCACAAAGTTTACGTCCATACTTGCACCAAGTCCTGAACAAGTTACTCATCTGACAAGGTTCCACCTTTGTATTCAAGCAATGTTCTTCAAAATAGCAAGTTCTCAAATTCAGGTTCATTCTCAACATTTTCATTCACCATAGTAGTTCATTGGTCACCAAAATTCTTCCATGTACACTCTAAAAAAATAGTGTCCTCCCTCACCACAATTATAACAAGTACCCTTAAGGATAACTCCACCTGTCTTCTTCTTTGGTTCTACAAGTTTCTATTCATCTTTTGCAGTCAGTTTATCCTTCACCGAGTGATTAATCTTTTCCTTCCCTCAGGGATTAGTATGTTTTCTCCTTTTCAACTTATCTTCTTCTTTCATAGCATACTGATAAGCATCTTCAACTGAATCAATCTTCAACATACCAAGCTCATCATGAATATTGAATCTCAAACCATTCGCATACTGAGCTACATGTTCCTTACCAAGTTCTCTATGTCCGAACCAAATAGTAAGTTTTTAGAACTCCTTGGTATAGTCTTCAATAGTCAAATCCTTTTGCTTTAGATTCTACAACTTCTTAAACAAGTCAAGCTCATAGTTAGTAGGTATGAACTTAGCTTTAAATTTAGTTACCATCAACCTCCACCGATTGATCTTAATTTCACCTTCATCTTCTCTATCTCTTTGTACTTCTTTCCACCAAAGAGCAGCATGTCCTTTCAACTTAGTCTGTGCCAAGATCACTCTAAGAGGATCTTCAATTTCTTCTAGCTCAAAGAAGTCTTCTAATTCACCAATCTAATCAATCAGATTCTCAGGTTTTAAAGTACCAGAGAAAGTAGAAACTTCCATTCGATAACTATTACTTAACCGAGCTCTAGATCTATGTAATAGACTAGTTCTGTCTTCAACAAATCTATCTCTATGGTCATCACCACTAGATCCAGTAGCTTCAAAGTCTTCAGTAACTTCCTCATAACCATCTTTAGTACCAACATTCTAAGGTACACCAGTCATAGCCCTCATGATCTCAATGATCATGTCATTCTTCATCAGCGCCATCTCAGATCTAAAATTAGATTTCACCTTCTCTATAATATTTTATTCCACAACATCATAGAGATTTACAATCGCTCTAGGGTCCAATCTTCTCAGAGGCATCCTTAAAGATAAGAAAACCCAAAGGAAAAAAACCCTACATTGACCACCTTGTGACAACCTCGAAGTTGTATGCAAGTTAAATTAGCCTGCCACCTTGCATGAACAACTAGGTCAAGATTCCACAAGTTCAGTGCCACGGATCTACAACTTAGATCATACGATCTCTTCACCAACAAGGTCAAATTCGCAAGATCAACCTTCACTCAAGAACAACCTTTTCTTTGATACCACCTGATGCAGTCAAGAATGGTGGATCCAATTAAGGATAGTCCAACCTTGCAGCCAACAATCAACACAGCAGAATAACACAGCAAGATTTGCTTCTAACTCAAATTTTCATTAACATGCCTAGCTCTAAGGCCTTTCAGGTTATGGCCAATTACAATCAAGAAATAGTTTGGCAAGATCAAAAAAGATCCAATCCCAACCCCAGCAAGTCCAATTCTGAAAACAAATAGCAACTGATGGAAACCCTAAGGTAGATCTAAACTCGAGCTCGCAAGCCTCCAAGCAATATCCTTATCTCCAAGAAAACAACCACTATCTCTGCTATTACCATCTATCAGAAATCAATCTGATCTTCAAGATCTCGCATGATCCAATTCTAACTTCCCCAATTCCATCATATCTGATCATGTCCCTCTTCAAATTAATGTCCTTAAACAACTACCCAAACACTCCTTAAATACAAATCTTTAGCCACAAGTCAACTAGAAGAAACCATTAACTCCCACAAACAAATATTATATCCAATACAAATCGGCTCTCAAATAGCCTTACAATTATTTAATTCTCCATGCCAGCCTCTAGATGTACATAGGAGAATGCAACAATAGCTACCAAAAATAAATGCACCTCATCGGCCAACCAAATCACCAAGAACTCCAGTCGGTAAACCAGAACAATCGAGTGCCAAATAACCAACCGAGCATCAATGAAACAACCGACCAAGGCAAGCAACACTGAGCTACATAGGCATTACCAAGCACCAGCTCCACCGAGCACAAGAAGTTCCACCGAGTTCCTTAAGTGACCGAGCTTCCTTCAATAACTGAGACCATTGGTTAAAGCTACAACCAAGTAACACAAAACCAAAATAGCACACCTCCATGCAGATTCACCAAGTACCCTAGAATGCCCCTGCATCATATATGCTTTATTTTATGCTTTTTAGAATGTAGTTTTATGATATGGATGTACATATTCTATTTATGCTTAAATGGTTGTCTTATGTATGACATAGAAATAGGTGAATAGATGCAATATAAATTGAATATGTAATTAATGATATTTGATTCTTTATGGATGCAAATGATACCTAAATGTGTTGGATGATGATGTAATGATTTAACAAATAATGTGATGTAATGACGTATATGGATATATTTATTTGGATAATATGGATATATGTAATGGATATGAATGTAAGGGATTTATGATATACAAATGTGATGTAAAATGTGATGGACCTATCTGATGTAATGAATAATGATTATGGATATTTAATGATCAATGATTTTAAATGTTATATGTTTATATAGATGAATGATGTTAATGAATGTAATGAAATGATAGTGTAATGATATACAATGTAGAATGAAAATAAATGTATGGATTTAAACGAATAATGTGTTAGCTTGTGGTGGGCAAATTTTTTTGAGGCCCACATATTTTTGGCTATTTTTGGGCCGACATATTGTAACTCATTATAACACTAAAGTGGAAAGATATTGTATAATATGGCTTAGGGTTAGGGATTTCATAATGTATGATTTTAGTACTTGTGGCAAAATTGAGCTGTAAGGGATTGCGGATTGTAATCAAGTTGTAATCACTAGATAATAATAATATTGGACTCGGTGTTGGTGGATGTAGCCTAGGGATTGTGTGAACCACATTAAATCTTTGTCTATTGTGTTCTCTTCTGTGTGGTTTATTGTTTTTTAATATTATTTATATTTGCATGTAATTGTTATTTCTATCTTGTTAATCCTAACATAATGCAATGTGCAATATTTTTGAATGAACTAAATGATATGCACCTAATGATGAATTTATGTCTATTTGAATGAAATGACTTAATGGATGCAATGAACAATAACTAATTAATGCAATGGTAAATGCCCTTACTAGATTAATATGAATGATTTTTTAAAGAATGCATACTAAATGAGATGGATTTTTTAAATGAATGCAACCTAATGCAATTAATTTGATTGAATTTGAAGTTTAAAATGAATGCAACCTAATGCAATTAACTTTATGTAAGATGATGTAAGCTAAATCTAATGAACTTAGATCAGAATGAAAGAAAACTAATGAAAATAATCTAATTGTACTTTTAGGGTGCAAAGTCCTAAATGAATGCAAGATAACATGGATCTAACAAATGCTCATGAACTAATGTAATGCACTCTTGTTTTTTTTTTTGTTTTTTTGTTTTTTTTTTGGATTTCCAACACATTTCATCACATATAGTTTTTGATGTTCCTTTGATTTTTTATTTGACTACACCCCCTTTCTATTTTCCTCTTGCAATTTAGTTTTTAGGCTAAGAAAGGCAAATACATTAAATGCATTTAATCTAAGATGTATGCAACTAACTGTCATTATTCAAAAATTTGGAGCTTATATTCATCATTGAGCAGTTTTTTGAATCCTAATTTAGTACAACCATCACTAGTTCAACCATGATGATATGAATACCTCTTTCACCTCTTACATTGCTTTCCCATCCTTTGGTATGACTTTCACTGATTGAAGTCAATCATAAGAGTACACATACTGATTTTGTCGAATTGTATGTTGCAGGTGAATTTTGGTATTATGATATTGAACATCAAAATATCCAAGGTATTATTTTATGTAAACAAACAAAAATCTTAGTTTTTTCATGTGTACAAGTCCTCGATGATTCTTTGATGATCACATCCTTAGATAAATAATACATGCTTTAAACCTTGATCTTAAGACAGTCATTCAAAAATCAATAAAATATCATGCTTTCATTATAGCTTGTCTAGTTTAAAAACTTTCATCGATTCACTAGAAAGACACAATTTCATCAATCAAGTCAACACTTTAGAAAAAAAATTGTAATGTTTTTCAAATCCATATTTCAAGTGTAGTTCCATTCATTTCATACTTTTAATCCTCATAAAGATAAGGTCTTTTGAGATTTTGGATCAAGTTTTACGTTAGGTTCAAATTGGATTAGAATTAGGATACGATTGAGTGTTTTGCTTGTATTTTGATGAATTAATTTGGTGCCTGACTAAAGTTTTCTTTTGATGAATCCTCCCTCCTTTAGAGTAGATTTCCCCCAGCTTGATGTGATTTCATTGTTGGACTTAGGAAAATTTCCAAATTAGGTGACCAAAATCTTTAGGTACTTGCAAATGCAACTATGGGGTTTTATTATGCAATATATACAAATGATGGTGAATGCAATATTTACAAGGATGACTACTAGGTATGTGACTAACTTGGAATTTCAATGGTGGTTGTTTACCAGGTTTTCACCGATTGAATGGGTCTTGCTTTTGTTTTCTTTTTTTAAAGCCTTTTCCCTTTTTTGCTACCAAGGCGGCTATTTGCTAGGTTTTCTCCAAGGCACTTTTTCTCTTTTTCTCTTTTTTTGTATTTTCTCTTTTTTTTTCAATTTTTTTCTTTTCATATCATCAAGGCACCTATTTGCTAGGTTTTCACCAAGACAACATCTTTTTGAGGATCATTTCTGAATATTTTTGGTTTTCTTCATGCTCAATTTTCCACTGTTTTTTATCTTTTCTATATTTTTGATTTGTTTGTTCTTTTCTATTTTTCCATGTTTTTGTTATTTTTGAGATCTCCTTTGACTATATACAATAAATAGGATGCTTTCCATCTAATTTTTTTTTATACTCTTTTTCTTTATCCCTTTCATCTGCTTCATGTGTATAACCTTTTTAGATGAATGCTATTGATAGGTTCTTGTAATTCTTCTCCATCATAATCAACTAATTTATAGGTGCCTGTCCCAAAAGACGAAGTGATAAAAAAAGGCCCTAACCATTTCACTTCCCATTTTCCTTTCTTTTCTCTTTTTTCTTGATTCTTGGGATTTTCTCACAAAACTAAGTCACCTATTTGGAATGTTATTGACTTGATATGCTTGTTATAGGTCCTTGACATTCTGTTCTGGTATACTTTCAAGTGATCAAAGGCTTGTTGATGTTTCTCATCTAGCAGTTCTAGTTCATGGAACCTAGCAACTCTATAGTCTTCTTCACTTATCAAACCATGTAGACATACTCTTAAAGATGGAAGTTCTACCTCCAAAGGTAAAATTGCTTCTGTTCCAAACACTAAGGAAAATTGTGTAGCTCCTGTTGGCATTCTGATACTTGTCCTATTAGCCCACAAGGTTGGGTTTATTTTTACATGCCAATCTACCTGAACTGTCTACCATTCTCTTCAATATTTTTAAGATATATTCGTTGCTTCAGCTTGTCCATTTCCTTGAGGGTAATATATTGAAGATGAGTGATGTATCATTTGAAACTTTGTGCATAGCTCTTTCAAATCCTTGTTTTTGAATTGTTTGGCATTTTCGGTTATGATGACATGAGGGACACCATATATACATATTATGTGATTTAGAATAAACAAGGATATCTTCTTTCTTGTGGTAGTTGGCAAGGGCACAACTTCAATGCATTTGGTAAAGTACTATGTTGCAGTGATGATAAATTTATGACCATTTGAAGATGGTGGATAAATCATCCCTATTAAGTCTAAACCCCATTGATAAAATGACCAAGGTGTTGTCATAGGATGAAGCTCTTGTGTGGGTACATGAATCAAGTTCCCATGATATTGACACTTATGACAAGTTTTTGCAAAGTGACAAGTTTCTTTTTCCATTGAAGGCCAAAAATATCCTATCCTAAGAAGTTTCTAAATAGGGTTAAACCGTTCGAATGTAACCCACAAATCCCCTCGTGAATTTCTCATAAGGCTATATCTGATTCCTCTTTTTTCTAGACATCTTAGAAGCATTCCATCTAGACTTTTACAATACAATGTGTTGGATATTAAGGTATAATGAGAGGCTTGTCAGATAAAGCTTTTCTTTTGATTCCTGGATTGGTCCATAGGTAGGATTTGGTCTTTTAAGTAGGTATAAATGTCTCCATACCAAGGTGATTCATGTCCGGTTAGAAAAAAAATGGTATGAGGATGGGTAGGGTCAAATGCGTGTTTCTCAACTTCTTTTACCAGGAATTCATATTTGGCGCTTTGATCTGGTATTTGGAGAAGTGATGCCAAAGTAGTCGTTGCATCTATTTCTCTATTTGTATCTCTTGGTACTTGCTCAAATGTGATGAGAGTGAAGTACTTCCTAAGATTCTCAACCATATTTTTGTAAGGTATCAACTTGTCATCTTTATTCTAATATTCATCATTAATTTTATTGATAACTAATTATGAATCTTCATAGACTTGTAGCTATGTCACTTTCCATTCTAATGCCAGTTTTATTCCAATGATCAATGCTTCATACTCAACTATATTGTTTGTGCACAGGAAGAGAAATTTGTATGATTTCAGAATTGTAGACCCTTGAGGAGTCATCAAAAGTATTCCTGCTCCTGATCCATGTTGTGTATAAGAACCATCAAAATATAATTTCCATGTTTTGGCTTCCACATTTACAATTTCAGAATTTGGAAATTCCACCTGAATGGGATATTCATCTTGTAATGGTGATTTCGCTAATTGATCAGCTATGACTTGGAACTTGATAGATTTATGATCCACATATTCTATGTCGAATTCACTTAGCACCATGACCCATTTGGCTAGTCTCCCATTCAATGTTGTTTTACTAAGAAGATATTTCAAGGGATCAATTTTTGCAATGAGTCAAATCTTGTGGGATAACATATAGTGGTGTAATTTTTGGGAAGCAAAAACTACAACCAAACATGCTCTTTCAATGAAGGTATAATTTAACTCATATTTTACCAAAGTTCTATTGATGTAGTATATGGCCTTTTCTTTTCCTGATTCATCTTCTTATGCCAAGAGTGCCCCTAATGAATGTTTAGTCGCCGAAATGTATAGAATTAAAGTCTTGCCTCTTATAGGTGGCATCAAAGTTGGAGGATTCATTATATATTTCTTCAACAAATTGAAGGCTTCTTCACATTTCTCATCCCATTTGAAAACTATGTCCTTATGAAGGATTTGAGTAAAATTATGGCACTTTTCTGGTAATTAAGAGATGAATCTTTGAATGGATTGGATCCTACCTTGAAGGGATCTCATCTGACTTATATTTTTAGGTGCTTCCATTTCCATGATGGCTTTGACTTTGGAGGGGTCTACCTCTATTCTTTTTTCTAAAATAATGCACCCTAGTAGCTTTCCTGATTGAACACCAAATGCACACTTCTTTGGATTTAACCTTACTTTAAATTGCTCCAATCTTACAAAAAAATTATGATGATACTATTCTTATTGCTGAAATATTTGTGGTGATATTATTTTTGGAGGCCAAATCATATATGAAAAGCCTTTGCTAATGAGATGAGGAAAAATTTTGAAATGTCTATGTTCGGAGAGATTAAGTTCTTTCTAGGACTATAAGTGATTCAGCAAAGTGATGGGATATTCATCACACAATCAAAATACATAAAGGAAGTCTTGAAGAAATTTGGCATGGAAGATACTAAACCTATAGGAACACCAATGGCTACTGGTTGTAAACTAACAAAGGAGGATGAAACTATAGAGGTAAACCAAACACTTTACCGATCCATGATTGGTAAGTTAATGTATGTAGTTCATAGTAGACCAAATATAGCACATGTTGTGGGAATATTTGCTATATTTTTTTCTAACCCAAGAGAATCACACATGGTTGCTACTAAAAGAATCTTAAGATACCTAAAAAAGACTGAAGACTATGGACTGTGGTATCCTAAGGAAGGCAAATTTGAGTTGAAATTTTATACTGACATTGATTGGGCTAGAAATGTGGATGATAGGAAAAGCACCACCGGAGGAGCATTTTTCTTTGGTGAAAGACTTGTTCCATGGACAAGTAAGAAACAAGCTTGCATTTCTCATTCGATAGCTGAAGTAGATTATGTGGCTATTGCTACAAATTGTTCAAACATTGCATACATTAAACAAGTATTGGAAGGAATGAATGACGTAATCACCAAGCCAATGATTATATACTATGATAATACAAGTGCCATTAATATTTCAAAGAATCCAAAGATGTACTCAAAGACAAAGCATATTTCTATTAAGTATCACTACTTAAGAGAACAACTACAGGAGCAGTAAAGTTAGAATTTGTTACATCTAAAGAACAACTTGCAGATATCTTTACAAATCCTCTACCGAAGGACACATTTGAATATTTAAGGATAAGACTAGATTGTTTACACCTTTAAGGAGGGAATTATTAAGTTTGAAATAATTTCTCACCTTGGGTCTCAACTTGGGAGACAAAGTCTTTCCAATAAGAATTACAACATTAATGGGATGGTGATCAGACATGGTCATAGCACTAACTTCCACCATATTGTTATTAGGTTTACTACTGAATACAAAAATGGAGGCATTGACATAAATATTTTCCAGTTTGTGGTAAATTCTCATCTAATTGGATTAATTGTTACACCAAGTGTACAAAATACCTTTAGAATTCTCCCCCTTCCTTTCAGTTGGATAAACCAAATTCAATTATCTCTTACATTTAGCCTATAAAATAGTTCATTACCTCTCCACATTTCTTTGAAAATCCCACTCTTATCTTCCCTATATTCAATCATGTTAGAGTCCCCAGTTAAAATCTAGTATGCTTTAGAAAGGGAGGAAGAAGCCCACCCATATAATGTAGCTCTATCTTTATAATCATTAGGTGCATAAATTTTACAAAGACCTATAACTTTTCCTTAAAATTCAACAATGACCCAACAAGCCATGTTACAAGGGGATACCCCTTACTACACAATGTAATCTACTCATTTGGGACCTAAAAGGATATAAGAACCCCCTTTCCCTCTATCATTCTATGTGATAAAGCATCTAGCTTGCTTCTAGATGAATTTAAGTGTGGCCATGGCATGTTGACCTACCACCTTGATTTCTTGCAAGAAGATGAAGTCTTTATTCTTCATTTTGTTCCACCAATCCCTAGCCACATATTTATTGTCTCCCATTTCTTATCCCCTCACATTCCAACTTTCTAAATTCAGGTTCATTTAGGGTTTGAGGGTGGGGGAGGGGGGGTTCTGATTCTTATATAGTCTTTTGAAAAACTTTGATATGTCCCCTTCTTTCCTTGGGGTACTTCTATCTCTAGTACCTTGTGAGGTCAACTATCTATCTGTAGTTTTCCTTTTTTTCTTCTTAATGGCCTCCAAAAATGGGGGGACCCATCATTCTACCCCTCCACAGCCATATCAGTATCTTTACAACTCAAAGTTAGTTCATTTCCCTTAGGTTCATCCATGGGGTCATGCTCTACTAAGTTCTTTGAACCATGATGAAAGGTTTGTTTATCTTATTTTGTACAACTTTGATTTTTCATTTATAGTGGCCAAAGCTAACTATTGGGCAATAAGTTTCATTCGAGCATTGTCTCCACTAGGGGTCACAGTGTACGCATCATCAATGGGTGTATCTTTGTATTGCAAATGTGTTGGTATAACTTCAACATCATCCTCAAGTAGAGCATTGGTCAAAGAGATCCTAAAGTTTCTTTCTATCACATCTGAGGTAATACCTCCATTGTCATGGTGAACACGATTCTCCTTGGGTATTTCCAATCCCATTTTAGTAGGTCCCTTTGGAAAGTTTTCTCACTGTGAAGGAACGAAGTGGAATTGACTTTAAATTCTTCATTATTTCATTAGTTTAATTGAGGATAGTCCTTACGGTTATGGCCATTATTTTTATAATGAAAACATGCATTTAGGTTCCCCAATAGTGCAATAGTGCAATTTTCTTAGGAATTTCTATTTCTTAAATTAGTGAAACTAAAATCATCACATTTAAATGCGGAAAGGTGACCCTAGATTCCTTAATTTGCAAAAAATTCTTAATAGGTTTAAGAATTTGAGGTAAGAATGGCCAAAATTCAGTGAGAATACTTTTTATCTCTAACCAATTTGGATTCAACCGTACATTAATCTGGTTGAAATATCTATGTACTAGAAAAAGTACATTCATAGGGTTAGTGTCATCAATAACTCAAAATAACAACTAAATTACCACAAATAGCAATCTAATTAAGCAAAGACTTGACAATTAAGCACTCTATGGATCTCTATTTAGGGATGCTAATGCAAAGCTCTTAGTAATCTTCCATTAGTGATAGTCCTTAAATGAGAATGAATGATAAACAATTCTCAAAGCTCAATTCCAAATGAAAATACAACTAATTAGCTCTAAATTTGCCTTTCTAGCTCTAATTTGCAAGAGGTTTGATGCTATTCTCAAATTTGTGGATGATTAATGAGTGAATTATGCCTTGCTTTTATAGATTTTGGCAAGGGTAGGGGGTGTAGTTGAGTTGATCATGATTAACTTTGAGTTAAGTCCATGGTTCCACCTTTGGAGACCATTTAAATATTTTGTCCTCAAAGCTTGGGACAAGAGGACAAAGTGAGTGGACAAGATGCATCCTCCAAGTGAGTGATTGAGATTTGATTTAGGCTTAATCCAAGTGAGCTTGGTCCTCAATTCCTATTGGTTGATTCATTTTCCTCCCATTTGGTGGTTGAGATAAAATAAGAATTAAATAATTTAATTTATTTAATTTATTTAGCCATGTGTACCCCTTAAATGGGTTGATTTGATTTAATTTGAACTATACAATTAATTAGATTAATTGTACAATTTATTGATTAATCATGATTCATTAGTTTTAAATTGATTTATTTGGCTTTTGATTTTCAATTAAATTTGGTTTAAGGTTCAATTGCAATTTATCTTTGATTTTGACTTGATTTGATTTAATTGCATTTAATTGTATTGATTTTTACCTTGATTTTTCACTTAATTGGTCTTGTCCGAATTTAGGTGATTACAAATGCCCTTCTTTGAGTCGATATACGAAGCATGTCAATTCAAAGAATGTCTTGATTCATCAATGTAATGTCCTTATTTTGTCGATGGTCGATTTCATTGTTCGATATAAGATGCAGAATCTAATGAAGTTTAATTAAAGTTGATGTCTTGATAGTCGATTTGATGATGAAATTCTTGATATGATATTTGATTTTATCTGATTCGATCTTTAATGCCCCTTTCGATTGATAAGCGAAAGAATTTATGATAAAGGATTATGCTCTGATTTCATGGTTGTGTCCCTGATTTGATGATATCGATGCCTCTCCTGATTATCCGAGTATATGTCCCCTCAGAAATGAAATGAAATTTGATCATTTTTTGAAAAAATTGATGGTTTAGGTCATTTTGCATTAATTAGGTCAATTTAAAAATGAATTTCAATTTCATTTCCAATAATGAATTTGTAGTCGTGTGATGACAAATGCCCCTGATTTGGCAAATCTGGTGAAATATTTTGATCCCTGGGTATTTTTTGTACTAGAAAAAGTACCTTCATAGGGTTAGTATCATCAATAACTCAAAATAACAACTAAATTACCACAAATATCAATCTAATTAAATAAAGAATTTACAATTAAGCACTCTATGGATCTCTATTTAGGGATGCTAATGCAAAGGTCTCAACAAACTTCCATTGGTGATAGTCCTAAAATAAGAATGAATGATAAACAATTATAAAAGTTCAATTCCAAATGAAAATACAACTGATTAGCTCTAAATTTGCCTTTCTAGCTCTAATTTGCAAGAGGTTTGATGCCATTCTCATATTTGTGGATGATTAATAAGTGAATTATGCCAATAATGAATTTTTGTTCGTGTGATGACAAATGCCCCTATTTTGGTAGATTTTGTGAAAATTTTGGGTCCCTAGGCATTTCCTAGTCAAAGATGCCCTTTTGAGGTCAAAAATACGTATATATAGGGGTAAAAAGTCAATTTTACGATTCATTTTCACTTTCATATTTGACTTTTCTCTCTGACTTCTCTGAGCTGATTGTGATGGTTATCCCAATTCGAGAGCACTGATTTGAGTGTCAGCACTGATATCATCGGCCACCAACCTCTAGACCTCCAATATGTACCCTATGAACTTGCTTCATGAATTTATTGCATTTAATTTTAAAAATATTGAATTTTTCATGCTAAAACCCTCTTTTTTTCCTTTTTTTTAATTTAAACAATGCTTTTAATCATTTCTCTAGTGCTTACACAATTCTTTTTGCACTTTGGCGGTTTCAAGTAGTGCTTCTGCAATTTGAAATAGTGCATTTACATGTAGAGATTAGGGCCTCTTTAACTTTCAATTTTTCCTTTAGCACGTACAAAAATAGTTGCGCTTTTGATCTTTTATATAGCGCGTACATAGATTTTCTTTAGCGCGTGCAAGTTGTTTTATCGCTTACGTCTTAGAACATCACTTTCACAATTTTTAGCTGCACTTTCAATATTTTTAGTTGCACTTTTTCCTTTCAGCGCTTTTAGTCCTTAAAATAGCAATTTTAACCTATTAGGAAAAAATGCAAATGACTCATTTAATCTTTTGAACCGTTCAATCTTGTCAATCAATTGATTGGCTTAGGTAATAAACCTGATCTGGTAGCAAGTCATAGGATGTCAGCTTGAATCAATTTAGTTTGAATTTATTATTGTCAATCTTGATTTAGATGATGGGTGATCATAAGTTTCCATCTTCTCTGAATAGAATCAGGAAAATGGATTGTGGTTTGATATTTTGTAAATGTTTGATTAACTTAGGATGATTTCAAATGATAACTGATGTGATTTAACTTGATTTTTGTAGGCCGTACTTAAGTCACTGGTCATTTGATTTTTGTATCCCTTACCATTCAGTATGATAGATTATTTGAGCACTTTGGATCACTGACATATAGGCAGATGCGGTTTTTCCTTCTTGCTCATCCTACCTCAATTTTGAGTGAATCAAGGATTGATTAGATCTATGGTAGAGAGGTGGCACTCTAACCATAACACTTTCCACTTTCCCATGGGAGAGATGACTACCACTCCCAAGGATGTCTATCGCATCCTCTGCATCCCTACACGTGGAGAGTTCATGTACTATGATCAAGTTTATGATGGTACAGATTGTCAGGGGGTGTTCCGGGACTCAACGATTGGTGATGACCATATTCAATGTGCTCAATTCCATTCATTCCTAGTTCTTCTAGCTATTTTGGGTGCTCTTTTTGGTGGTTTCCTCATGCCTGATCATTGAGGACATGGCTTCACAGTTGGTTGGTGTCATATTCTTGAGGACCTGATGGCTCAACCTGGACAGTTTGATTAGGGTTCTTGTGTTTTGGTACAACTATACCATGAGCTGCATTTAGTTGTTTATCAGCATTCTACGACCCTATCTACTGGAGTCATTCTATTGTGTTACGGACATGGGAGCATATCCTAGTTACTAGGCCGATTGCAGTTTGTCACCATGATCTTGGGTGGCCGTTTGTTTGGATGTACAAGGGCATGGTGGTGCAGGCCCATCTGGGAAAGTTAGATTATTGGCACCAAGTGATAGATGAGATGGATCAAGTCATCTAGAGACCATACATTGGATGTGAGGCATGGCCCAAGGATGCTTCAGAGCTTCCTTTTATGTGCTGCCCATGATGGCTGATAGGGCGGTCTCCGCACATTATTGAGAGATTTTTTTTCCAACGAGTGCTATGATAGTATGGGCATACACAGGGCATGCCGCAGGGTGTAGCTATGTATGCCAGTGTTCAGGCTGAGTGATCATTATGGGGGTTGTAGGTCAATTATACGATAGTTTGTCAAGAGATAGAGCAGCTTGGTCACCTACCATGGGAGATGATGGATCATGTGATTGATGCTAGAATGACTGATGTGTATGAAGATTGGTTCACTCGGAACCCTTTTATGAGGTTCACTGATCTAGCAGAGTGGATACCTAGGATCGAGGAGGAGTTGGATGATGATGATGGGGATGGAGATGGTGGTAGGGGTGGTAGGGGATAGGCTTGTTGGGCACAACTGGGTCATCGGGTAGCTAGAGTAGGTAGAGTTTTGATACCAATTATTTTTTCTACTCCCATTCCCCCTAGGGGTAGTGGTGGTGTTCAGATAAGGGGTGGTCCTTCTAGGCGTCAAGGTGTGGATAGGGTTTTGCATTAGGTTTCTATTGATCTTGTAGCTAGATAGGGCCATCATAGGGTCTGACGTTAGAGACAGGTGGATTCTCAGGTAGCTATTGATATTGATGCTTAGGCCGCATACATTTTGTTAGATCAGGCATAGGGTAGACCAACACATGCTCCTCTTCCATAGGCTCCTCAACAGGTTATCCCACAGGCTCCTGCTTCTTTTGTGATGCCATCTTTTTTAGTTCTTCCATCTTCTTCATCTTTCATTCCATTTTTATATGTTCCATCTTCTTCTATGCTCCACCATAGACTCCTCCTACCTAGGCTCCTAGTTCAGAGGCTCCAGCGACTGCATTAGATGTTCAAGCCTTACATTTAGATGTGTTTGAGATTAGACAGCAGGTTAGCTAGCTTAGCAGTATGATGCAAGCTTTTATGGCCACTATGAGTTAGCATGGGCTACAAGCTAGTTCAAGTAAACCTCCTAATAGTGATCTTGGTCATGATGGTGATGATGGTGTTGGTGGCTCATCCAGTTGATTGATACTGATCTGATACATGTATTCTTTTATTTATTGATGTACATGATATCATTTTTTATATCAAGACATTGGACTCTATTCTATCTTCTGATTAGTTGATACACTTTATATGTTTATGTGTTGATACTTGTTGATACTTTGATGGTCTTTGATTACCTAATGTTTCATGATTATATTGTAGAATTTGATACTCAGTTGATTTATGATGATGATACCATAGACTTTGATTCTCATTTTGATAGATTTACTTTATGTGATGTCATTATGTGTTGGACCTCATTTTTTAGGTGTTTTACTATGATATGTAGATCTATATGATTCTATCTCTTATATTCACACAGTCAAGGATGGTGGATCCAATTAAGGATATTTCAACCTTGGAGCCAACAGTCAATATAGTGGAATAACACCAAAAGCTTTGCTTCTAACTCAAATTTTCATTAACATGCCCAACTGTAAGGCCTTCTGGGTTATGGTCGATTACAATCAAGAAACAATTCAGCAAGATCAACAAAGATCCAATCCCAACCCCAACTAGTCTAGTTCTGAAAACAAACAGAAATTGATGGAAACCCTAAGGTAGATTTGAACTCAATCTCCTTGTCTCCAAGAGAACAACCACTAGCTCTGCTATTACAAACTATCATAAAACAATTTGATTTCAAGATCTCGCCAGATTCAATTTTAACTTCCCCAATTCCCTCCTATCTGATCATGTCCCTCTTCAAATTGATGTCCTTAAACAACTACCCAAACACTCCTTAAATACAAATCTTCAACCACAAGTCGGCTGGAAGAAATAATTAACTCCCATAAACAAATATTAAATGCAATACAAGTCAGCTCTCAAATAGCCTTACAATTATTTAATTCTTCATGTCAGCCTCTAGATCTACATAGGAGAATGCAACAACAACTACCAATAATAAATGCACCACATCATCCAACCAAATCACTAAGAACTCCAGTCAGTAAACTAGAACAATCAAGCAATAGAGAACCAATCGAACATCAATAAAACAACCAACCAAGCCAAGCAACACCGAGCAACAAAGGCATTACCGAGCACCAGTTTCACCGAGAACAAGAAGTTCCACCGAGTTCCTTCAGGGACTTAGCTTCCTTCAATAACTGAGACCGTCAGTTAAAGTTCCAACTGAGTAACACAGAACCAAAATAACACACATCCATGCAGATTCACCAGTACCCTAGAATTCCCCTGCATCAAATACCCTAGGATTGAAAAGATTTTCTCATATGCTGGAAGAACATCTTCTGGGATTCAACACATAATACCTGAACTGGTTCTTCACATACAAGTCCTCCAACTTTTCACCTTGCAAACTCTTCCACTTCTATTTCCTTTATCTTTCCAAGTCTTTCCTTGACAACACACATGCTTTTTCTCCATACTAGTCATCATTCATCTCAGGATCCACCAACTCAACTCGGATACAAATGCTCAAGCTTGTCCTCCCAAGTGTTGTATCTAGAAAAGGCATCAGGGAAAACTTCTTGTCATCCTTCTCAATAGTAAACACCTTCTTCACACAATCATACATAGATCTACAATCATATTTTCAAGGTCTACCAAGAAATATATGACAACTATTCATCTCCACAATATCACACAACACAAGATCCTTATACTGGCTAATCTGAACATCAGCAAAGCACTGTTCTCTCACTTCTAGAGTATGACTATATTATAACCAGACAATCCTATAAGGATAAGGATGCTTCATTCTCTTCAAACCAAGTTTCTAAACCATGTCCTCAGTAACAAGGTTTTTAGTAATACCACTATCAACAATTACATCACAAAGTTTACCTCCATACTTGCACCGAGTCCTGAACAAGTTACTCCTCTGACAAGGTTCCACCTTTGTATTCAAGCAATGTTCTTCAAACCACCAAGTTCTCAGATTTAGGTTCATTCTCAACATTTTCATTCACCACAGTAGTTCATCGGTCACCAAAATTCTTCCATGTACACTCTAAAAGAACAGTGTCCTCCCTCACCCCAATTATAACAAGTACCCTTAAAGATAACTCTACCCGTCTTCTTCTTTGATTCTACAGGTTTCTATTCATCTTTTGCAGTTGGTTTATCCTTCACCGAGTGATCAATATTTTCCTTCCCTCAGGGATTAGTATGTTGTCTCCTTTTCAACTTATCTTCTTCCTTCATAGCAGACTGATAAGCATCTTCACCTGAATCAATCTTTAGCATACCAAGCTCATCCAAAATATTGAATCTCAAACCATTCACATACCGAGCTACCTTTTCCTTACCAAGTTCTTTGTGTCCAGACTGAATAGTAAGTTTGTAGAACTCCTTGGTATAGTCTTCAATAGTCAAATCCTTTTGCTTTAGATTCTGCAACTTCTTAAACAAGTCAAGCTCATAGTTATTAGGTATGAACTTAGCTTTAAATTTAGTTACCATCAACCTCCACCAATTGATCTTAATTTCACCTTCATCTTCTCTATCTCTTTGTACTTCTTTCCACCAAAGAGCAGCATGTCCTTTCAACTTAGTCTATGCCAACCTCACTCTAAGAGGATCTTCAATTTCTTCTAGCTCAAAGAACTCTTCTAGTTCGCTAATCCAATCAATCAGATTTTCAAGTTTTCAAGTACCAGAGAATGTAGAAACTTCCATTCAGTAACTATTACTTAACTGAGCTCCAGATCTATGTAACAGACCAATTTTGTCTTCAATAGATCTATCTCTCTGGTCATCACCACTAGATCTAGTAGCTTCAAAGTCTTCAGCAACTTCCTCATTACCATCTTTAGTACCAACATTCTGAGGTACACCAGTCATCACCCTCATGATCTCAGCGATCATGTCATTCTTCATCAGCTCCATTTCAGATCTAAAATTAGATTTCACCTTCTCTCTAATATTTGATTCCATAGCATCACAGAGATCTACAATTTCTCTAGGCTCCAATCTTCTCAGAGGCATCCTTAAAGATAAGAAAACCCAAAGAAATAAAACCCTACACCGACCACCTTGTGACAACCTCCAAGTTGTATGCAAGTTAAATCAACCTACCACCTTCCATGAACAACTAGGTCAAGATTCCACAAGTTTAGTGCCATGGGTCTGCAACTTAGATCATATGATCTCTTCACCAACAAGGTCAACTTCGCAAGATCAACCTTTGCTCAAGGACAACCTTCACTCAAGAACAACCTTTTCTCTGATACTACCTAATGCAATCAAGAATGGTGGATCCAATTAAGGATAGTCCAACCTTGTAGCCAACAATCAACATAGCAGAATAACACAACAAGATTTGTTTCTAACTCAAACTTTCATTAACATGCCCAGCTGTAAGCCCTTTTGGGTTATGGCCAATTACAATCAAGAAATAGTTTGGCAAGATCAACAAAGATCCAATCCCAACCCCAGCTAGTCCAATTCTAAAAACAAATAGCAACTGATGGAAACCCTAAGGTAGATCTAAACTTGAGCTCGCAAGCCTCCTAGAAATCTCCTTATCTCCAAGCAAACAACCACTATCTCTACTATTACAAACTATTAGAAATCAATCTGATCTTCAAGATCTCACACGATCCAAGTCTAACTTCCCCAATTCCATCCTATCTAATCATGTCCCTCTTCAAATTGATGTCCTTAAACAACTACCCAAACACTCCTTAAATACAAATCTTTAGCCACAAGTCAACTGGAAGAAACTATTAACTCCCACAAACAAATGTTATATGCAATACAAGTCAGCTCTCAAATAGCCTTGCAATTATTTAATTCTCCATGCTGGTCTCTAGATGTACATAGGAGAATGAAACAATATCTACCAACAATAAATGTGCCTTGTTAGCCAACCAAATCATCAAGAACTCCAGTTGGTAAACCAGAACAATCGAATGCGAGAGAACAAACCGAGCATCAATGAAACAACTGACCAAGGCAAGCAACACTGAGAAACACAGGCATTATCGAGCACTAGTTCCACCAAGCACAAGAAGTTCCACCGAGTTCCTTCAGTGACCGAGCTTCCTTCAATAATCGAGACCATTGGTTAAAGCTACAACCGAGTAAAACAAAACCAAAATAGCACACCTCCATGCAGATTCACCGAGTACCCTAGAATGCCCCTGCATCATATATGCTTTGTTTTATGGTTTTCAGAATGTAGTTTTATGATATGGATGCACATATTCTATTTATGCTTAAATGGTTGTCTTATGTATGACATAGAAATAGGTGAATAGATGCAATATAAATTGAATATGTAATTAATGATATTTGATTCTTTATGGATGCAAATAATACCTAAATGCATCGATGGTGATGTAATGATTTAATGAATAATGTGATGTAATGACGTATATGGATATATTTATTTGGATAATATCGATATATGTAATGGATATGAATGTAAGGGATTTATGGTATGAAAATGTGATGGACCTATATGATGTAATGAATAATGATTATGGATATTTAATGATCAATGATTTTAAATGTTATATGTTTATATAGATGAATGATGTTAATGAATGTAATGAAATGATAGTGTAATGATATACAATGTAGGATGAAAATAAATGCATGGATTTAAATGAATAATGTGTTAGCTTGTGGTGGTTGAATTTTTTTGAGGCCCACATATTTTTGGCTATTTTTGGGCCGACATATTGTAACTCATTATAACCCTAAAGAGGAAAAATATTGTATAATATGGCTTAGGGTTAGGGATTTCATAATGTATGATTTTAGTACTTGTGGTGGAATTGAGCTGTAAGGGTTTACAGATTGTAATCAATTTGTAATCATTGGATAATAATAATATTGGACTCGTTGTTGGTGGACGTAGCCCAGGGATTGGGTGAACCATGTTAAATCTTTGTGTATTGTGTTCTCTTCTATGTGGTTTATTTTTTTCTAATATTATTTATATTTGCATGTAATTGTTATTTCTGTCTTGTTAATCCTAACATAATGCAATGTGCAATATTTTTGAATGAACTAAATGATATGCACCTAATGATGAATTTATGTCTATTTGAATGAAATGACTTAATGGATGCAATGAACAATAACTAATGAATGCAATGGTAAATGCCCTTATTAGATTAATATGAATGATTTTTTAAAGAATGCATACTAAATGAGATGGATTTTTTAAATGAATTCAACCTAATGCAATTAATTTGATTGAATTTGAAGTTTAAAATGAATGCAAGCTAATGCAATTAACTTTATGTAAGATGATGTAAGCTAAATCTAATGAACTTAGATTAGAATGAAAGAAAACTAATGAAAATAATCTAATTGTACTTTTAGGGTGCAAAGTCCTAAATGAATGCAAGATAACATGGATCTAACAAATGCTCATGAACTAATGTAATGCACCCTTCTTCTTTTTTTGTTGTATTTATTTATTTTGGATTTCCAACACATTTCATCACATATAGTTTTTGATGTTCCTTTGATTTTTGATTTGACTACACCCCCTTTCTATTTTCCTCTTGCAATTTAGTTTTTAGGCTAAGAAAGGAAAATACGTTAAATGCATTTAATCTAAGATGTATGCAACTAACTTTCACTATTCAAAAATTTGGAGCTTATATTCATCATTGAGTAGTTTTTGGAATCCTGGTTTAGTATAACCATCACTAGTTCAACCATGATGATATGAATACCTCTTTCACCTCTTACGTTGCTTTCCCATCTTTTTGTAGGACTTTCACTGATTGAAGTCAATCATAAGAGTACGAATAGAAATTTTTTTGAATTGTATGTTTCAGGTGAATTTTGGTATTATGATATTGAACATCAAAATATCCAAGGTATCATTTTGCGTAAACAAACAAAAATCTTAGTTTTTTTGTATGTACAAGTCCTCGATGATTCTTTGATAATCACATCCTTAGATAAATAATACATGCTTTAAACCTTGATCTTAAAATAGTCATTCAAAAATCAATAAAATATCATGCTTTCATCATAGCTAATTTAAAAACTTTCATCGATTCACTAGAAAGACACAATTTCATCAATCAAGTCAACACTTTAGAAAAAAATTTGTGATGTTTTTCAAATCCATATTTCAAGTGTAGTTCCATTCATTTCATACTTTTAATCCTGATAAAGATAAGGTCTTGTGAGATTTTGGATCAAGTTTTAAGTTTGGTTCAAATTGGATTAGAATTAGGATTCGATTGAGTGTTTTGCTTGTATTTTGATGAATTGATTTGGTGCCTGATTGAAGTTTTCTTTTGATGAATCCTCCCTCCTTTAGAGTAGATTTCCCCTAGTTTGATGTGATTTCATTTTTGGACTTAGGAAAATTTGCAAATTAGGTGACCAAAATCTTTAGGTACTTGCAAATGCAACTATGGGGTTTTATTACGCAATATATACAAATGATGGCGAATGCAATGTTTACAAGGATGAGTGCTAGGTATGTGACTGACTTGGAATTTCAATGGTCGTTGTTTACCAAGTTTTCACCGATTGAATGGGTCTTGCTTTTGTTTTCTTTTTTTAAAGATTTTTCCTTTTTTTGCTACCAAGGCGGCTATTTGCTAGGTTTTCAACAAGGCACTTTTTCTCTTTTTTGACTTTTTTGTATTTTCTCTTTCTTTTTTCAATTTTTTTCTTTTCATATCATCAAGGCACCTATTTGCTAGGTTTTGACTAAGAAAAAATCTTTTTGAGGATCATTTCTAAATATTTTTGGTTTTCTTCATGCTCAATTTTCCACTGTTTTTTATCTTTTCTGTATTTTTGATTTGTTTGTTCTTTTCTATTTTTCCATGTTTTTGGTATTTTTGAGATCTCTTTTGACTATATACAATAAATAGGATGCTTTCCATCTAAATTTTTTTTATACTCTTTTTCTTTATCCCTTTCATCTACTTCATGTGTAGAACCTTTTTAGATGAATGCTATTGATAGGTTCTTGTAATTCTTCTCCATCACAATCAACTAATTTATAGGTGCCTGTCCCAAAAGATGAAGTGATCACAAAATGCCCTAACCATTTTTCTTCCCATTTTCCTTTCATTTGTCTTTTTTCTTGATTCTTGGGATTTTCTGGCAAAACTAAGTCACCTATTTGGAATGTTATTGACTTGATATGCTTGTTATAGGTCCTCGACATTCTGTTCTGGTATACTTTCAAGTGATCAAAGGCTTGTTGATGTTTATCATCTAGCAGTTCTAGTTCATGCAACCTAGCAACTCTATAGTCTTCTTCACTTATCAAACCATGTAGAGATAGTCTTAAAGATGGAAGTTCTACCTCCAAAGGTTAAATTACTTCTGTTCCAAAGACTAAGGAAAATTGTGTAGCTCCTTTTGGCATTCTGATACTTGTCCTATTAGCCCACAAGGTTGGGTTTATTTTTACATGTCAATCTCTACCTGAACTGTCCACCATTCTCTTTAATATTTTTAAGATATTCTTATTCGTTGCTTCAGCTTGTCCATTTCCTTGAGGGTAATATATTGAAGATGAGTGATGTATCATTTGAAACTTTGTGCATAGCTCTTTCAAATCCTTGTTTTTGAAGTGTTTGGCATTTTTAGTTATGATGGCTTTAGGGACACCATATCTACATATTATGTGATTTAGAATAAACAAGGATATCTTCTTTCTTGTGGCAATTGGCAAGGGCACAACTTCAATGCATTTGGTAAAGTACTATGTTGCGGTGATGATAAATTTATGACCATTTGAAGATGGTGGATAAATCATCCCTATTAAGTCTAAACCCCATTGATAAAATGACCAAGGTGTTGTCATAGGCTGAAGCTCTTGTGTGGGTACATGAATCAAGTTCCCATGATATTGACACTTACGACAAGTTTTTGCAAAGTGACAAGTGTCTTTTTCCATTGAAGGCCAAAAATATCCTATCCTAAGAAGTTTCTTAGCTAGGGTTAAACCATTCAAATGTGACCCACAAATCCCCTCGTGAATTTCTCGTAAGGCTATATCTTGTTCCTCTTTTTTCTAGACATCTTAGAAGCATTCCATCTAGACTTTTACAATACAATGTGTTGGATATTAAGGTATAACAAGAGGCTTGTCGGATAAATCTTTTCTTTTGATTCCTGGTTTGGTTCATAGGTAGGATTTGGTCTTTTAAGTAGGTATAAATGTCTCCATACCAAGGTGATTCATGTCCAGTTAGCAAAAAAATGGTATGAGTATGGGTAGGGTCAAATGCGGGTTTCTCAACTTCTTTTACCAGGAATTTATATCTGGGGCTTTGATCTAGTATTTGGAGAAGTGATGCCAAAGTAGTTGTTGCATATTTTTCTCTATTCATATCTCTTTGTACTTTCTCAAATGTGATGAGAGTGAAGTACTTCCTGAGATTCTCCACCATATTTTTGTAAGGTATCAACTTGTCATCTTTATTCTAATATTCATCATTAATTTTATTGATAACTAATTATGAATCTCCATAGACTTGTAGCTATGTCACTTTCCATTCTAATGCCAGTTTTATTCCAATGACCAATGCTTCATACTTAACTATATTATTTGTGCACGGGAAGAGAAATTTGTATGATTTCAGAATTGTAGACCCTTGAGGAGTAATCAAAAGTATTCCTGCTCCTGATCCATGTTGTGTATAAGAACCATCAAAATATAATTGCCATGTTTTGGCTTCCACATTTACAATTTCAGAATTTGGAAATTCCACCTGAATGGGATATTCATCTTGTAATGGTGATTCCGCTAACTGATCAGCTATGACTTGGAACTTGATAGATTTATGATCGACATATTCTATATCGAATTCACTTAGCACCATGACCCATTTGGCTAGTCTCCCATTCAATGTTGTTTTACTAAGAAGATATTTCACGGGATCAGTTTTTGCAATGAGTCAAATCTTGTGGGATAACATATAGTGGCGTAATTTTTGGGAAGAAAAAACTACAACCAAACATACTCTTTCAATGAAGGTATAATTCAACTCATATTTTACCAAAGTTCTGATGATGTAGTATATGGCCTTTTCTTTTCCTAATTCATCTTCTTGTTCCAAGAGTGCCCCTAATGAATGTTTAGTCACTGAAA
The DNA here is from genome assembly GCA_027943335.1 of Chamaecyparis obtusa. Classification (NCBI taxonomy): domain Eukaryota; kingdom Viridiplantae; phylum Streptophyta; class Pinopsida; order Cupressales; family Cupressaceae; genus Chamaecyparis; species Chamaecyparis obtusa. Next base: position 4,111,650 of record BSBK01010227.1, on the reverse strand, counting down.
TGTATAGAATTAAAGTCTTTCCTCTTATAGGTGGCATCAAAGTTGGAGGATTCATTATATATTTCTTCAACAAATTGAAGGCTTCTTCACATTTCTCATCCCATTTGAAAACTATGTCCTTATGAAGGATTTGAGTAAAATTATGGCACTTTTCTAGTAATTAAGAGATGAATATTTGAATGGATTGGATCATACCTTAAAGAGATCTCATGTGACTTATATATCTAGGTACTTCCATTTACATGATGGCTTTGACTTTGGTGGGGTCTACCTCTATTCCTTTTGTTGAAACAATGCACCCTAGTAGCTTTCCTGATTGAACACCAAATGCACACTTCTTTGGATTTAACATTACTTTAAATTGCTCCAATCTTACAAAAAATTTCTCTAAGATGGGTAGATGTTCTTCTCTTGAGTGAGATTTAACAAGTATATCATCTACATAGTCCTCCATGAACTTATGCATCATGTCATGGAATATGGTCATCATGGCTCTTTGATAGGTTACTCTGGCGTTCTTTAGACCAAAAGGCACAACATTCCAATAGAATGTCCCTCATGCGCATGTGAATGTTTTCTTGTATTGATCTTCGGGTGCTATCTTTATTTGATTATAACCACTAAACCCATCCATAAGTGAGAACATTGAATGTCATGTTGTCAAGTCCACGATGGCATCTATGCTTGGTAATGGAAAGTCATCTTTAGGACATGCAAGATTGAGATCCCGAAAGTCCATGCAAATTTTGATGGACTTGTCTTCTTTTGAAACTGGCACAATGTTTGAAATCCATTGGGCATAATCAATGGCTCTTATAAACCCAACTTTCAACAATTTTTCTAACTTCATTTTTACAAGTAAAGCTATGTGTGGATGCATCTTTCTTAGTTTCTTCTTTACCAGTCTTACTCCTTTTATGTTCAACTAATGCATGATTAAATTTGGATCCAATCCTGGCATATCATCATATGATCATCCAAAATTGATTTGTTTTAAATTGAAAATTTTGATGAAGTCCTTTCTTTCTTCACTAGATAGAGATGTTGCTAACTGTATGATCCTTGGTTCTGATTCTGATCCAATATTCACTCTCTCTATTGGTTCAATCAAGATAGGAGATCTTTCTTCATAGTGCTTAGGTAAAGTATCCAAACTCCCTTCCTTAGGCTCCTCTATTGGGTTTTCACCTTTGGAATCATTCTTTATTTCTTTCTCTTTTTGATCTAATATTACCACAAGGTGGTTTTCAACATTAGATTCTTTCCATTTTTTGTTTTTTTGTTTTTTTTCATTTTTAATTGAATTGAGAGTTCGGATACTTTCCTTTTTCACTTCTTCTTGATATTCCATGGTAGAAGAAGGTTCAACCTCATTTAGGTATTGGGACACCAAGTTATCATTCAAAAATGTAGGCAGTATGGTAGGTTTAATGAAATCCCATTCAATTAATTTCAGATAGATGAGGGTCAAAGGATCAATGCTTTGGTTTAGTTCAAGGGGGTTTAAGGATAGGACTTCATTTTAAGGTTTGAACATTGTATTGATTAAATCTATAATATGTGCTTCTTTGAGATGCTCTAGAGAACTAGGGTCAAAATCCTCCTCAGTAGAATTCTCTAAGGTTTTTGTTGGGTAAAAATAATGTGGATTAAACTTAGGGTTAGATTCTTCCATAGTAGGTCTCCATAATGGTACCTAGGGTTCTCCTACCCATTGATTTATTTCAATTTCTTTAATTGGGACATTATCTATAATCACTTGAGTATCTAACTTGAGACTTGATTCTAATTTAATTCTGAGGCTTGTTCTTTTCCTTTGCTAGGGGTATAGGTGTGATAACATCCACTTGTTTATCTTGGCATGACTCACTTGATAATGAGTCACATTCCCAATTGTTGGAATCCTCATCACTTTGAGAACCTAATTGTAAAATTTGGTCATAAACCTTAGGATAATTCTTTTAAGTGTACCCTTGTTCTAGGTATCCTAATCTTGTCTTTTTTTTGCTATCTCTCCATGTCATTTCAATGGTTTCAACAAGTCCTTCATTTCTTGTTCCTAAAGGTACTTGTCCTTTGTATCCCATTTTCTACATGATTTTAAATCCTTTCCCATATTGATGTGTGGGGATGCTTACATTTTGGATGTTCTTTTCATGTGCACTTGATTCCTCATCCTTATATAGCCAATTTAGGATTTCATTGTCTTCCTCCATGAATGAAGATGTATTTGCACTCACAAAGTGATCATTGTATTTATGAGGTAGATTGGATGGCTTTCCACATGATTTTGGAGATAAGGGTAGGTCCATCATGGATAATGAGTATTCACCTACTCCTTTTTATTTAATGTGACATTTCTTTTCAAATTTTTTCATCATTTGATCTATTTTTTGGTAATGGGCATCTTTGGTGTAGATTTAAATAGATATAGCTTGGTCTTCTTTCTTCTTCTCAAGAGTAGTCTCCTCACTAACCTTCTCTTTTCCTTTTGTCGATGTAGCTTGGTTAGTAGGACTTTGAATTTTTTCAACAATAATTTCTTTTTCTTCTTTTTATTTTCCCTTCAAAGATGCAAGATCCTTTGAACTTTGACCTTTCTCTATTCTTTGAGGAATAAACCCTTCCACATTATGTGGGACCAAGGAATCATTGATAGGCTTCATGTTATTACAATATTGAAAGGGGTTGGAGTCTTGGCTTACCATGATTTCTTGTCTTAGATAGGGGAATTTGAGACATTGGTGGTAATTTGAAGGCACAGCCTGCATTTCATGGATCCACGGTCTCCCTAACAAAATATTGTAAGTCAACTTTAGGTCTAGGACTTGGCAGATGGTTTCTTTCTGCATTGGACCAACTATGATAGGAATTATTATGACACCCTTAGAAGCTCTCTCTTCATCATCATAGACTTTCATGGTTATCTTTTTCTTTGGGTCAATAGCCTCCTCAGAAAATAATAAGGCTTTTACCAAGTTTAGGGTACAAATATTCAAGCTAGCTCCTCTATCAATGAGGACTATTTTTACTCTATGCTTATGAATTATAACCTCTATATGCAAAGAAAATTTTTGTGGGTGGTTTAATGACATGTCATCTTGCTCTAAAAAAGATAGGTAATGAGGTGTGATAAGATGTCCTACCATATTTTGAAATTTGTCTACATCTAAATTTAGAGGCACATTAGTCTCTGCCAAGGCTTTTTCTAGAATCTCCTTGTGAGTTGGTGAGAGCTTGAGAAATTCTAAAATAGAGATCTGAGTAGGGGTTCTTTGCAATTTGTCTACCAAATTATATTTTTTTGATGATGAAGGTAAAGTTTGATTTGGTAGAATAATTCTTGGGGCATTTCCAAGTAAAGTAATTTTTTATGCTTGCCCCCTAGTTACAACATTAGATGTTGCTTCCCTTGGCTTCTCTTTTACCACAATAACATTTATGGTATTTTCATCACTATCTAAAGTATTAATGATGTTATCATAGGTATAGGCAAAATTGACCTTCTCATTACCTCTTTTATTATTTTGATTGGTTGTTGATGACTCACCCTTTTCGTGGTTTAGGAAAGGATTTTTGAAAGCCGTATGATCTTCATTGTTTTAGGGCCCTTCAACCTTTATCATCCCATCATCAATTAGGTCTTGCACAAGGTGTTTCAATTTCATGCATTCATTGGTTTTATGGCCCTTATTATGATGGTATTCACAATGGTGAGAATCATTCCACCAATTTGGCTTAACTTGGGGTTTGTATGGCCTTAACTCGGGTAAGGTAATGATTTTGTTAGCCACTAGAGTCCTTAATGCATTTTCCAATGGTTCACCTAAAAAGGTGAATTTCCTCTTTTGATATGTGGAAAAGAAAGGCTCAGGTTTGTTGACATTAAAATTATTGAAGGGGTTATTCTTGGCATTGTTGTTGCTGTTGTTAGAATTGGGATTATTGAAAGGAGCTTTGTTCATTTGATTCACATTATATGTCAAATTTTCTCCACTTGATAAATTAAAGGGGGTATCCTTTAAGTTGTGTGCTTCCACAACTCCATCATTCATAAGATTTTTATTATTGTTCTTCAACCATAGTTTAGGTTTATCATTGTGATTGTTGACTCCTTTATTATTATTATAGTTAGATACATAATGATTATTATTATTAGTGTTGGTATAGGGTTTATTTTCTTTGAACAATTTGATCTCTCTCCTCTTAACCAACACATTTGCAATTTTAATCCCATTATCAATAAGTTTTTCAAAAGTAGGGGGACATTAAAGTTGGAGCCTATAGTTCATCTCCGCATTTAAGTAGTTCATAAATATTTCCATTTTCTCCTTTTCAGGAATACTTTGTGGATATCTTGCAAAAATTGTCCTCCACCTTTGAAGGAACCCTAGGAAAGATTCACCATCCCTTTATTTCATATCACATAGTTTGAGCATGGTAATCTCATGTTCGATGTTGTAAGAATAATGGATTACAAATTTGGAGGCTAATTCCTCAAATGTCTTTATCCCTTGTGGAAGTTTGGAGAACCATTCCATGGCTTGACCTCCTAAACTTCTTGGAAAAAGTCTCATAAGGTATGTGGTATCATGAATAAATTAAATTCTTAGAGAACAAAACTCTCTAAGGTGATCTCATGGGTTTGATTTACCCATGTACTTATCATACTTAGGAAAGACTACATTGATCAGAAAAGGTGCCATAACTAAGCTTTTGTCAAAATGGAATGGGCACAAGGCATCGATAGATAATGGCTTAGGTTTAATGTCCTTTTTCATTAAGTCAATCTATGCTTGGAACATTTTCAATTGTTTAGTCATAGCACTCATCGGATTATCCTCTTCTTGGTTTTTCTTGAGTTGATCCACATCATAATCATGTGGGAGTTTTACCCTTTCTTGGGCTAGGTTTATGAAAAATTTCTCCCTATCCCTATATATTATTTTATCCATGACTTCAATAAATTCATTGTCTTGAGCCACTCAATTATTTCTTTCTTCAAGTGTTTCCTTAGGCCCTTGGTTGGTGTTATTGATATTGTCATTGTTTCCTCCATGATGATAATCCTGAAATGTGGAGTTTCTATCGATTGATTCAATTCTCTTTTCAAATAGATTTGGGAGACTATCCCCTTGGTTGTGATTGTTGAAAGAGCTTTGATATTCAAATTTGGGGACCTCTTTGGAAATGCAAGTGTCATCTTCTTGTAAAGATAGTTTAAGTCTACGAGAGCGTGTAGAAACCGACATCCAACAAGGTTTGATTTTGAATCGTTTTCCCCAATTTGGTAATTATTTGTTTTTATGAAGAGATTTAAAAATATAAGATGAATTTTCAAATGGATGTCTCTTACTTTTTCTATGTCTTTTTCAAACAAAACAACTACAAGTACACTTGTTCTTTTAAACCCTCTACACAAAAAGTGTTTGAATTTGTAAGGACGTTATCACAGGTTTTTTGCACAAAAAGATACTTCAAGCAATCTACCTAGCTCACAATTTGGTTCATAAACATGCCTCTATAAGGTATTCTTTGCTAAGTTAACAAGGTATTTAATCAAGATTCCATTCAAAATGGATATTAAACTTTCATCCTCCAAGTATATTAAGAGGCTTCCCACCACCGGTATGTCAGAGTTTTGCGCAATCCTGAAGGACTACTCGAGGAAGTTCAAAAATTTAACACCCTTTTGTCAAACACCCCATTAAGGATGCATGCATTTCATTTTATAGTGGGTTGAATGATTGTGTCAAAGGAAATTGTATCCCACTTTGGGCTATCCCTCTCACTAGCCTCGTTCAGGCAAATCTCAGGAGGCGAGCCCACTATAGATCTAGCATGTTCATTTTGAAAGCAACAAAGTGGAATAAAGAGATAGGTTTTGGGAGTTTGATTCACCAAAAGGTGAAGATAATATCCCTATCTATTTCTCAATTCCCAAACACTTTTAACAAGGCTCAATTCCAAACCCACTAACTAATGCAAATCGAGTATTTCTACTCTTTTCCACAAACAAGGGGTTGTTCAAATTTAGTGCTTGATTTACTTAGCCTTTATTTTAATCAAGGAAATTGATATTTTTGTAATTTTCATTCACTTAGAAAGTGAAGAGCATAGGCCTAGTATCAAATCCCTCTAACAATAACAGGCTGCTTTAATTACTAGATTTGGAAATTGACAAGGCCACAATTTAAGCAAAAATTCACCAAGTTTTAGGCTTACCTTGTGTATCATCTTAAAATGGAAGCACTTCCATGTTAAGAGCATTTATCCCTCTGATTAAGTGGTTTGGGGTCATATTGGATGCCTTGAATTGATTTTTTCTTTGATCTCGCTTTCTCCCCGCTTTCCACTTCTTTTCTGCTTCATTCTAGGTGAAATTAGGGTTAGGATCTTAAGGATTCTCCTGAATTTCCCTCTTTCATATCTCTATTTCTAGGTAGGATTTAGAAATAGATCCTCCTAGCCTTCATCCTGATAATCATAGGATTTTATGTCTATCACTGACATTCTATCCTATTATAGCATCAATTCTAGGTTTTTGGGCATCCTCAGGACCTCCTGACTTGGTTCTGAGTCAACTTGGGACCAGGGTCAGGGTCGAGTTAGAACCTGACTAGGTCAAGGTCAAACTCAAACCTGAATAGGTCAAGGTCAAGCTCAATGCTAACTAGGTTAGGTCCAACCTCGACTTTGACCCCTTCCTCCAAAATTCCAATTTCCAAAATTTTTGAGCTTCGGGCTTTCGAGAGATTTATTTTCCCAACTCCGGGTCGGCCATTTTGGGTTTCGGGATGGTACATCCTTTAATTTCATTTAATCTAGGTATATTTTCTAAATTTGAGGACCTAACTAGGATTTAATTCTCCAAGGTGGCCCATCTAGAGGAATGTGCCCTAGATCACTATAAAAGGAGGCCTTCCTCTCTCATTTTCACATCAAGTTTTTCATATCTCATCTCAATTTTTCATGTGAAAGCTCTCAAAGTGATCAAGCAAGCATCCATTCAAGAATTCAAGTCTTCTTCTCCATCCAAGTTCTCCATTGAAGATCAAGGATTCAAGCATTCAAGCCATTGAAGGGATTTGGTTCAAGCATTCAAGATTTATCATTCAAACCCTAGATCTAGCCATCATGATGGTGTGATCTTCCTTCAAGATCCTTTGTTCATCTCTAAGATCCATTTCATTCTTCTCTCAAGGTGGATTCCAAGCATACAACCGTGGAGGTTTGATTTACATTTATTGTTGTGTTCAAGCTTTCATATCAATATACTTGTTTACATTTCAAATACAATTGCATATCTATTGAATTGCATAGCTTCATTGTTAGATCCTTTTCTACTACTTGCTAGCATTCTCCATTTCAATTTCAATATTAAGGTTGATTCCAAACTAGGGTTTAACCAAGGCAAACCCCCCCAAAAAAACAACATAAATCCTCCTTTTCTTGTAGGTACAGGTGTGGAACTTTGGATCTGTTAGCGAATTTGGATACCCTTTTCGGTGAACTTTCAGGATCTGCAAACAGAATTCAAATCAGACTTCAAATAAAGAATGTGGTATTTGACCTTTTATGAGGGTCAAACCCGAGCTAAGCCATCTTGAGGAAATATTTTTGGGTTTTCTCTATCTCGGCATTTCCAGTCTAGAACAGGTTTCAAATTTTATTGAAAGTGTACAAAGACATCAGAATTCAACATTTTCCAGATCTTCCCTAATTTGAGGTTAGTACTTGTATTTCAATTATTCTATATTCCAAAGATAATATCCATCCACAAGGGAAATATTAGATTTACTTTCTCTCTTCCATATTCATCCACAAATTGATTCGATTGTGTATTAACCTCTAGGTTGATCAAATCAGATCTCTTCCTTGGGGAATTTGGGTTTTGAGAATAGATCTCATATTTCCCCCTCTACATTTGAATGGTGGTGAATCCATTTTACCATCATTCATTTTGGTGAACCCGACATACTTACCCCTTTTCTTTTTTGGATTTAGATGCCCTATTGTGTTAGATCTCCCTTTGTATTATCTTGTGTGTTCACCTATACATTTTGGTGAACCCGCGATAGACAACTCTTTCTTTTTGGTCTTAGATCATTTTTTTTCTTGCCTTAAGATTATATTTCTTTTATGATCTTGCATTTACATTTCAAAAATCAAAAAAATTTGCAAAATTCCTTTAAAAATACAAAAACATTTACAGTTTCATGCTTTTAGTATTCAACATGTATGATTCTTGTTTTGAGTACTTTGATGAGGCTTTTGTTGTTCAAGATGATAGATACCTTAATGAGGTACATGGAAGTGAGGATGAAATTTTTTTCAATGAGATCTCCATTGATCCTATTCCTATTTCACCCTCCTCTACAACCTCTTCAATTGACCTTTACAAAGATCAGTTAAGGATTGATGTTAATTCTTCTCCTAATATATGTCTTTTCTATGAGCCTATTTTACAATATAATTTACCTTCTTTCCCCTTTAGGGATCAAGCTTTAATCACTTATGACACTCCTACAATGTGCTTAATGGATAGGGATGATAATCCTCCTATTTTGGATGAACCTTTGAATTTGCATGTTGATTACTCTCTTCCTCATGAAACCATTATGGATAATCCTCCTATTTGGGATGAACCTTTGGATTTCGATGTTGATTACTCCCTTCCTCATGAAACCATTATGGATAATCCTCCTATTTGGGATGAACCTTTGGATTTGGATATTGATTACTCTCTTCCTCATGAAGCCAATATGGATAATTCTACTTTTTGGGATGAACCCTTAGATAAAGACATTGATTTATCCCCTCCTTGTGAAGAATTTTTGATACAAAAGGATGACATATTATCTAAAACACACTTCCCTTATGTGAAAGAAGATGACATTATAAATCCCTCACCTCAATTTGGGATTCCTTCTAGTGACAAGACATTAGCAGAGAAAGATAAGAATTCCCTTAATACTCTTCCTCTTAGTGGTGATCTTATGGGAAATCAAGATCCTAGCTCACAACCTTCTTACCATAGTATTAATTATATCTATTCCAATCCTTTTCCAACTATGGTTCCAAGTGTTCCTCTAGTTGTGTCTTCCATTCATATCACTTCCTACACTTTTACTAGTGTTCCTAAACTTCCTAATCCTACTCCTATCTTTCCTAATCCGATTCCTAAATCTCCATATGCTATTCCTAGTTCTTCCCACACTTATGTTGAGGTTCAAACTATGGTTCATGATGTAGATGTGCAAATATTCTTCAAATTACCTTCTCCTTATTATTTGATCCATAAATATAAAAGAAAAGAAATTTCTCCTTTGACATTTCTTCATAATTTTACCCCTCACTCTAATATAACATAGATCTTTTCTCCTCTAGACTAGGGGGCAAGAGGTATATTTCTTCCTATCTTTTAGAATCCATTATGTTCTTGCTTTGAGCTTAATTGGTTATTCTTTCATTTCGATGGTTTGTATTATGATAAGTTTTTCATCTATTGCTCTCTTCTATTATTCAAGATATCTTTTCTAGGACATGTGTTTTGCAAAGATAGCCCTTGTCTTTCATCCCTGGGGGGCAAGGTTCTTCCTTCTCTCTCTTTGTCTAGGGAAATTTTTTCCTTAGCTAAGTGGTCTTTGTTTATACGGAAATATTATTTCATCATATTCACAAATGTTTTGACTATGGATAACCTTCTTATATGAGAAGTTGTTGTCCTAAGGCGTCACTTCTTCTCTATGTTGTAAATTATGTTCTTTATAAACTCTCACCCTTGCTTTGGTGTTAGAGTTATTTCCCTCATTCCATAGATTCCTCTTCCTCTTCTTTGCAAGGGGCTTGATGATTGAATCTTTTTTCCCACCTTTGAAACATGATATTTTATCTAAAGCACTCCTCTTTGCTGGGGGTCTTGTTGATAAGACCTCTTTCATTGGAGGATCCTTTTCCATGAGTGACATATCCTTTTCATGATTATCTATATTCATGGATGTAGGGGTCAATATCCTTCACTAACCATATGGTGTACATTGTTGTAAATAGGATATCTCCTTGCATTTTGAAGTAGGTATCCTCTTCCATCTTTGTTCCTACACTTGGGGGGCAAGGATGCCATCTCCTTCTTTTCTATCTTTCCAGGATGCACCTCTTTCCTTGGTTAAGAAATATTTATCTATTATGTGATATCCAATCATACATGAAAATTTTGGTTTGCATCGAGGATCTTTGTCCTTGATCACAACCTATTTCATTGTTTGACATTGGGTTTCCATGGTTGATATATCTCTCACCTTGCAAACTGAATAGTGTGCTATCCCTCATAAGGGTTACTTTCTTTTCACTTCTTGCATGATATCTCTTTACATTTGTGCCTTCCATGGCCTCATAGGAGTTGTGACCTTCTTGGCTTGGACTGGGTGTTGTTTGAGGATATTGTCTTGATGCTGAAGAAGGCTTTATCCTTATTCTTTTCTTTCCTTAACATGTCAAAATAGTATGTTTTTGCCATATTAAGGAGGAGGGCATATATAGGGCCTCCCTTGTACTATAGTTTTTTATTTTTACATGCTAAATCTTGGAAGGTAATGCACATAAGTTGCTAAATCCTGAAAAGACACACATTTATATGCTAAATCTTCTGATGGTAATGCACATAAGTTGCTAAATCTTGAGGAGACACACATTTTCAAATTTTTCAATATGCTAAATCCTTTGGAGGTAACGCACATAAGTTTCTAAATTTTAAAGGGACATGCATTTCCAATTTCAAATATGCTAAATCTTGGAAGGTAACACACATAAGTTGCTAAATCCTGAAAAGACATGCACCTATATGCTAAATCTTCTGATGGTAACACACATAAGTTGCTAAATCTTGAGGAAACATGCATTTCATATTCATAGTGATACAAGAAGGTGGATCTATGAGTATTCCAGAAGCCATCAGAAGATGCATTACAATTGCAAGCATAGTTTATGGGTGAACCTGTTGGGCTCTCCCTCTAGGGTGATTCACAGTAAGGTGGGCATCTTACTGGGCAAGGTAATCACTTTCTCCTTTCTCTCTTTTCTTATTTCATGCTAGTAGGACAGGATCATGAAGCTATGTTATTTATAGTGTTGCTCTTGTCTTTCTTATGTAAACATTTATGCTTTTATGATAGCTTTCCAAATATGACATTAGTATGAGAAATATTTCTTAGCAAGGTTTCTTATGCTAATTGATTTGGGTTATTTAGTGCTAACCCTTGTTATTTTGGTTTTATTGTTTCACACCCTCGTGTGTTTATGTTGAGTTAGAATCTTTAGTCTAGGGGCTCATGCCCTTAGCTAAGTGTTATTTTATCTCTTTTTGAATCCACTTGGATCTCCTCTTTCTTCTCATTTACCAAGAGTTTGCATCGAATCCATACTCTTGCTAAAGTGGGGGCTTAATGTATCATCTTAAAATGGAAGCACTTCCATGTTAAGAGAATTTAGCCCTCCAAGTAAGTGGTTTGGGGTCATATTGGATGCCTTGAATTGATCTTTTCTTTGATTTGGCTTTCTCCCCGCTTTCCACTTCTTTTCTGCTTCATTCTAGGTGAAATTAGGGTTAGGATCTTAAGGATTCTCCTGAATTTCCCTCTTTCATATCTCTATTTCTAGGTAGGATTTAGAAATAGATCCTCCTAGCCTTCATCATGATAATCATAGGATTTTATGTCTATCACTGACATTGTATCCTATTCTAGCATTAGTTCTAGGTTTCTAGGCATCCCCAAGACCTCCTGACTTGGTTCTGAGTCAACCTGGGACCAAGGTCAGGGTCAAGTTAGAACCTGGATAGGTCAAGGTCAAACTCGAACCTGACTAGGTTAGGGTTGAGCTCAACCCTAACTAGGTTAGGTCCAACCTTGACTTTGACCCCTTCCTCCAAAATTCCAATCTCCAAAATTCCAATTTCCAGAATTTTCAGGCTTCGGGCTTTCGGGAGATTTATTTTCCTACCTCCGGGTTGGCCATTTTGGGTTTCAGGATGGTACATCCTTTAATTTCATTTAATATAGGTATATTTTCTAAGGGTGAGGACCTAATTGTGATTTAATTCTCCAAGGTGGCCCATCTAGAGGAATGTGCCCTAGATCACTATAAAAGGAGGCCTTCCTCTCTCATTTTCACATCAAGTTTTTCATATCTCATCTCAATTTTTCATGTGCAAGCTCTCAAGGTGATCAAGAAAGCATCCATTCAAGCATTCAAGTCTTCTTCTCCATCCAAGTTCTCCATTGAAGATCAAGGATTCAAGCAATCAAGCCATTGAAGGGATTTGGTTCAAGCATTCAAGATTTATCATTCAAACCCTAGATCTAGCCATCATGATGGTGTGATCTTCCTTCAAGATCCTTTGTTCATCTTCAAGATCCATTTCATTCTTCTCTCAAGGTGGATTCCAAGAATACAACCATGGAGGTTTGATTTACATTTATTGTTGTGTTCAAGCTTTCATATCAATATACTTGTTTACATTTCAAATACAATTGCATATCTATTGAATTGCATAGCTTCATTGTTAGATCCTTTTCTACTACTTGCTAGCATTCTCCATTTCAATTTCAATATTAAGGTTGATTCCAAACCAGGGTTTGACCAAGGAAAACCCCCCCAAACAAACAACAAAAATCCTCCTTTTCTTGCAGGTATAGGTGCGGAACTTCGGATCTGAGAGTGAATTTGGATACCCTTTTCGGTGAACTTCTGGGATCTGCGAACAAAATTCAAATTGGACTTCAAATAAAGAATGTGGTATTTGACCTTTTATGAGGGTCAAACCCGAGCTGAGCCATCTTGAGGAAAGATTTCTAGGTTTTCTCTGTCTCGGCATTTCCAGTCTAGGACAGGTTTCAGATTTTCCTGAAAGTGTACACAGACATCAGAATTCAACATTTTCCAGATCTGCCCTAATTTGAGGTTACTACTTGTATTTAAATTATTCTATATTCCAAACATAATATCCATCCACAAGGTAAATATTAGATTTACTTTCTCTCTTCCATATTCATCCAAAAATTGATTCGATTATGTATTAACCTCTAGGTTGATCAAATCGGATCTCTTCCTTGGGGAATTTGGGTTTTGAGAATAGATCTCATATTTCCCCCTCTACATTTGAATGGTGGTGAATCCATTTTACCATCATTCACCTTGTTTCGAAGCTAGCTAAGGCTAGGGGCATTTTTGATGAATTTTCCATTTTTATGCTCACCTAGTGGTGCTTGTTCCTTTCCATTCACTTCTCCTCTAACAAGTTAGTCAACACAACCAACCAAAATGAATAAAACAAGAATAACTTTGAATTTAAGTCTTATTTATTGAATTTTGACAAAAATTGATTAAGGCAAGTAAATCCAATTTAATGATTTGAACTTTGATTTATATGCTTCCACAACTTTCAAGTATTGTTCATATACCTCATTTTCTTGCTCAGAATTCTCCAAAACTAGCTTGATGTGTGCAATATTCTCCTCCTTAATCTATTTTGTCAAAGATTTCCCTTCGCTGTTAAATCTGGTCTCTGGTTTTTTTATCTTTTTATGACCAGTCATCCTGCAGACACAGAGAAATCATTTTCCGCAAGTCAAATTCTATTAATTCTCAATTTAATTGAAAGCGCAATAGAATCTATTAAAAGCATTGTTTAAAAGCTTAAACGTGTTGCTAATCAAATTAAATATGTTGTAGAAAATTATTTAAAGCACTAATACAAAAATTAAAAGCACTAATAAAATAAGCAATAGTGTAAACAGAAAGTTAAACACGTTGGAGAATCAATTGAAAGCACCAGAGAGTCAAGGTGAAAGCGTTGAAAGAAATAAGATAGAAGACATAAGAAATTAAAAGTGTCAAAACTCCACGTAAAGGTGCAAGACTTTTTCGTAGAAGCATTGTTTCAGACCTCAAATGCATTGGAGTATCAATTAAAAGCGTTGGAGAAAGTCTCAAAAGTGTTGTTTAACCTGCAAAACAAAGAAGAAAAAAAGATTTGCAAGAAAAATTTTACTTCTCCAAATTTATAAATTTAAGAGGCCTAATGCCCCACAGGGTGTGCCATTTTGTGTACTAGAAAAATTACCTTCATAGGGTTAGTATCATCAATAACTCAAAATAACAACTAAATTACCACAAATAGCAATCTAATTAAGCAAAGAATTGACAATTAAGCACTCTATGGATCTCTATTTAGGGATGCTAATGCAAAGCTCTCAGCAAGCTTCCATTAGTGATCATCCTAAAACAAGAATGAATGACAAACAATGCTAAAATTTCAATTCCAAATGAAAATACAACTAATTAACTCTAAATTTTCCTTTCTATCTCTAATTTGCAAGAGGTTTGATGGTATTCTCAAATTTGTGGATGATTAATGAGTGAATTATGCCTTGCTTTTATAGATTTTAGCAAGGGTAGGGGATGTAGTTGAGTTGATAATGATTAAGTTTGAGTTAAGTCCATGGTTCCACCTTCGGAGACCATTTAAATATTTTGTCCTCAAAGCTTGGGACAAGAGGACAAAATGAGTGGACAAGATGCATCCTCCAAGTGAGTGATTGAGATTTGATTTAGGCTTAATCCATGTGAGCTTGGTCCTCAATTCCTATTGGTTGATTCATTTTCCTCCCATTTGGTGATTGAGAGAAAATAGGAATTAAATAATTAAATTTATTTAATTTGTTTATCCATGTGTACCCCTTAAATGGGTTGATTTGATTTAATTTAAACTATACAATTAATTAGATTAATTATACAATTTATTGATTAATCATGATTCATTAGTTTTAAATTAATTTATTTGGCTTTTGATTTTCAATTAAATTTGGATTAAGGTTCAATTGTAATTTATCTTTTATTTTGAATTGATTTGATTTAATTGCATTTAATTGTATTGATTTTTGCCTTGATTTCTCACTGAATTGATCTTGTCCAATTTTAGGTGATTACAATATCCTTTTGGTAACCATGGAAAGGATTCTATTTCTTAAATTAGGGAAATTAAAATCCTCACATTTAAATGTGGAAAGGTGACCCTAGATTCCTCAATTTGCAAAACATTCTTAATAGGTTTAAGAATTTGAGGTAAGAATGGCCAAAATTCAGCAGGAACACTTTTTATCTCTAACCAATTTGGAGTCAACTGTGCAATAACTTGGTCCTAATATCCTTTTCGTGACCATGGAAAGGATTTAAATAATAGTTTCTCCATATTTCGGCATTCCTTTTTCAATACCCTTTCTTTCATCTTATGAGTTTTAAAGACTATAGAAAATAATCCTTTATACATCATTTTGCAAAAACTAACATAAATACCTAGTTTTTCCCCCACACATTTCCTATCCAGTCATCAAAACAATTCTTCAAAGGAAATCAATTAGCATCCATACAAGCAAATAAAATTGAAACATTCCTCAACCATCTTTGTTCATTCTTAATAGACTTAATCATATCATCAATCGGGGTAAGAGAGAGGGATTTTAATGTAGAGGGGGGAATCTTACCATATTTTCTCCATCTAAGGTCTCCACCTTGGACAATGCCTCCATCTTGAATTCCATTTCCTCCTAATCCTAGACATCCTCTATCTCCTAGTCTATTGAATTTCATAACTCCTCCATTGAATTTTGCAATTGTTGAATACTCTCTTCTACAATGAGGGCCAATTTATATAAGACTTTCTGATTAATAGCATCCGCAAGGTTTGAGATACAAGCACCTTTTTTATTTTTAAATTTTGTTTCTTGTTACTTCTTTTGGGTATTAGTTTCTTTCATTATTTCATTTGTGTCTAACATTAGAGCACTGGGGAAAGGGCTAAGGCTAGTAAAGGGTTAGGAAGGGGTAGAGAAAGAAGGAACCAGAACAATAAAATTCACACACACAACACAAATTAAGGGCTGAAATAAAGTTAGCACAAAGATACTCAAAGCCACAAAAATAGACACAAGACCTAATTAAGACACCAAGAAATAAATCATCCACCAAGATTACAGAGCTATAGCCAAGTTGTAGGCATGAGGAACAATGAGGGTGACATATTATCTCCTCATCCCACACCATCCAATATCCTAGACATAATTCATCTTTGGGTCCATGCTCACCTATTAATATGGCTTATGTGTCTTAGAAACCTTATCTCCATGCTACCTCAAATTCACATAACTTCTTGGAAAACACATAAAATTTTAGGAAGAAGACAAGGTGTCAACTTGTCACCACCTATCTTACCAACCAAGGCATGTATCCTTCCTCTTATACTTCAATATACATCTAAAATAAATGAATTAGACAATCATTAAATAAATGTAAAAGAATCAAGTTAAAGAACAACATATCATTTTTATAAAGAATAACATCTCATTTTTATGCAAATATTTAATATCAAGAAAATTATAGTTTTGGATCAAAAGTTGTTTCTTTTATTCACAATAATAAAGTAAAAATCCCACACAAGCCATGGGAGTACTTGAAAGGATGCATCCTAAAAGTAAAATATGCATGAAAGGATGAAGTCTAAATAAAGAGATGGGACCCATCATCACCTGGAATGATGAATCTCATAGTTAAGTGTAGCATGCTTGGCTTCAACTTCAAGTTCACTTGCCTCGCCATCTAGAGAATCCTACAAGGAGTTGAGGAAAAATTGTGTTAGAGCTCAGGGTCAAAATTATTTACTTACATATCATGAAAACATGCACAACTCACTCACATAATACATCAAATCAGTTGTGAGTAACGTGCATGAATTAGAAAGGAAATGATATAAACAAATTAGAGCTTCATCTTTTTATCTAATGACTTTTTTCAATGTGTAGGTTCAGGTATCATTATTCATTTTTGAATATTTTAAGTTGATATCATAAACATTAGAACATGTGGGGTAAAGTGGGATCCCACAAGGGTTGAGCCCAACTTGATGTTACCTTCAAAAAATATGGTTAGTCATGACAATGTATTGTTAGAATTAGGGAATATTGACAGGGGGGGTGAATCAGTATTCTACAAACTTTTACTTTTGCCCAATTATGGATATAACAGATTATCTTAATGCATGCATAACATAGAAAGCTAAACAACATGCATAGAAACAAAACAAAAGAACTCATAACACATTATTTGTTCTCGAGGAAACCCTGGCCAAGGGAAAACCCTGGTGGGGATGGTACCCACAAAAGTCCACTAATCAAAAGTATCCTGCTAAGGATGTTGACCTTGTTAGGAGCCTATTACATGCATATAGTATCTCAGTCCTGATTAAGGGACTATAGGCCTTATTAGAAGCCTCAACCCTACTAGGAGTTGGTAATGCAAATTATGATTACCAGATGAGCCCACTACCCAAACAAGTAATATACAATATTTACTAATTAAAAAATAGGTTAAGGTACATAACCTTATACTACTTGCAACTTCACATCAATATCTCTTCGCTGCCTTTTTCACTGTCGCTATTACATTCATATCATATACAATTACTCTACTTTTACATCTTCTTCATACATTACATTTATACAAGTTATTAAGACTAATAACTCTTTTCAATCGGCTTACATTATACAAAATATCTTTACCCAAGGATTAACATCTAGGATGTCATCCCTTTATATTTTTAAGACATTATTTTGATAAACAAAATAATCCCTTAACTCTTTACCAATTTTGTCTTCATATTTTGTCTTGTCAGCTTAACACTGTCTTTAGTAAAATTGTCATAACTTCTTCCGTACATGTTGTACTAACTTGCGCTCTTAGGTGAGTCTTCTATAGTCACCATAGTATCTATGTTAAAGTGAACAAGCACTGTACTTACTCCAATCAACATCGCTAATAAAAATTGTCATCAGGTACACTGGCAAAAACAATGTCTTATACTTAGACAATTTTGCATTGCGCTCTGACATACTTGCTCTCTGACCTGTGAAATCTTCATGTAGATCATATGTTTCCATAATGACAACATCTATGAATCTAACTCAGCCAAATTTCCAACAATCTTCCCCTTTGTCATTGGTGGTAACATATGAGAAAATTGGCTAAGTCATAGATTTCAAAAATATCAAAATTGTGGCCATACTACAAAATATGTATCTACTGTCCTTATGAATCCATAAATCTTATAAACATACTATACTCCACCTAGGAGAATACATCCTTATCAATTTTCTATTGTATATCTCTCCCCCTTTGACAACAATGACAAAACTATGTTCAGACAAAAGTTATACCTTGATTCAGTATTGCAAAGCCAGTAGGCTTGCAAGACAATCTGAAAAGTTAATCTTCATGTTCTCTAACTCTTTCTCCCATGCCTTCTTAATCGAATCTACAACATTGAGTAGTGCACATAATCCATAAGATGCAATTTCACAGGCTTGTAGATTCACAAAACTAAACTTCTGAAAAGATGTCTTGGATGAAAGACATTCTTCCAGTTGTCCTTCAACAATGCTCAATTTGATAGAAACATGCTCTCTTAAAAGAGCGAATCTTTTCAACTTCCTATCCTTGACATCTTGTAAAATCCTTATTTCATCATAAATCTTGCAAATTTTCTTCTCAACATCAAGTACCTTCACATTAGGGCTGTAAAGAAGGTTTATCTTAGTTTCAATTTCAGCTTCCTTGATCTTCATCTTTTTCTCTTCCTCTGCTATAAGGATGTCAGATTTTGTACATTGAATGTACAAAGATTTTCCTCTATCTAAATTCCTTCTTAAGTCTTTTATATAGATATCAAGATTTTTGATATTATTCCTGATGTTCTGACTTATGTCCAAAAGTATTTTGGCCTCATAGGTTGCTTGTGCCTTCACCTTAGCTACATCAGATAAATTAGTAAACTCATCATCAAATGTATTCATCACTTTCTTTGCTTTTTCCAGTGGGTCAACCTCTGCAATCTGTGTGGTTACAATGCCTTTTAACTTCTCACTTAGCTCCTTTAGGCATCCTTCAAGGCTCTTCACTTTGTTATTCTTTCCAATAATTTTATTCAAAGATGTGATCAATTCCATCTAATCATCATCATCTACTTCTTTTCCCAAATTCTCAAATATAGAACCAATCTGAGTTTTCTTACCAATCTCAGGTGTAAGACTGATTTCTTCTTGGGTGGGAACGTATGCTTGTTTCTCTATCTCTTTAGATTTTTCAGTTTAGGTTTTTGTCTTCTCTTCTCCTTTGGCACTGTCATGCTCTTCAAAAGCCAAATTGTCAACAATGTTTTCAAGGTTTTTAAATAGATTATCATCACAGTCCAAAGTGATCTTTGTTCCTTCAACATTCATGGATTCATCTTCAATGTTGATGACTGGTGGAGAGGGAATATCCTATTGTTCTGCTTCTTCTTATTGCTCTTCAGGTTCTGCTACAACTGATGGTTTTCTAGCATTCTCTGTCATTATCTTAACTATTGCTAGTTTTGTTTCCTTGTTGATTTCTTCATACTTGCCTCCCATAATCTAAATTGTTCTTTTCTTGGTTCTCAAAAGAGTTTTTAGATCCTTCATGATCTTTTTGAATTGTTCTTCATCTCTCACATCACATAGCCTCCTAATAAGATTTTCTCTAATTATGATATCTTCATTTGATGCTCGTTTCTTCCTATTTACAAGCTTCTCATACAAATCATCAGGTATCTTACCCTGAATTGTATCAAACTTCTTTTTAGTCAATATCATGTGCTTTACCACTGCATTTTCTAGGTTCAATCTCTCTGCATAATCATAGAGATCATAGTATGTGTTCATCTTTGTGAAATCTTGAATAATCTGTTCATTAACTTTTTCAACTCTAGGCTTCCAAGTTTTCTTCTTAACAAGGGTCTCTTCATCATCTTTAATTTTTGCAATTTTCTTTTAACTGGTGGAACTAAAGTCTTCTGCCTTCTACCTGATCCAATAGCAATCTCTTTCATTCTTTTACCGGGTGTGGAGGAGGATGACCTAGTGGATTTTCTTGTTTCTTGATCTTTCTCAGTTACTTCCACTTTCACCTTGACTTGTGTCTCTTCTTGTTGTACTACAACTGATGCTAAAGGTGGAACAAACAAAACTTCCTTTTGTCCAATTTCTCTAACTATTGCTATTGTCTATTTGGCTATTAAGAACTCATGTTTAGTCATTCATGTGTCCTTTAATATCTTCTTGATTGTGCTCTCTACTCTTTTATTTGATTGTTTCTCTTCAAGGATAATCTTTGTGGAGTTGAAGTTCT
This sequence comes from Chamaecyparis obtusa, assembly GCA_027943335.1. Lineage (NCBI taxonomy): Eukaryota > Viridiplantae > Streptophyta > Pinopsida > Cupressales > Cupressaceae > Chamaecyparis > Chamaecyparis obtusa. Next base: position 4,091,394 of record BSBK01010227.1, on the reverse strand, counting down.
CAAAGGTTCCAAACTTGTTCTTATGAATTTCCAACTTGCTCTTAAGTAGTCTACTCACATATTCTTCTATCTCAATTTCAGTAATCTCATAGCCAAGAGGGTCTATGAACTCTACTCTAGGTTCTACTACTTCAATTTATGTAAAGTCAGTATCAACCATAAAGCATATCTCATTCTTATACTTTTCTACTAAAGACTGAGGGATCCTTGATATGCTTGACATCAAATTCTAATATGTTTTAATCACCAATACTGCACTCTCATTGACTTTGTCAATAAGATATCTCCTGTACACTTTGTTAATCCTTTCCATAGTATTTTGACCATCATTCCAATCATCACTAATGGTGTAAGTAAATCTTCTTAACAAATGGAAAAACATATAAGTGATCAATGGTGAGAATCTAAATTGAGAGTACTTAGTCTTCTTTATCTTTTCCAAATTCTCAAACAACTAAATTCTCAAAATCTCACGTGCATGTCAACTTGTACTTTATTAACACACATCAAATAGGCTACATGTATCATTCCTTCTTCCATGTCATCTTCTCTTGAGTTAGCACAAAACTTAGTTGTAAGGATTTTGCACAAATATCTAACATCATCTCGTTGTATCTTGCTAATTACTATTCCTCTGCCATTGTAAGATGAATTTGTGTTGTCTATAACTATTTTCCTCATGTTCTTCTCATTCAAAGGAATGGCTCCAGTTTTAGATAGACCAGTTACCTCATGAATTAAGCCAGCTATGATATCTATCACTCTGTCATCTAGCCAAAACTTTCCATTGTGAATTCTACTTAAAATTATCTTGGTACATTCTTCATTGTCAAACTCATATTGTAGTGAATACTTAACAATCTCATTATTTTCCAAATGCTCAAACCCTACTTTTAATGACATATCCTGATTGAAAATCTTTCGATATTCTTTTGTAAAATCACCATCACTGAGAGTCTCTAACTTACATCCCAAATAACTTCTAACATTTTCTAGATGTAAAACTCCATCTGGTACGGATGATAAAGCTAACTTAGGGTCTTCCTCCAAGGGTTCTACTAGTTCCCTTTTAACTTTAGGTCTATTCTTATCTCTGACATTGTGAATCAATGAAATATCCATGACTTCTACTAATTCCTTAACTGATTTAGAGATCTGCCAAGTAAAATACCTCGATTTCATGATTTGGGGCTTGCGTAGATTCGGCATGAAAATCCTTCACCAAATCCTTGCAAAATGCTTTCAATCACTACTCTTCGATCTCCTTAGCACTTTTATTTGATTAGATGATCAAATAATACCAATCATAACCTTTTATCATTTCAATCTTACATAGATCTGACATTGCATTCAATTATTTTGCCGCTTCTTTCCAAAAAGTTGATTCTGCTTACCTGCAAAACTTAAAACTTCTTGCAATCTTGAAAAACATAATATTTTTCTATGTGCTCTTAACCATAGCATGAATACATCATATACTACCTTGCATTAATTTTGCAAGACTCAATTCATCATATATCTACTTCTACACTAATCTAAGTTCCTATTCTACTATAATTTTCATGAATTAAGTACTTTGAGATGGGTTAGGTAGAGATTCATTCTTACCACTTGATACTTCACCTTTCTAGTTACCTTTAGTGCTGAATATGTCTCCTTGATCTATGCTTTTAACAAACTTCATTTCTTTTGAATTACTACAGCATCCTTTCTGACTATTACTTGCATCTTCATTTCTCCTTCCATGACTTCTAGGGTTAGGATTAGGATAAAAAACTCTATTGTTCATTCTGCAAAACCTTGTTGTATGTCCAATCTTGTTACATATTTAAAAAACTATTCCATTCTTTCCATATCTTGGTCCATACTAATTGATCTGTGATCTGCAGTTTCTAGCAATGCATCCAGCTTTTTTGCATCTATAACATACTACTCCATTTCTCATGTTCATATCTTCAGTAGGTTTCTTATCTCCATGGTTAGTATTCCTAAACATTCTGCTACTATTATTATTCTCAAAAAACTTAGGTATTCTACATTTAATAGCTCTATGTCCAAAACCATGACAATTATAACAATAACCATTAAGAGGTTTAAATTGCTTACATGTGCAATCTTTCTTCATATGACCAAAAGTATTACAAGTAAAGCATCTACCTTTAAATTATCTTTCCATACCTTTAGGTGATTCCTCTTTCTTTAGTGGTTCTTCTTCTTTAGGTGTATCTTCATATTTTTCAATTTCATCAGATTTCTTTTCATCTATGCTTTTAGACATTTTCAAATCTGGTTCCTTGCTTTCTTCACTTGCTTTAGATGTGTTGAATCCAAGACCAGTTTTATCATAGAATGGTTTTTGATAAGACATTTGTTCATTAATCTTCTCACTAGTTGAATATAGTCTTTCAAGTTGCTTCTTAGATCAAGTCAGTTCACCTTTCACAATTGTATTGTATTTCTCAAGTTAGGTGTATTGCAAATTGACTTTCTCAAGTTCAGATGTTACTTTACTAAGTTTAGATTTTAGTCCTTGATTTTCAAGCTTTAGATTTTCATTCTCAGATTTTAGATTTGCTTCATTCTTTCCATTTCCATCTTTCAGGCTTAGCTTCAAATTTGCTATCTTCAATTCATGTTTAAGGATCTCATTTTCTTTTTCTAAGTTGTCATCACAATCTTCAATTTGAATTTCGGATTCCTTTTCTGATTTCAGATCTTCCAACTTATTTTTCAATTTCTCAATGAGGTTCTTTACATCATCATATTTTCCTTTCAGAGTGTCTCTTTCTTCAGTAAGCATATCAATCTATTCAAGAGCTTCTTCAAGATTTTTGTGTAGCTAATCCATATCCATAGAGATCTTACGCAAGCTGCTAGGCTTTCCTTGAATGATTCTTTTCTGAGTAACTAGGCTCTGATACCAATTGTTAGAAATAGGGAATACTAAGAGGGGGGGTGAATTAGTATTCTATAAACTTTTACTTTTGCCCAATTATGGATATAACATATTATCTTAATGCATGCATAACATAGAAAGCTAAACAACATGCATAGCAACAAAACAAAAGAACTCATAACACATTATTTTTTCTCGAGGAAACCCTGGCCAAGGGAAAACCCCGGTGAGAATGGTACCCACAAAGATCCACTAATCAAAAGTATCATGTTAAGGATGTTGACCCTGTTAGGAGCCTATTACATGCATATAGTGTCTCAGTCCTAATTAAGGGACTATAGGCCTTGTTAGAAGCCTCAACCCTACTAGGAGTTGGTAGTACAAAATATGATTACCAGATGAGCCCACTGCCCAAACAAGTAATATATAATATTTACTAATTACAAAATAGGTCAAGGTACATAACCTTATACTACTTGCAACTTCGCATCAATATCTCTTCATTTCCTTTTTCACTATCACTATTACATTCATATCATATACAATTACTCTACTTTTACATCTTCTTCATACATTACATTTATACAAGTTATTAAGACTAATAACTCTTTTCAGTCGGCTTACATTATACAAAATATCTTTACCCAAGGGTTACCATCTAGGATGTCATCCCTTTATATTGCTAAGACATTATTTTGATAAAAAAAAAAATCCCTTAACTCTTTACCAATTTTGTCTTCATATTATGTCATGTCGACTTAACACTGTCTTCAGTAAAACCGTCATAACTTCTTCCATACATTTCGTATTGACTTACACTCTCAGGTGAGTCTTCTATAGTCACCATAGTATCCATTTTCAAGTGCGCAAGCATTGAACTTACTCCAATCAAAATCTCTAATAAAAATTGTCATCAGGTACACTGGCAAAAATATTGTCTTATACTTAGACAATTTTGCATTGTGCTCTGACATACTTGCTCTTTGACCTATTCAATCTTCATGTAGATCATATGTTTCCATAATGACAACATCTATGAATCTAACTCAGCCAAATTTCCAACAGGTATGAGTATCACTACATAAAACATCCCACTATGGTCCATTTGAGAATATGTACATCATTTGTAATAGTGAATCTTTTAGTTCATCATTAAATATAAGGTGAATGATAAAGCCACCTTTTTATGGTTGATCATGTTCCTAGATATTCAAAACATAGGCACAAGTAATTTGGTTTTCCATAAATTTCATGCAATGATAAAATCACACACTACAAGATGCACACTAATGACCTGACAAAGGTTCTATAGTTGTAGGAGAATGAGATGAAAAAGGTCACTATATATTTAAAAGAGCTGCTATAGAGATTACATGAAAGAGACAACTCTTATTGAGAAGTAGGACCATTAAAGTAGACAACATATTTCAATGATAAACACAAAAGTCCATGCTTGAACAACAAAATATACAAGAAAAGGAAAAAATCATAGGTGATAGGTCACAGTTAGAAGAGATAAATGTCTTGAAACAATAGAAATAATGTATCAAGAATAATGATTTTATGGCCTCGGGATAGCCATGACTAACTCAACCAAATTTCCAATAGGTATGAGTATCACTACATAAAACATCCCACTATGGTCCATTTGAGAATATGTACATCATTTGTAATAGTGAATATTTTAGTTCATCATTAAATATAAGGTGAATGATAAAGCCACCTTTTTATGGTTGATCATGTTCCTAGATATTCAAAACATAGGCACAAGTAATTTGGTTTTCCATAAATTTCATGCAATGATAAAATCACGCACTGCAAGATGCACACTAATGACTTGACAAAGGTTCTATAGTTGTAGGACAATGAGATGAAAAAGGTCACTATATATTTAAAAGAGCTACTATAGAGATTACATGAAAGAGATAACTCTTATTGAGAATTAGGACCATTAAAGTAGACAACATATTTCAATGATAAACACAAAAGTCCATGCTTGAACAACAAGATATACAAGAAAAGGAAAAAATCATAGGTGATAAGTCATAGTTCGAAGAGATAAATGTCTTGAAACAATAGAAATAATGTATCAAGAATAATTATTTTATGGCCTTAGGATAGCCATGACTATCATGAAGAGATAGTGGTCAATCTGAATATACATATAAGAATAAATAAACAATGGTATCCATTGAAAGATCAATACTAATATTAGGGAAACACCATAGCAAAGTAGAGCAATAGAGGATTTGGAAGAAAAAGTTTTTCTTTAAAGTAATGATAATAGAGTCTCTATCATAATCATCACAATGTGAAAGGGAGTTCACCATGGATTCATGAAGGTTCATATATAGTTCTATTGGGATGAAATATAGTGGGAACAAATATATTCAAAACAATGTCATTCATAGTCATAGACACAACCAAACCACTACCTTAAAGAAAAATAAAGACCAAACTAATGTTGTTGTTGTATGTAAAAAATAATTTAGATAATATCATTATAAAAATGTTCTTGGAACAATCAGACAGATAAAGATCAACACACAATTTCAATCTATAGTGCAAGAATATCTCTTGAAAGCAGTGAGAAAAATGAATAGTAATCAGCTAAAGGAAACTATAACTATGGTAACTATGAAAATCAATGAAAATTAAATGTAAAGGCAGTAAAAAATGCTTAAATATACAATGAAAACAATGAAAGAATAACCTACCATTGAAGGAGTAGACACAAGTAGGGCTTATCATACACAAATGAATGTAGTAATCATGATAATGGAAGGGTATTTAATAATAGTATTTTCCGCCATAATGCAATGGTTTCCATTAGTGAAAGAGCTGAAAATAGTCATCGGTCAAGAAGACAATGCATTGAAAGAGATAGAAACATTCATTAATGCAAACTGACATTGATATCCAAGAAAACATGACAATGGATAATGGAAGAGTAGCCCATGGATAAAAAATGAGAAAAGAAAGATATTTATGAAATGAATTCATGAGCTTAAAGACATCCAATATTAGGAAAATAAAGTAATGACTTTTATTATGTCAATAGTCATCAAATAATGTATAAGTACAAGTGGTAAAATCAATTAAATTTCAATCAGAAGATGAAACCTACAATGGTCCTTGATGCCTTAAGAGATGATCAAGAATAGCAGTTAACACTGAGATATCATGAACATAGAAGATGGAAAAGTCATATTCAGTGTCATAATCTTAGGGTAATCAATGGTCATAATCATAAGGATACTACAATCATAGAAAGGCCCACTACCAGGGGTACCATCTTGAAAGTAATGTATCAATGGTCTTAAAGAATTTTAGAGATAACAAAGAAAAGATCATCTTTAATGTAAAAGATAGTGCTTCATCATTAGGTCACACTGAGTACAAAAACAAAAAGAGATGGTATAGTATGAAATACAATGATTTTTTCAAATAAATAGCAAAATTATTATCCATGAAGAAAACTAAATTATATTCACAATAGAGTCGAGAAACCATAAACATGGATAGTAAAAATAGGCATTGTGAACTATGATAAGGGCAAAGAGAGCTACTTCAAAATCAAAGATGCCTTTATCATAAAGACATAATGGAAACAATGTTGACACAATTATGTTCATGAATAAAAGATAATGGATAGATGCTACATAAACAATTACGAACATCGTGGAAAGAAAAAAAAAAGGGGGGGGGTGGGGATAGTGAAATAATGATGATGCAATAAATCACAATAGTGTTGGAAACAAAACAATCTCAGTGCTATTATCATGTTAAAAGAATAGTCAAAGTCTATGACAGAAAAATCAATACAAAGTAGTGATCATCAAGTCTTGAATGTGAATGGAAGCAATGTATCAAAGGGAAGTGCCACAACAATGCAGTGGGGATAGTGATATCATGATTTCTTTATAAAGAAATATTCGTCATCTATGTGGGGGGAAAATTGAGATTTCATCACCAAAAAAATGACAGTGATATATAGAATTCCCTACAGACAACAAAAGAGTCACAAAAACTTCTAGAATACATGTCTATGATATCTAGAGACATCAATATAAGGTGTCAGTCATAAACGAAATAAGGGTTTAATAAAAATAAAAGTGAATTAAAAGGAGTACATATGGTATTAATCAAAAAATTTATCATTGAAATAGTCATATAATAGCATAAATATAGTGATATAGTGACTATTGTAGTCATTTCATAAAAATCCCATGATTTCAGGACTCCCTGCAATGTATAATCAAATGAAAAGACCTAGAAGCCAAAGTTTCAAGTAATAAAGCTATGGAGAAGTGTGTACAAGGTATAGTCAAAACTATGATTAGAACCCTCTACAAAAAAACAAAGAATAGAGGCCACAATTAGCCATAATGATACAGAAAATATATGCTAGGGTTGAATAACATAGAGAACTCATTTATTTACCAAAAACCTAATTATTGTCAAAGGGAATATGAATGTACATTGAAAGTATAGAGATATTTCCAATTATTTTTTTCAAAGTGAAGCCCAAGGCACAAATATAGTCATGGTTTCTAACCAATATTGTTTCCAAGAATATAAAGCCATGAAGTAGAAGATCACAAAGATAGAGCCATAAATTTTAATGGGGTTTGAAGATCCATGTGTTTGTATGAAACCCTCAAGAGGTTGTCATCAATAAAGAATAAATGTGTTACAATGGTGGGAAAGAATCCTTGCGCCCTTGGTCTCCTTGGTGTTGCTAGCGCAACAGTGGTTTGTGACATGGTTTAACTACCTCATATGTCTTCTATAAGTCTAGTGGCTATATCAAGCATTAAGAGGTCAATATTTTGGTACAAAAACAACCGCTAGTTGTAACAAGTGGTACCAGAGCTTGGTCACAACCTTGAACCCCGTGTTTTCATTGGAGGGGTGGGGGAATTGTTACAATGGTGAGAAATACTAATTGTGCCATTGGTATCCTTGGCATTTCCAGTGCAATAGTAGTTCATGACATGGTTTAACAACCTTCCATTTTCACTAGAACTACATTCAATTGTGTATGATAAGCCCTTCTTATGTCTACTCCTTCAATGGAATATTGTTCTTTCATTATTTTTCAATGTATTTTTAAGCATTGTTTACTACCTTTGCTTTCATTTGCATTGATTTTCACAGTTACCATAGCTACATTCCTTTATTTGATTACTATTCCTTTTTCTCATTACTTTCAAGAAAGATTCTTACACTATAGCTTTAACTTGTGTGTTGATCTTTATCTATATGATTGTTCCTAGCACATTTTTATCATGATATTATATAATTTATTGGTCTAAATTATTGTTTACATACAACAAAAACAACATTAGTTTGTGTCTTTATTATTATTTAAGGCAATGGTTCAATTTTGTCTATGACTATGAATGAAAATGTTTTCAATATATTTGTTCCCACTATATTTCATCTCAATAGCACTATATATGCACCTTCATGAATCCATGGTGAACTCTCTCTCACATTGTGATGATTATGATAGAGACTCTATTATCATTGCTTTGAAAAAAAAAAATGTCTTATAGATCCTCTATTTCTCTACATTTCTATGGTGGCTCCCTAATATTAGCATTGATATTTCAATGAATACCACTATTTATTTATTCTTAGATGCATATTCAGAGTATCCATTGTCTCTTCATGATAGTCATGGCTATCCCAAGGCCATAACATCACTATTATTGATGCTTTCTTTCTATTGTTTCAAGACATTTATCGATTCTATACTTTGAATTGTGACTTATCACCCATGATGTTGTTCATTTCTTGTTTATCTTGTTGTTAAAGCATGGAATTTAGTGTTTATCATTGAAATTTGTTGTCTACTTTTAGTGTTCCTACTTCTGAACAAGAGTTGTCTCTTTCATGTAACCTCTATAGTAGCTCTTTTAAAAATATAGTGACCTTTTTCATCTCATTGTCTTGCAACTATAAGACCTTTGTTAGGTCATTAGTGTGCATCTTTTAGTGCATGATGTTGTCTTTGAATGACATTTATAGACAACCAAATTACTTGTTACTATACTATGAATATCTAGAAACATGACTGACCTTAATAAGGTGACTACATCATTCACCTTAATATGATCCCATTAAGGAGATGAACCTTATCTTTAATGGTGAACTAAAAGATTCAATATTACAAATGATGTGCATCTTCTCAAATGGACCATAGTGGGATGTTTTATGTATTGATATTCATACCTTGCCATGACTAACCATATTTTTGGAAGGTAAAATCAAGTTGGGCTCAACCCTATTGGGAGCCCACTTTACCCCATGTGTTGTAATGCTTATGATATCAACTTAAAATATTCAAAAATGAATAATGATACCCAAACCTACACATTGAACAAACTCATTAGATAAAAAGATGAAGCTCTAATTTATTTATCATATTTCCTTTCTGATTCATGCACATTATTCATAGCTGATTTGATGTATTATGTGAGTGAGTTGTGCATGTGTTGATGGTATGTAAGTAAAGAATTGTGACCCTAAGCTCTAACACAAATTTTTCTCAACTCCTTGCAATCCTCTCTAGATGGTGAGGCAAGAAGAACTGAAGATGAAGTTGAGGATGCTACACTTAATTATGAGATTCATAATTCCAAGTGATGATGGGTCCCTCTCTTTATTTATACTTCATTCTCTCATGCATATTTTACTTTTAAAATGCATCCTTTCAATTACTCCCATGGCTTGTGTGGGATTTTTACTTTACTATTTATGAATAAAAGAAACAAATTTTGATCCAAACCTATAATTTTCTTGATATAAACTATTTGCATAAGAAATGATTTGTTGTTGTTTATTACAATTTTTTTTTGGTAATAATACTTAACAAAAATAAATGTGTACCTTTGTATTTATTTGTAAACACTTATCAAGCTATACTTGATTGAGCTAGAAATGAAAAATTAGGTGACTAGTCCCTCACTCATTGAACCCAAAAATGTTAATGCAAAATGAGGGGCTAAAGGGTTTTCAGTGGATTATATAATCAAGGGGTTTCAGCCTAACCCATTCTGGTTGAAACTATTTTGGCCGAAAACTCCATGCCACATAGTTTCCATATGGATTCGACTAGAACCCTTATGGATAGAACCATTCTAGTCAGATGCATTACATATGATACCTATTTTTTGGCTTAAAGTGCAACATAGTTTTGTGTATTTACCTTGTAAAAAAAGTTTCACTGAATAAGTGATATATTCAAATAAATTATGCATCCACTTACATGGATGTAATTACAATTGAAGAAAAAACCTTTGAATCAAGAAGATAAATAGAGTAAGATAGATAGGGTGAGGGCGAGAGAAGAGAAGGGAGAGATATAGGTAGAGGTTGATATACACACACACACAAGAACATAGAGTATATTGATGGTAAAGTTAAATGCATTGCTCAAGCATAAGAATGAGTTGTTTAAGGATTTAAATTTTAGTCACTATTAAAATTATAGGTGCAAGGTAAATTAAAAAGATAAAACTAATTATATTTTCTTATTCAAATATATAACAAATTTTTCCATGAGAAAAACATGTTTATATAAAATTTTGATGCCTTATACTAGATCCTATGAGAAAATTTTAACTTGATTATTTTCCATTTGTTTAATAATTTTCTAACTCATTTATTTTATATGTATATTGAAGTATAAGAGGCATGATACATGCATTGGTTTGTAAGATATGCGGTGACAAGTTGACACCTTGTCGTCTTCCTAACATTTGATGGGTGTGCCAAGAAGTTATGTGAATTTGGGGTGGCATGGAGATAAGGTTTCTAAGACACATAATCCATATTAATATGTGAGCATGGATCCAAAGATGAATTATGTCTAGGAGACTAGATGGTATGGGCTAAAGAGATGATATGTCACCGTCCTCATTCCTCACACCTAAAAATTTTCTATGGATCTATACTCTTGGTGGTTGATTGCTTGGTTGGTGTCTTTATTGGGACTTGTGTCTATTTTTTGTGGCTTTGATTATTTTTGTGCTAACTTTCTTTTTTCCCTTCAATTTTTTTTGTGTGTGAATGTTATTGTTCTGGTTCCTTCTTTCCCTACCCCTTCCCAACCCATTGTTGGCCTTAGCCCTTTCCTGAGGACTCATTAATGTAAGAAAAAAATGAAATTATGGAGGAGACTAATACCCTAAATAGGAAATAAGAAACAAAATTAAACAAACCAAAGGTCCTTGTATCCCAAACCCTACAGTTTCTAATAATCATAAAGTCTCATATAAATTGACCCTCATTGCAGAAGAGAGTAAACGAGAGTCTCCATCATTTACAAAATTCAATGGAGGAGTTATGACTTTGAACAAATCAAGAGATGGAGCATTTTTGGGAGCAAAAGGAAATGAAATTCAAGATGGAGTCATCATCCAAGGTGGAGACTCCAAAGGGGGAAAAGATGGTAAGATTCCCCCCTCTACATTAAAAATCCTCTCTTACCCCGAATGATGATATGATTAAGGCTGTTAAGAATGAACAAAGACAGTTGAGGAATGTTGCAGTTTTATTTTCTTGTATGGATGCTAATTCATTTCCTTCTAGGAATTTTTTGATGATTGGATAGGAAATTTGTGGGGGAAAAACTAGATAGTTATGTTAGTTTCTGAAAAATGATGTATAAATGATTGTTTTCTATAGTCTTTAAAACTCATAATATGCAAGAAAGGGTATTGAAAAAGAACTTTTGGAATGTGGAGAAATCAGTATTCAAAGCCTTTCCAAGGTCACCAAAAGGAGATTTGGACTAGGTTATTGCATGGTTGACTCCAAATTGGTTAGAGATAAAATGTGTTCCCGCTGAATTTTGGACATTCTTACCCTAAATTCTTAAACCTATTAAGAAAGTTTTGCAAATTGAGGAATTTAGGGTCACCTTGCCACATTTCAATGTGAGGGTTTTAATTCCCTAATTTAGGAAATAGAAATTCCTAAGAAATTTGCATTAAATCTACAAGGGAAAAGTCTTTGTTGGGATATTACACTATTGGGGGATCTAAATGCATGTTTTCATTGTAAAAATAATGGTCATAGGACTATCCTCTATTAAATTAATGAAATATTGAAGAATTTAAAGTCAATTCCACTTCATTCCTTGATAATAAGAAAAATTTCTAGAGGGATAAGGCCCCTAGGGCCTCTGAGCCTACTAAAATGGGTGTGGAAATACTCAAGGTGAATAGTGTTCACTATGACAATGGAGGTCCTACCTCATATGAGATAGAGATAAATTTAATTAGGATCTCTTTGACCAATCCTCTATTTGAGGATGATGTTGAAGTTATGCTAGCACATTTGCAATAGAAAGATGCACCCATTGATGAGGCCCACCTTGTGACCCCTAGTGGAGACAATGTTCAAATGATACTTATTGCCAAATAGTTGGCTTTGGCTACTATAAATGACAAATCAGATTTGCATAAAAAAGATAAACAAATCTCTCACCATGGCTAGAAGAAATGAGTAGAACATGACCCCATGGCTGAACCTAAGGGAAATGAACTAACCTTGGTTTGTAAAGATACTGATATGGATAGGGAGGGGTAGAATGATGGCTCTCCCCCATTTGTAGAGGCTATTAGGAATAAAAAAGGAAAACTACAGATAGACAGTTGACCTCACAAGGAACTAGAGATAGAAGCACTCCAAGGAAAGAAGGCAACATATCAGAGTGCTTCAATAGAATATATAAGAACCACAACCCCCCTCCCCATCCCCCCAAACTCCAAATGACCCTGAATTTAGAAAGCTAGAATGTGAGGGGCTTGAAAATGGGAGACAATAAATATGTGGCTAGGGATTGGTGCAACAAAATAAAGAATAAAAACTTCATGTTTCTGGAAGAAATCAAGGTGGTAGGTCAACATGTCATGACCACACTTAAATTCATCTAGAACCAAGCTAGATGCTTTATCAAAGAGCATGATAGAGGGAAAGGAGGTGCTTCTATCCTTGTAGGGCCCACATGGGTAGATTACATTGTGAAATCAAGGGTCCACCCTTGTAAAAGGACTTCTTGGATCATTGTTAAATTTCAATGAAAAGATATAGGTCTTTGTAATATTTATGCACAAAATGATTATAGAGATATAGTTGCATTGTGCGAGTGGGCTTCTTCCTCCCTTCCTAAAGCATATTGGATTTTAACAAGAGACTTTAACATGATTGAATACAGGGAAGATAAGAGTGGGGGTGTCAAATACATGTAGAAAGGCAATGAAAAAAAATTCTAGGCTAAATGCAAGAGACAATTGAATTTGGTTGACCCACTTGAAAGAAAGAGTAATAATTCTAAAGGTATTTGGTATGCCTAGTGTAACAATCAATATAATTAGAGCAGAATTTACTACAAACTAGATAGGATTTATGCAAATGCCTCTATTTTTGTATTCATTAGTAAACCTAATAACAATATGGTGGAAGTCGGTGCTATGATCATGTCTAATCACCATCCCATTAATGTTGTAATTCTTATAGAAAATACTTTGTCTCCCAAGTTGAGACCCAAGGGGAATAATTATTTTAAACTTAATAATTCCCTCCTTAAATGTGAAGACAATATAGGTGCTTTGAAGATGGTCACATGCCTCTCCAAATTTAATAATAGGGAGGCCAACCCTATAGATATGTGGGACACCTTGACTATTGCATAGACGAAGTTGTTTCAATTTTTTGGAGAGAAGAAAGTCTTATCTAGGAATAGAATAGAGGCCCTATAGGGGAAGTTAAATAAGTTGGAGGCTAATCTATAGGATGATAGGAATGTTTCTTTGGTGGAAGAGGAACTTATTATCACCAAAATGGAGCTTGGGAAGATCCAAAAGCTTAGGCTTAAAGGCTAGAGGATTAGAGCCAAGTTGAACTGGTTGAAAGAGGGGGCTAGAGGTTAAAGTTCCATCTTGAATAGTGGTAAAATGGAATCACACCTATTCAAATGTAAATGTGTGAATGTATGTGTATGGGGGAAATATGAGATCCACTCCTAAATCCAAATTTCCAAAGGAGAGATCCAATTTGATCAACCAAAAGGTTAATGCACAATCGAATCAATCTATGGTGAATAGGAAAGAGAGAGAGAGAAACCCTATATTTCCCTATGGAGAATTATGCTTGAAATCTAAAATAATTAAAATACAAGTACTAACCTCAAATTAGGGTAAATCTGGAAAATACCAATAACTGATGTCTATGTGTACTTTCAAGAAATTATGCAACCTGTTTCAAACTGGAAATGCCGAGATGAAGAAAACCCAAAAATCTTTTGTCTTTCTGACAGCAAGTAGTCTTTGATCTTCATAAAAGGTCAAAGGCTAGATTCTTTATTTGAAGGTCAATTCTGACTTTGTTCTCAGATCTCAGAAGTTCACCAAAAAGGGTATCCAAATCCGATCTCAGATCCAAAATTCCACACCTATACCTGTAAGAAAAATGGGGTTTTTGTTTGTATGGGGGGTTTGCCTTGGTCAAACCCCAATTTAGGAATTAACCTTGAAATTGAATTGAAATGTCGTATGCATAAACAAAGTAATTGAAACAATTCACCTTGCTTATGTTGAAGTCCTTGTAGATGATTTGAATCCTCAAATCCACAAGTAGGAATGCTTCAATGGATGTAGAATGAATGTAGGATGTCTCAAATCAATGGCATTTGATCTTCAACACAAATCTTGAATTGCTCTTTGCATATGAGGAGGCTTGGATGAATGTAGAAGGATGGATCTTCAAGGGGGCTCCAAAGACATTGAATCCTTCAATCGCTAACAATGGATCTCCTTGATAGATGAATGCTTGAACACTTGAATGCTTGAATGCTTTCTTGAATGCTTGAATTCACTTTCTTGCACTTGAGACCTTGATGGAAAAAGAAGATATGTAAAAGTGATGTGAAAATGAGAGAGGAAGGCCTCCTTTTATAGTGAACTAGGGCACAATCCTCTAGAGGGGCCACCTTGGAGAATTAAATTCCAATTAGGTCCTAACCTTTAGAAAATATACCTAGATTAAATGCAATTAAAGGATTTACCATTTCGAAATCTGAAATGGCCGACCCGGAGGCAGGAAACAAATATCCCCGAAACCCAACACCCAAAAATCAAGGAAATTTGAAATCTGGGTAGGGGGTCAAGGATGAGGTTGTATTTGACCAGGTCAAGATCGAGGTTGATTCTAACTAGGTTAGGATAGAGGTCGACTTTGACCCCATAAGATCAACTTTTACCTTATGGTTAAAAACATCAGGATCCTGACCCAGAATGATAGAAAATGCAGGCATGAAGTGAAAAATGGGTGCAGAAGGAAGAAAAACAAGGGGAAAAGATAGATACATGCAAAGACTTGATCAAGGCACTTAACATGACCCCAAACCACTTACTCAGAGGGATAAATGCTCTTATCATGGAAGTGCTTCCATTTTAAGATGATACATTAAGCCCCCACTTTAGCAAGAGTATGGACTCGATGCAAACTCTTGGTAAAGGAGATTAGAATGAAAAGATAATCTTATCATAATCCAAGGGACAAAGAGAAACCTTCAGCCCCTAGGGACTCAAGTCTTCGTCGACTCCTAGATCACAATAAGAGAGACATCTCTAGAGAGAGAAAGAAAGGGTGTGATTACCTCTCCCAATGAGAACTTATGTCCCATTGTGAATCACACAAGAAAATGGTGCAACTGGAAAGATGGAATTGAACCACCTAGTGAATGTGGCTACTCACTAGTCAACCCATCAAGGATTCACCCTTAGGAATATTCTATTCCATAAGAATAAAACCAAAAAAAAAAAAGATCCAATCTTAAGGACACCTTCGACCTTAAGGGATCAAAATATATGTATATTTGAAACTAGAGGGATCAAGAGATCCTAAAATATAAATCCATGCTTTAAGGATTAGTTACCAATCCAAAAAGGGAGAAAAGGTTTTTTGAAAAATATGTGTGTATCGAAAAGTGCGTGTGTGCAATAAGTGAGCAGAGCATATGCCCCCATGTTAAAGTCATTGTTGACACTTTAACAGGAGCAATGGCTTTAACGAAAACATAAAAAACTCCATTGATTACGTTTCCACATCGAGATGCCCCCAGATGAAGACAAATCAAGGGAAATATCACAAAAACATAGAGAGAACATAGAAGGGATCTACCTATCATGGGGTTAGTATGATCATCAGATAATATATAATATTATTGCAAATGAATTGACATCATTCCCCAAAGAAAGTATAACTATGATCACAAGGGAGGAAAGATCACATAATATATACGAAGGAGAATCTTTTCAGACCATGACATGGAGACCAAAAAGAATCAGTGTTTACATATCTTGAATCCAAGAAAATTACACAAGGAAAAATTTACGAACAATAGCACAATTACAACATAACATTTAACAAAGCATAGAAGAATAGAGATACATATAGAGGAATTTGAACAATAGTTTTGATTCCTTTATCACCTTGCGCCAACTGAGTAACAAAGATCATATAAAAGAATCTAACAACATTTAGCAAACACATTATGGGAGAAGCACAGTACAGCAGGAAAACACACAACAAAGCTACCACAAAGGACAAGTTGATCAAGTGTGTCACCTACTCTCCTCATCTTGTTGTATATTATTTAGGGAAGGTGAGTAACTCGCAAGAGGGACTATATCCAACAGAGTAGGAATCATAGCTAGTTCCAAACAAGGATCCTCTTTAGAATCACCATGTTCGACACTAGGTGGAAGATTTAATTGTGATGAAAGCATATTAGGTAAATCAATGTCAATGGAAATAGTCTCATATTCATCATTAACATCATCAGTATCATCAAGAGTATCTTCATCCAAATTAATCAAAATAGGATCTAAGATACAAATAGAATCATCATAATCATGCATATTAACATCATCATTAGTAACAACTTCTTCTAACATATAATGCATAGATTTATCTGAAGAAGGTAGAGATCTTTGAAGAATAGAATTACGAGCTTTAGCATGAGCACGACGCTTTTTATGACGTTCATTAGCAGATCAATTACTTTTTTATTTATTTGAAATAGGTTGAGAACTAGGAGGAACAATCATAGGATCCTTCACAAGTTCTTTAGGAAGATCAATAGGATTATCAATAATACGAGGAACAATCATAGGATCTTTGATAGGTTCTTTAGGAAGAGTGATAGAAGGAACTTGATTAATAGAACTAGAAGCCATAGTTAAAGGAGGTATAGAAGGTGTAGGAAAAAGACCGCAATTAAGATCCATAGGAGGTATGCTTAATTCAAGAATCTTAGGATGTTTATAAGCTTGATATGAATGAAAGATATTATCAGGTCGAGGAGGACATGAATTAGGTAATGAAGGCCAAAATAAATCAAGAGCAGCACAATCTCTAGGCCTAGAAGGTTGATATAAACTATGATTAATCATCTTCACTTCTTCATCATGAATGAACTTAAGACACTTATGGATAGGTGAAGCAACAACATGCATGGCATTCAACCAAGGCAAACCTAGCTTAACTTGAAATTGATCAGAAGTAGTAACCACAACAAAGGTAGTGTTCACAATTTTTCCACAGAGTTCAACTAGTAAAGTAATAAAACCAAATGATGGATAAAGAAAACCATTGCAAGTTTGAATCCACACATCTGATGTATCATAAGAATCATGTTGTAAGCTTTTCATAAAAATATTTTCTTTAGTAATAACATTAACTAAGGAGGTAGGATCAACAAGACAACCCCAAGTAGGTTTCTGAGAAATCCTAGTAGAAATGTAAAGGGGACAATTGGGAGATTTAATAGTCTTAGAGTCATCAAAGGTAATCAAGAGTTCTCAAGGTCATTTATTCTTAGGTTGTTGTCAAGGTTTAGGTTGAGTTTTCAGTTTAGGTTTAGGTTTTGGTCGTGGTTGAGATTGAACTTGAGATTGAATCTGAGGTTGAGGTGGAGGCTGAGGTGGAGATACAAATTGACCAACATGCTCCACTTGATTAACAACATGATTGAGATCATCCATCTTTGACTCATACACAATTTCCATAGTAGATGGTTGAGAAATTGTATTAGTATCATGCATAGGTAAAGGATTCATATAGATTTGAAGCTTTTGATTAGGAGGAGAGACAAATTTGTTCCTACTACCATCAATATTATCGACAGATAAGGCATTAGATTCAATTAAGTCTTGAACCTTATGTTTTAGAGATAACACTTCTCAATATCATGACCATTCTGATGATGATAGTGAAAAAAAGCATTTTGATCAAAAGATTTAGAAGCAATTATAATAGGTAAAAGAGGTCGAATAGGAGGTAAAGTAATCATATTAGCAGTTAACAACCTATTCATAATAGCATGTAAAGGTTTAGAAAGAGGAGTAAATGTATGATTTAATCAAAAAGAAGTGGATGCAGAAGTGGCATTGTGAGATGCAACAACAACTTGATCAGCAACTACATTCGCTTGTTTGTTTATCTTGACATAGTTGTTGAATTTTTTAAATTTGTTTGGATTAGGAGAAACATCACTCTTATCAACTGGAATAGGAGCCATTGGATTTTTGCTCTCAAATTGACTCACTTGTAATTGATAATGATGAAGCACTGCACAAATTTTTTGAAAAGAGGTAAATTTGGTAAGCAGAATCTTATCTCTAATATCCTTTTGCAAATTTGAAATAAACATACATTGAATATCAATATCAAGAAAAGGATAGGAAATCTAAGCATACAAATGCTTAAATCTACCAATAAATTCAATCAAAGACACTTGCAGGCCAATGTTTTTTTGAAATTGTTGAATAAAGGCATTTTCAAGTTTTGCAAAGGAATCAATAGAATAAGAAGGCAAGGAACAATACCATTGTAAGGCCTTGTCATAGAAAGTTCTAGCAAACAGTTTGGCTAAAATCCTATGGTCATGAGCATAATCACTACAAAGGATTTGGAATGTTTTAACATGATGAATAGGATCTCCTTTTCTATTACAATTCTCAAGACGAGGCATATCGACTTCCTGAGGAATAGGAGTATGAATAATATCCAAGGACAAAGGGCTTCCCATGTCACATGTAGGGATACTAAACTTGTTTTGAGTTAAAGAAGCATGTTGTTGTTGTAAGGATGACATAGTTTGATCCAAATTGATGATTGTTGAATCATTAGAGGAAATAGGAGGAGTAGAAACATTAGACACACTAGGTAAAGTGTAAGAAGTTGCAAGAATAGAAGACACAACTGTTGGAACACTAGGCACTATAGTTGGAATCAGATTGGAATAAGTAAAAGGAACATTATGATATGAAGGTTGTGATGTAGGAAGGGACACAGAAGGAACACTCATAGGAACAGAGGGAACTGTCACTGTCACCAAAGAAGGAGTATAGGTAGGAATACTAGGTAAAGGATTAGAAGGAGGTTCAACACTAGTGATAGGAGGAATCAACCCTAAATCTTGAGCTTCTTGAGCTAAAGGTTTAACATTTGAATGCACAAGGTGAGTAATACCACGCAAGAGGTTAACACCTTGATCACTATCATGGAGAGCTTTCTTAAGAGCCTCTATAGCTTGAATAGAATCTTGATTATGGTTCTCTTGAATAAGCTAATTACCAATTTTATCAAGTTCATTTGAAAGTTTTTGAACTTTTTTAGGAGGAACTCTTAAAGCGTCATCCTCATCATGAGATGAGTGAGAAGAGTTTTTCTCCATTGTAGGATTGGAATCATGAAGAATCAAATTATCATCTAAGACCCTAAGGAAAGGAGAGGAAAATTCAGGATCAAAGGCACCCATGAGTCTATGACTTCTTCTAACTAGAATATTATAAGTAGGACTACTAGTAGTAAAGCTCATACACCAATGTAATGAAAATGAACTAAACTAAAATCACATAAAGCATGAATATTTTTGTATTTTTGAAATCTAATTAGCATGCAAGATCTAACACAAAAGAGAAATATAATACTAACAAGATAAAAGGAAATATAACACCACAAAACATAATAGGGCATCCAATTCCACAAAAAGAAAGGAGAGTAGGTATGTCGGGTTCACCAAAATGAATAATGAAGGTGAACACATAAGGGAATACAAAGGAAGATCTAACACAATATAGCATCTAAAACCACAAAGAAAGGAGGGTAAGCATGTCGGGTTCACTAAAATGAATAGTGGTAAAATGGAATCATACCTATTCAAATGTAAATGTGTGAATGTATGTGTATGGGGGAAATATGAGATCCACTCCTAAATCCAAATTCCCAAAGGAGAGATCCAATTTGATCAACCAAAAGGTTAATGCACAATCGAATCAATCTATGGCAAATAGGAAAGAGAGAGAAAAACCCTATATTTCTCTATGGAGAATTATTCTTGAAATTTGAAATAATTGAAATACAAGTACTAACCTCAAATTAGGGAAAATTTGGAAAATACTAATTTTTGATGTCTGTGTGTACTTCTAGGCAATTCTGCAACCTATTTTAAACTAGAAATGTCGAGACGAAGAAAACCCAAAAATATTTTGTCTTTCTGATAGAAGGTAGTCTTTGACCCTCATAAAAGGTCAAAGGCTACATTATTTATTTGAAGGTTGATTCTAACTTTGTTCATAGATCTCAGAAGTTCACCAAAAAGGGTATCCAAATCTGATCTTAGATCCAAAATTATGCACATGTACCTGCAAGAAAAATGGGGTTTTTGTTTGTATGGGGGGTTTGCCTTGGTCAAACCCCAATTTAGGAATTAACCTTGAAATTTAATTGAAATGTAGTATGCATAAACAAAGTAATTGAAACAATTCACCTTGCTTATGTTGAAGTCCTTGTAGAGGATTCGAATCCTCAAATCCACAAGTAGGAATGCTTCAATGGATGTAGAATGAATGTAGGATGTCTCAAATCAATGGAATTTGATCTTCAACACCAATCTTGAATTGATCTTTGCATATGAGGAGGCTTGGATGAATGTAGAAGGATGGATCTTCAAGGGGGCTCCAAAGAGATTGAACCCTTCAATGGCTAACAATGGATCTCCTTGATGGATGAATGCTTGAACACTTGAATGCTTGAATGCTTGAATTCACTTTCTTGCACTTGAGAGCTTGATGGAAAAAGAAGATATGTAAAAGTGATGTGAAAATGAGAGAGGAAGGCCTCCTTTTATAGTGAACTAGGGCACAATCCTTTAGAGGGGCCACCTTGGAGAATTAAATCCCAATTAGGTCCTAACCTTTAGAAAATATACCTAGATTAAATTAAATTAAAGGATTTACCATTCCAAAACCCAAAATGGCCGACCCAGAGGTGGGAAACAAATATCCCTAAAACCCGACACCCAAAAATTAAGGAAATTTGAAATCTAGGGAGGAGGTCAAGGACGAGGTTGTATCTGACCAGGTTAGGATCAAGGTTGATCCTAACCAGGTTAGGATAGAGCTAAACTTTGACCCCATAAGGTTGACTTTGACCTTATGGTCAAAAACCTTAGGATCCTGACCCAGAATGATAGGAAATGTAGGCATGAAGTGAAAAATGGGTGCAGAAGGAAGCAGAATAGTGGGAAAAGCTAGATACATGCAAAGACCTAATCAATGCACTTAACATGACCCCAAACCACTTACTCGGAGGGCTAAACACTCTTATCATGGAAGTGCTTCCATTTTAAGATGATACACATCTTTAATTTGATCATACATAATAAGAAAAAGGAAATGATATAGGAAATCAACCTCAATAATGGTGTCTCTAGAGACCCTACAAAGATTAGTCGGGCCTTTCATGAGTTCTATAGTAAATTGTTCACATCATAACATAAGTAGGAAAACATTAAGGATATGGAATGATGTCTCAAAATGATTCCAAAGAAATTTTTGAAAGAGGATTCCAAGAATTTATTAGAGGATATCACTATAAATAAATTAGAGGAGACCATCAGGATGTTGGCCAATGAGAAGTCACCTGGCTTGGATAGTTTACTAGTAAAGTTCTATAATAAAAATGTGGACTAGATTGGAGAGGAGCTTATATAGGTGTATAATGAGACCTATGAGAGGGGATCCCTTGAACCTAATATTAATAAAGGAGTGATAAAAATTATTCCCAAGGAAGGAGACAGAACCCAATCAAGAATTGGAGACCAATAACATTGCTTAACCTATCTTATAAGATTTTTTCCAAGACCTTGGCAAAGAGGATCACAAATATTCTAGGGGAATTCATCTCAGTCACTCAAACAAGTTTCATTAAAGGTAGATATATCTTGTAAAATCTAATTACTAGCTGGGAGGCAATGCCCTGGGTGGAGGATGGATAGAATGTTGCTATGATCTTGTTAGATTTTGAGAAAGTATATGATAGAATTGAATGGCCCTTTCTATTGGGTATGTTGAAGGCCTTTGGTTTTCCACTATATTTTTTCATATGGGTGAGTATTCTCTTCCAAGATGCATCCACAATGATTGATTTTAATGGCATTCATTATGACCCTATACACTTGTAGAGATTAATTAGGAAAGGGTGTCCCATTTCCCCTGCCCTATTTATGATTGCAGATGATTCTTTGTTCTATATCCTTAGATGTAAGGAATCCCCCCCCCCCATTGAAATGCATTAGACTCCCTAACAATGGCATACTCTTGAATACCCAGATTTCAAATGGCACAACACTGTTTCATAAATTATCTTAGGGGAATTTTGACAACACCGTGAGTAGATTGTAGATATTTTGTTCAGCCTCTCGAGATAAAATTGCACCACACAAGTCCACAATGATTGGAAGGATAGATAATTCACCTAGTTGGATGACAAATAAAGAGTGGGGATGGGCATGTCCATCCAAGATCATAAGGTGTCTATGTATACCATTTTCTATAAATCCTTCCACAAAAGAGATGTAGGAGTAGATATTGAATAAAATTGAAAAGACACATTGAAAACTTGGCAAATACATATGTTGTCATTTTCTGCTAGAATCCAAGTGGGTCAAAAAGTTTTGTTTTCTCATTCTATTTATTATTCTTCTACTTGGATCTTCTCTAATTATTAGGGTAATAAATTGGAAATAAATTTAAGGGATTTTATATGGTCTGGTGGGAAGGGTAAGAAGAAAAGGCATAATGTCTATTGGGAATAGTGTTGTACTTAGAAAGAGGTATGCGTACTTTGATTAAAAGACCTTAATTCTCAAGGGATGGAACTTGCATCTAAATGAATCTATAAGGCTCTTTGGAGAAATCAACCATGTAAGGCCCTGATTAGAAATAATATAATATTATCTAGACCTAAGAAGGGTAAAGGTTTAAATGTCCTGGGACTATGTGAAATTGTAATGGGAGACTTTGGTGTTAAGGTTTTTTGGCTCTTCTATTTTCTCTTCACTTTGGAAGGATTGGACTCATGTTAGAGGTTTGTTAGCTTCTAGAGATTCCATTATGGATTCTCCTACATACTATGTGATGGATAGATCCATATTGTGGGGAGTGAAGCTCAATTACAAGCCACTTGCATTGAATTAGTGTTTCTCTACAAAAATGTGGAACTCATCTGGTATTTTCTCCATTACTGATCTCATGGTGGGTGGTCATCTTGGTACTTGGGATAATTTAATTGAGAAGTATGGCATCCCTCCTTCACATAAAAATACATATACCTTGCTGAGAAATGTTAGTATAATACAAAACTAAGAGGGGGGGTGAATTAGTACAATCATAAATATGATAATTTTAACAATTATCTTCCATAATAACCAACATGCAAATAATATTATAACAGTAAAACATAACAAGTAAAATATTCACACACATTAAACACTTGACAGAAGATTTTTCCCTTGGAAACCCTTGTTGGAGGTATAAAACCATGTGTGGGGATAAAGCCCACAAATTTCACTAGTGCACCATGAAATATTCCCTATTAGGATCAATTACAACATCCCTTCTAAGGTTATACCTAGTTAAGAGTATCAGTAGCCCGGTTAAGAACTACAACAATCCTATTAAAGAC
The DNA here is from genome assembly GCA_027943335.1 of Chamaecyparis obtusa. NCBI lineage: Eukaryota > Viridiplantae > Streptophyta > Pinopsida > Cupressales > Cupressaceae > Chamaecyparis > Chamaecyparis obtusa. Next base: position 4,067,450 of record BSBK01010227.1, on the reverse strand, counting down.
TACCCTGCCAAGGGATTTAAAACTCCTTCTGAGAGTTCACCTTGTTAGAGTATTTATACTTTAAATCATGTTAAAGATCCTTCTCACCCTGTTAGGAGTGACCATGTTAAGGGATTTATCTTGACAAATTGTTACAATCAACAAGGGATGACATGATATTTTCACTCAATACATGATAGATCCAATGTATTCCTAATCAATTACACTACTCAAAGAGCTTTACTACCTCTATACTATCTTCAAAAATATCTTTCTATCACCACATACCATCACAACATCATCCAACAACATCCTTAGCAATTTTTATAACCATGTATATACTTGTTATAGGTTGGTACTAGAGTCCTAAAACATTTTACAAGTCAATCCTCAAATCTAGCTTAAACATATGAGCGAGTGTGCCAAAATCAAACTTCAACATCCTTGATGTCGGCTCAAAATATTAAATCTCAAAAACATGGCAGCCAACCACTTACATTTGACCGCAACACAGATCTAACCAACTGTATCCATCAATTCATTGTTCTTACTACCAGTCCCACTTCAATCCTTAATAACTCACTTAAATCTTCAAACTAACTAATGTGACCATAGATATAGTCAAATATACCTTTAAAGATCATGTTTGTATGATTGCACACCTTAACTCAATTTCTAACTCCAAATTGGGTTGACTTTGTCTTTCTTACTATCTTCTTACCGATTGACTAAACACTTAGTTGCTTTTCTATTTGATCCTTCAACACCGTCGGTAAATATGATCTTCATACATCAACATAATATATATCCAGCAATGACAACACACCAATACACTCATGTGATGTAAACACATATTTCCTTCATCAAAATCCCAACAATCTCCCCCTTTGGCATTGATGGCAACATAGGGAAAAATTGACTAAGTCTCAAAAAAATAAAAACTATACATAACACATAACTCTCCCTATGTTGCAGAATCCACAAGCAATGTGATAATTTGATACATGAGTACAAAGAAATTTTTAAAACTTCTACTACTACTCATACACTATTCTCCCCCTTTGAAAATAATGACAAAGGTGTTACAAGATATGCAAAAGTAAAAAAATTGTTTATCAAGAGTAGCATAACCTATTACATTCTACTGAAAATCTCATTGAAATTAGCTTTCAATACCTACCACTCACTGACCCATGACTTGTGCAGATTTTCAATTATAATTATTTTTCCATGAAGTAAAAATGTTGAGTCCTCTCATTCTTCAAATGAGTTCAATAGGCGAGGTGAAGGCTTTCTCGTCTTCCTTCAAACTCTGTTGTAGAATGTCTAATTTAGGGATCAAAAATCTCTATAATTCCATCAATTTTTCAATTCTATTATTCTGTTCATCTGTATATTTATTCAACTTCTGATTTATCTTTCCTACCTCAACTCCAAAAGTAGCAATCATATGAATGGGATCATAATTTTGTGACAAATCATTCAAATCTTATTAAGCTTCACCCTTTTTCTTCTCAAGATCTTGCATAAAATGGTTAAAATCACAAACAATCTTTAGTGTCTTACCTCCTTCAAGTAATGCTTCCTTGATCTAGTTCACATCCAGTATAAGAGTGTTCTTGTCTTTGGTAATGGACTATGACAATTTATTTGATATTTTCTTTTCATAGCCCTTCTCTACTCTTTCAATTGCAGCATCCTCTAGATTTTTAATCTCCTCACCAAAGGTAGTAATTAACTTCCCTAGTTTCTCAATCAAAGCATCGTTCTCATCATACACCACATATGGTACTAAATATGCAAATATGTCTCTAACTTTCACTATGATTTGTCCCTCTTGCTTCATCTTTTCCTTCTTGGCTCTGGACTTGATCATCATTGCAAAATTGATCATATCCTCTAGGCTCATTGTGCTTAAGTCTACTTGCCCCTTGAAAGGCAAGTCATCCTCATCAACACTCATCTTTAATAGTGAGTAAGGTGTTTCATTTTCTTGTTCTTTCTCTGTAACTTCTCCCTCTTCTTTCATTTTCACATCATTATCTATATCCTCCTTTTCTTCTTGATCTTCTCGCTGATCATCTGTAGGAACACTGGCTTGTTCACTATCAGCCATAGATTTACTGGTAACCAATTTTATTGGTTCATCTTATTTTTTCTCTCCAGGAATATCATGATTCTCTTCAAAATCATGTTGTTCTTGTATTTCTATGGGCTCATTATGTATTTCCATAGCAAGAATGTCACCATCAATGTTCATCTCATCTCTAAGTTCCTCAAGTGTGACCTTCACATTATCAATAGTAAATCCCTCATCTGTTTGAGTAACCACTAGATCATCTTCATTTTATTTTATAAATTCCTCCTCATCTTCTTCATCCTTTTCATCTTGAACCAAACCTAAGTGTTTCATCAAGATATCTTTTGTCTCATCTTGAACTCCAAGAGACTCCCACACAATAATCTTGTCAGTCTCTTCTTAGTCTTGAGGAATGGTCTTGTCTCTGCAAGTATCTTTTTCATTTCCTCTTCATACATTTCTGGTTGAAGTTGCAGTAGATTATACTGAATCAATTCCCTATATTTTTTAATAGTGGCATGCCATCTAGCATCAAGTTTTTTATATAGGGAAGAGGGTATCAGTCCATGTAACTCCATAAAAGTTAGACTAAACTTGTTCATACTATAAACTACATCTTCAATTAGTTCTTGATCCTCTTTCTCAAACTTATCATAATACTTGTTAAATCCAACAAGTATATACCACTTTCTTCCTTCATTGATAATCTGATCAACAAAAATAAATAATTTAAAATATAACTGAGGCTTAGATAACTTAGTGGTGGGGGAACCTATCATCTTAGATTTCTTACCTTTAGCTTTAAGCTCATTCTTTTCTTCTTCTGATTCTATACCTTCATCTTCTTCATGTTCTTCTTTGTAACCCTTATCTTTTTCCTTCTTTATCTTTTCAGAAACTTTTGTAGTAGTATCCCACCTTGGCTTTTGTAGGCTCAAATTGTTTCTTCTTAGCTAGAATATTTGCTAGAGTTTTTTTCTCCTTCTTGATGGAAGTAGCACTTCTTGTCTGTCAATCGGTTGAGGCACTACTAGTGTTGGGATTATGGAAAGGTGAGTTACTAAGAGGGGAGGGGTGAATCTGTAACCCTAAAAACTTGTGTACTCAATCCAAAAGATAATATCCTTCATTAACCAACTAACATATTCATTTTCACCATTCATTCATGAACATAACTTAAATGAAATTAGGTGTAACATTCTCTCCCTTTAGCATTAGTGAAAAAAACACATATGTATGTCATTTTTCAAACTATTTATCAAAATTTGTAAACTCCCCCTATCAATACTAATATTTGGTAATCATGTACATACTATACATATTATTCCCCCTTTTTTGACACTAATGCCAAAAATATGTAGTTACAGCTTATCAAAAATATTCTTATGGGTTTTATGTAGGTTGGCCATGAGGTTTTCCCATTCCTCCTTTAGACTGCAATTTGTTCTATGCCTAATTGTGCATGCATATGAAAAATATGATCAAATACAAAAATCTTGAGGGTGGAAATCAATTATTTTTCCTTCTTGACATGCTTTTTCATCACCTCAATGTGTGGTAATAACTCAGCATGTAGCTCAGTTATTTGATCTCTTATTTAGTCTTCTTCTTTTCTCAAGTCATGGTGCATCCCCTAAATATGTTTCACTTTGGAATAATGCACTGGAAATGCATGGGGTTCATTTATAAGACTTTATACACTCTTCTTTCAGTCTTCATACAATTTCTTCAATTGATCAGTAGTTTTTGTATTAAAATAATCTAAAGTGCACATTTTTTGCAAAATGGTAAAGATATTATGAATTATACCTTCAATTCCAGTTACTATTTCAAAAAGTTTGACTTTATTTATTGCCACTACTTGGATGATCTTCTCGGTAACTTTGTACTCTATCTTCTTTTCAGTTTTTTCCTCAATTTTATTTTTTGCATCAGTAGTAGGTGCATTGAAATTCTTAGTTAAGATAGCAATTTGGTCAATGATAGGTGTGCTTTCATCAACATTGACATCTGGTAAAACTTACATCAAAATTTCTTTTACATCTTCTAGCACCTGATTGTTCTTATTTTCTTGCCTCAACTTCTCTTGAGTTGTTTTCCTGGTGCATAGCTCTCCTTATTTTCTAAGAGTTTCAGGGTCCAATGTCCTCAAGTCACAAGTAGTTATTTCAATGATTTCATCAAGTGTGATTGGACCTTTACTTTCATGTTTCTTTATTTTCTTCTTTTCCTTCTTTCTTGATGATGGGGATTGATTGAGTGGAACTAGAGCCTGTTGCTCCTGATGAATCTCTGGTGTCTTGGTAGACACATTTTCTTCCTTGTCCTACCCCATATAAACTCCCTTAGTCTAAGGTCCTAGGGCTTGCGGCCTTGTGCCTATAGTAGAATCATCTACTTTATTTGCATCTTGATATCCTTAATCATGTACCTCTACATTAGTGGTCTCATTGGTCTCTCCATCTTTTGTAGATTCACTACAATGCTTAGTGTCTTTTCCTACTTCATCACCCTTGTCATCAACTATAGTATTTTCTTTCTTGGGTGGTATATTCTCTTATGCCTCAATTTCTTCAGTTTGATTATCAATAATAGAATTAAATGAATTTAAAGAATTTGTATCTTGTACCATTTCTATTTTTTTCTTAGTAGTTGTATCAATGGCTTGTACAAGAATAGGTAAATCACTTGATATGTGTGCTCTAGCTACCTCGACAGGTTGTGCTTCTTGATTCTTGGTAGCAACAGTAATATATTCATCATCCTTTTCTTCCTCATCAAGGTCTCCTTCTGTAATATCTTCTATGAGTACTTCTTCTTCCCCTATTTTCTTCAATGTCTCGGGAATATCTTCCAATACAATTTGTGCAACAAATAAGAAATCTTTAGCATATGTTTGGTTGTACCTAATATGCTATCTTTCTCAAAAACATGCTCGGCTCTAGACTTCTCAATGTATTCATTTGTACAAAGCTTGTCTAGATCATAAATTTTTCCCATTCTTTTCTCACTTTCTTCTCAATGACGAGTTTCATCAATTCATTGGGTACTTCTAGTGACTTATCTTGAAATGTCCCAAACCTTGGAGTCTTGGGACCTATTGGCTCAGCTAATAGGTTTTTTGCATACAAAGTCATAGTATCTCCTAATTCATATCCCATAGGCATCACTCATGAGGTCCTTGGCTCAATTGCTTTCATTCTACAAGTGTTAGTATCAACCATAAAGAAAATAGTTTCCTTTTACTTATCCATAATTTCAAAAGGTATCCTCTCTTTCTCATGCATCTTCTTGTGAAATTGCTCAAAATAACCCTAAATCTTTCTAGTAAACTCACTTCCTAAGATTTTAATCATTTTATTTATCTGTATAAAGGCTAGAGTACCTATTGTCTATGCAACATCATCGATACTAGGAAACATGTTTTGAAAATAGAAGAATAAGAAAATGATCACCTAACCATACTTGAATTTATGTCTCTTATCCATCTTTATCTTCTCTAGATTCAACATAAGTTGTTCTCTAATCACAATAGCTAGATCATAGTCAACATTCTCTTTAATCATTTTGTATGTTGTATTAATAGCACCACCGAGTATGCTATTCAAGTGACTGGAATGGTAGACCTTGTATCCAATAACTATTGATGTATACTTCACCTCTTCATTTTTTATGTCATTCCCAGTCATTGCATGACCATCCCACTTAGATTTAGTCAGACTTATTACTTCTTCTTTGGGTGTAGTCCTAAGAACATGTACTTCATAGGTTGAACATAGACCAGTTAAAACATGAATTTCCTCTTTCATAATCTTATGTAGACGGTCAAACCACATGAATTGATCATGGATTCTACTTGAAACATATCTTATTTGATCCTCTTCAAAATTATAAGGATAACTGACCGCATGATGAAAACATTTTTCTATTATGCATTTATGTTCATCTTTCAGCACTAACCTATCATCACACAAATTCTTCTGTTGTTTATAGATTACAAGTGATCCTAGATCTTCCAACTTGAAATGTATGTATGCTCTAACATCCTCAATATGTAGAACACCATAGGGCACGTTGGTTAGGGCACCCACTGGGTTGTTTTCTGTTGATTTCAATGGATGTCTTTTGAACTTTGGTCTAGGTCTCTCATTTATGTCCATCAAATTAGGAGTAGCCATTCTTTCTTTCAATCATAAGAGTGGAATTAGATAAATATCTCAAACTTTTTAAAACTAGGGTTCTTTCCAAAAGCATGACAACAACCATGACACCTGATCATTTTGCTCTTTTAGATCACCACAAAAAATCTCTCCTAATCACTTGGATATCAGCAAACAACTCAAACAACACTTCTTTCGCTCTACAACAACTCTCAATGTGTGCAAGGTGAATAATGAAATCCAAAATAACCTTTTATCTACCTAAGCACACATGCATTAAATGCACTTACCGATAGAACATACCTTTTCACTGATTGACCCAAAAGATCATTACCAATTATCAAAACATCATTCAATCTAACAAAACTTTACAATATTCTCCAAAAGATTTTATTGCATCTTAAAATGTTGATATATCTTACTACACACCTATAGAGGGGGTCCAAAGATGGATTCAACAATACTTTCTCCCCCTAAGTCAAATGAAAGCTTAGTTTGATGAAGAATTCTCCACACCTGATGGAGATGTAGATTCCTCTGATGGCTTTATATCTTCCTTCTTCTTCCAAGTCTTGTTCATCTCTTTCTTGGTCTCTTCTACATTCACAATTTACTTCCTTTTTTTATTTCTTGACTAGTTTACCAATTGGTTCCTTGACCTGCAATCCCTTGCTATATGTCCAATCTTGTGACAATGAAAATAGACCAAGTCAGTTTATCTCCATGGTCCAAAATTACCTCTTGCAGTCCTTATTCTACAATTAATAGCCATGTATCCATAATTAGCATAGATTGAGCATGTGACATTGAATTGTTTCTCTCTTTGGTAAGCTGTTTTTCAGTTCACAGGTTACCATTTATTGGTCACTCTTGACCTGTACTCATCAGCTTTGTGACCATATTTGTTGCAATTGTAATAGTGACCATCAAAGCTACTAGATCTACTACTGAATCTAGATTTGTACAATCATGAGCAATGTGACCATACTTATTGTAGCTATAAAAATATCCATCAAAAGTGCTAGATCTATTTGCAAACCTACTTCTACAAACATTTGTAATATGACCCACTTTATGACAATTGAAACATATAGGCTTGTAATCTTTCTTAGTATGGTGAAGACTTTCCTTCTTTCTTGATATCCTTAGTTCCAAAAGATACACCAATTCAAAAGTAGATTGACCGGTATATCCTAAGCTTATGGTCTCTTTGCTTCTTCTTTTATTTATGAGTTTCTCATCAAGTTTTGTATAACTTTCATTGTATTTCTTCAGCAGATCATTTTCATTCACTAGTACATTTGAGACCTTTTTCCGATGGCAAGTCATCTTAATTTGGATGCTTTACCATCGATATATCGACACCACCTACCATCATAGTTTTGCAGTCAAAAAAAATGATGGCAATGATTGGCGTCGTAATTAAGATGACTATAGCCATCGCAAAAAGGGGGTTTCAACACAGTGAATACACCATCAGGTCTATTTGTAGCCATCCCAATTTTGATGGGTTGACATTGGACATAGTTAGTTTACCGATGAAAATGTTGTACATGCGATGGTTAACCATCCTAATGTTTCGACGGATAACCATCATTCGTAGATTTTTTACCGATGGAAATATTGTGCATGCAACGGTTATTCATCGGAAGTTTTTGATAGGTTATCAATACTTTTCTAGTGATGTCATAATATATATATATATATATATATTTATTTATTTATTTATTTATTTATATATTTGTCAATCAAGTTTGTATCGATTCAGAACGGTGTTCTTGCAGATCTGGTTCCAAGTGGTTGCATTACTTTTGGATCTTGATCGACTTGCAAGGTGGTTTGGTGAGTCGAGGTCTTTTATTCATGCTCATGATTTGGTTGTCATTTGGAGATGACTTTGCATTAGATTCGGTAGCGGTGCACTCATGGATTATTGAGTCGAGTCTAGAGACTTGGATTTGGAATGGATCCAACCGAATCAAGATTTGTGACAGTGACTGCTCCAACATAAGAAGCTAGTGCGGCGATCAGATATGCATTCTTCCTGATATGTTTGTGGGATATATGCAAACCTGATTGCATTCAGATCTAATTCGAGCAACTTCTTGACTTCTTTGGTCTTAATTGGATGTGCTTTGTTCCTATGGAGTGTAGCAGTGACTTGACTTGCAGAACTTGCAAAATGGAAATTTGTAGATCACTATGGTGTTCATGATGACTTTGGAGAAGTCTTCTTCTTGGTGAACCGAGCTAGGAGACTTGGATTACAGAAAGTGGGTCATTTGATGCAACTTATGATAAATTGGATGCCTCTTCATAGTGGGTTCATGGTGTGTTCTATGGTGTTTCTTTGTGACTGGGTTCTTGCCAGAGATCTGTTGATTTGGTAGCCTTTGTGGTGGATCGATATGACTTGATCTTGGGTCAAGACTTCGTGAGGAGAATTGAAGTGATCATTTCTTCTTGAACTGATTGATGTTTCTAATAGATAGCCATCACTTTTAGTTTTGTCATCGGTGATTCTATGGTTTCCATCGTAATTGCAATGGCTCACACTATTTTTTTAAAAAATATATATATTTGTCATACGTGGATTGAGATCTTAAATTATTGAGTTTCTCTTTGTTTTGAGAATAGTTTAACATTCTCTACTTAATAGGGCCAACCACATGAAGGTGGAAGCTCATCTGACCCCTCCTAGGATCCTCTTATGACCCTTTACAACACTTTAAGACCTCTAAGATGTATTCTTAGGGATCATAAAGGGTCATAAAGGGTCATAAGGGGTCCTAGGACACAACAGCTAAGAAACATAAATGTAGGCATCATGGTCACAATTGTTTGGAGACACAACATAATTGAATTCTATACCCAGATGATGCAACACAACCACTACTCCTACAGTTCTAAGTTGACAATGTGGGATCCAAAAACCAAAGATAAGGAGTCTATATATGGTTTTTTGATCCTGCAGTGTCAACTTAGAACTACAGGAGTAGTGGTTGTGTTGCATCCTCTAGGTATAGCATTCAATTAAGTTGTGTCTCCAAATAATTGTGACCATGATGCCTACATTTATGTTTCTCAGCTATTGTGATACCTACATTTATGTTTTGTAGTTGTCATTTTTATTTGCATGTTCTTTATGTGTTTGGCTTCTCTCCCTTGCATTGAAAATAAGATTTTCCCACTCCGAATCAAGAATGCACGTGCAACACGAGCAGAATATGCACGAATAGTATATGGAGCTGAGAAAACACAATAGGTTTACATTTTTTTAATAGGTCAAAATAAAATGTTTGCGATGGTCTATAACTTAAAATACGCAATTAAAGACCTCTATCAAAAATGCAACACTGTTGTGTTTTTTAGCTCCACTTGATATCCTATGTATATGAATTAAGATTGCATATTTAACTAGGCGTCTCCTTCTGCATTTCCTGAAACCAAGAGACTATCACAGTTAACATCTAAAATCATTATTGAACTTTTGTTATTATTAAAAAGTACACTAGTCTCCTTTTTTCTTGTACACCATCTCTGTCGGCAAGTTTCTTCATTGATGGCCTCCACTTTCTTCCCCACTACAACTGTAACCACTATTCATTCTCCTACGGTCATTACTATCTTCTCTATTGATCAGACCTCCACTGCAATTTCTCTAATGAAAATTTCCAAATTCACTATTTGGTATTCCTTCATCTCCCCTCAACTCCATCACTTATGGTTACAAATCAAGTTCCAAGAATCAGAATGGTGTGTCTCATCATCACAACTAATCCACCTTAAACAATTGATTAACCATTCTAGACAAGATGATGATTTAAGGTTTTTTGTGAAGCTTCTAACTTGGTAGTTGCAATCAACATTTGTATTACAAGTTTTGTTGTTGTTCAAGTAGTGTGTTTTAGAAAAGAACCCATTGAACATTCTAATACTAATTTCTCCCAAAATATGAAATCCACTAAAATTTAGTGAAAACCCCTCCAACATTACAACAGTGTATAAAAGGAAACTCAGTGTTTCTAGTAGCGATAAATAGATTTTTTGAGAAGAGTAGAAGAAATAATACGCTTGGAGGGAGAAAACCCTATAGACTTACGACATACCTTTGTATGTAGCCCATTAATATTTCAAATGCAAGAATGAAAGAAAACATGGAACTAAGCTCAAACACGTGTAAATAAACATCAGTCATTATCAAATAAGTTGCATAAATGAGAATCATTTTTTTTTGGCTTTTTCTTTTTAATGCTTCCCTATATTGTTGTAGAGGCGTATCCGTGTCCACATCATCATTTCTTCTCGGTCATGCATGTGATCTCACTATCCTTTGCAAAGGTGGGTCCTCTGCAATAACAAATAAAAGGCTTCAATTAAAAACAAATTATCATAACTGGGGTTAATTTAAAAATATATTCATTATTGTTACAAGCATTTCAATACTTTAAAAAACATAAACGTGATGCTCTTTACCTTGTCCAACCACATCATCTTGCCCGACGGCTTGAACCTCAACACGCTCATCAGGGACAACCTCTACATCCCCTACAACTACAATACAAAATGTTTTATTAATCCCAACACATTAGAATTAAATTTTTATTACTACGCCAAATTCAATTTAACATGTTTACTTGTATTAAATATTCATTAATCAAAATTCAAATAGAAAATGTATACCTTGAGTACCACAATTCACATTAGAATTGATGCCTCCGTCGTGCTTGGTCAATGCAGTATCAATATCGATAGGTTGCATTCCAATGTAAATAATTAGTGCATTTATCAACAATATATACATATAAATACAAGACAAATACTGAGAAATGTTAATCATTCATTTTAATGCATATAAATATATTCACTTTAAAGTTTTAAACAAATATATAATCAGTGTTTCCTTAAAACAAATATATTCACTTTATGTTGGAACTTAACATCAAATACAGTAATTGGTAAAGTTTTCAACTTGAAATAAAAATCAATTGGCTTCTTTACCTGATCAATAGATCCAGTAGAAGAACCTTGTGCACTCATTGCTCGGTATCATTCAGCCACGACTTTATAGCCTTGTTTGCAGCCTATTTTTTTGTCCTCTTTTGTAATCAGCTTTTTGAACTCCAAGGCTTGCATTTTTTATTGGTATCATGAATTGTTATTGTAGTGAATTTCATCAAAACTAGATTGATTGCAATTTAATTATAAATATTTGCATACGATTTTTCATTTACTAATACTTACAACTCGTGCAGCAAGTTTTGAATATCCACCCGAGCCAAGCTTTTGTTGCCCATGCTTTTGTTTTCTTTTTGTTGTTGCCTTTTTGTGTCAGGCAACCTATGTGATGTTTGAAATATGTTAGATCACATAAGTATGAAGAATAAATAGTACATAATTTCATTAGTAACATTATCACGTACCTTCTTTCCTTAGGTGATAGTACTCATCCACTATGTCTTGCACTTCTCTCAAGTGCATCCTTTTTAAGATCCTCCCACTCATTAATAGGAATATAGGTAGGTTGCTCGTAATAAGGGTTGTGTTCTATTTGTCTCTTGTAGTTGTCCCTAATATACTTCAAAATAGTGCCCACTTTGTCAAGGAGTCTAAGTCTATGAAAGACTTCGGGTCCAAAAAGTGTTGTCATAGAGTTAATGAGTTTATTCGTTAACCCTTTATCTTGTAATGACCACCTTTTAAGAAAAAAAAATGGTTAGATTCATAAATGAAGTGAAGCTATCTTTTAATATACTTGAAGAAAGGGATGAAACAAAATCTAATCTTGCAATGAAATCAAACTATGATACCATGTGCATATGGTCGGCCCAAAAATGTGCAAACATTCATCATTAGGTTTTTTATAAAATAGATTATTCCCTACAAGATAATTACGAGATTATTATAATTAATTATTGCAAGGGACCACATGTTGGCATTAAACAGAATTGCCACTAGTGACAACACTTATTTGCATTTTGGGTGCAAACCGAACAGACAGTGCAAACCGAGCAGACAGTGCAAACCGAGCAGACAGTGCAAACCGAGCAGACAATGCAAACCGAGCAGACAGTGCAAACCGAGCAGGACATTGTAAACTAAGTAACATCATGTCTACCGAGTCACCAGTATTTACTGAGTTCAAAACCTACCGAGTGGTCAGTATGAACCGTGCCTTCACTTCTACCGAGTGCATGACGATGCCGAGTAATGCAGTGGACGCCGAGTATCAGAAAGTCACCGAGTTAGTTTGCAGGAACCGTGTAACCATACTTGGGCCGACTTAGTAGCACTTATGTTTATTTGTCAAGCCGAATTTGTAATTGTAATTGTAATTAATTGTTTAAGACTTGTATATAAACAATGTTGTAAAAATGTCAAGAAGAATGTAATAAGCATGTATGTGAAAAAGAAAGAAAGGCAGAGATAAGCGAACTACAAAGAGCTTCAGTAGTATAAGGAACAGCAAAGACAAATTCATCACAGAAGGTGATCAGTACATCAGCGAATCTCAATCAGCAATCCAGTTGCAAAGCAAGAGATCTACTGTTTCATCCTAACAGGTGAATCAGTACTAAATCCTTTAACCAGGTAGACTTAACAGTCTTTTGTAAAATCTCTTTACGGAGTGCATACTTCATTGTATGTTTGTAAATCCTTTAACAGGGTGGATTTAGCAATCCTTATTGCTCCTAACAGGGCAGATCATCAGAAGTGATCAAATTGTAAGCCTTAACCGGCCAACTTTATTCTATAGTATTAAAGCTTTGTGGGTTTCATCCCCACCCCAGTTTTACTTTCTTTTTGGAAGGTTTCTAGGTAACCAAATCTATGTGTCATTATTGTGAATGCTTTTAAGTTTCATGCTTTCTGTATGCAAAGGTTAAAGTAAATTACATGTTAATACATCTGTAATTGAAAGAAAATTTGGAGTTACTGATTCACCCCTCCCCTCTCAGTAACTCGGTTAATTCCTGAATATTTCCAACAATTGGTATCAGAGCAGCATTGGTTCTCAAGATAAAGCTTAACTAGCTTGAGTAAAGATCCAGGACAATGGAGGTATTCAAACTGAACAAGGTGATTGAAAATGAAAAGCTAGATCTGGAAATGGCCATAGCTAAACTCAAAGAAGCAAAAGAACATCTTTCCCAATCCCTAAGAAGAAGGAAGGAACTTGCAAATCAGATGAATGATCAGAATTACATTGAAGAAAAGATTGAAGATCTTTTTCCCTCAAATAGCTCAGATGAAGCAAACAATGCTGTCAAAGAACTCCTAGAAAAGAATGGGTCTCTGCAGGAAGAAGTGAGAAAATTAAAAAGAGAACAAGAGCTACACTCTACAAGATTCTGTGAGATCTTGGAACAAAGAAACAAGTTGAAAGATGAATTAGATGGAAGGAACATTGAAGTCCAAAATAAAACCCTTCAGCTAGAAAACCTAATTGATCAGATCTCTCATACAAATGAGGAAATTCTGAATCTAAGATCAGAAATAGAAAGCACAAGAGAAGAACTAAGATCTGAAAAGGAAATCAATCTAAGATTGGTGGATGACCTAAACGCTGAAAAACAAATCAATGAAGGAATGCTGAAAAGTCAAGAAGACTTGAATCAGCTGTATGAGCGAAATCTTCATAGGCAAAAAGGAAAAGCAGGACTTGGATACAAAGGAGAAGGTGAATCTTCTAAGCAAGGTACTCAAAGGAATCATAAACCTACTTGTAATCACTGTGGTAAAATAGGACATACTTCAAATAAATGTTGGAGCAATAAAAAGGTAGAATTCAATGGAAAATACTACAACTACAATCAACCTGGTCACAAAGCAAATGAATGCAGGGAAAAACCAAGATTCAGAGGTAATTGTCACAAATGCAACAAACAAGGTCACAAGGCATCTGAGTGCAGATCCAAAATATTCAATCCAGCAGAACAAATTATGAAAGCAATGTTTGGATGGGACTACAACACCTGGTGTAGATGTCATTACTGTGGAGAATATGGACACATTGGCATGAATTGCATAAAACATCATCTAAGGAAAAGAGATACTACCGTAAGATGCTTCAAATGCACTAAACTCGGTCACATAGCCAGAAACTGCATGAATGCTAGTGAAGTTGAAGATGGAAAGAAGAATGAAGCAACTAAGGTCAGGAAACAGGTGAGACAAAAATGGATTCCTAAATCTACCGAGAAAACCAGTCTAAGTAATGGAATGGGTGGCTCTACCGACTCAAACTAAATTTCCAAGAAAGCACTGGAACTGTATTCTCATAGACCAATCTCAAGCAGTTCCAAAACTGAATTAAAAGAAAGATCTAAATCAGCATACAAGATGCAGTAAGATCACAGGGAGGTTGGTATCAGTCTTTACCAAGCAAGGTCAGTATCAGTCTTCACCGAGCAAGGTCGGTACCCGTCTTTACCGAGCGAGGTCGGAGCAATATGAATTCTCGAGTTCACCGAGTTGCGAAGTCTTTACCGAGCAATTAATTCTTAGTGGGTGACAGTCTGTCGGAATTCATACCCTAATTTGTACTAAGCATTAATGACAGAGTTATAAACAAAAGGCAAGTAATCGAACTCATTCTTCACCGCGAACCTTTAGCACTTTGAGAGCAAAAAATTTCAAGAGCAACCCAGCGATTCAACACTTTTGCGAAAGGAATTTTCTGTGAGCTACCATGGCATCATCCAGCACCTCAGTGAAGAAAGGATCTGATATGTTAGTCCAAGGGGAATGGAAAGCACCAGATTTCAAGATCGTGCCCGCAATTGCAGCATCCCTAGATCCAAATGGAGCTCAATCTCAGATTCCTCCTAAGGTACTACTTATTAACGATATCTGCAATCATTTCAACTATTCAATTCATGAAATGGGGAACCTAGAATTAGATACTGTACGTGAAGAACTGTGTGTGGATGGTATTCTGAAACCTGAGCACAAACATCTGGAAGATAAAGGTTTAGTTCACATTGCACATCTACCTCGAAACTTTTGAGATAAATGGGTTAGATACATTCTCAGCCATGTACATGATGGCAAGATTTGGCTTGAGCAACCCATAGAGATCACAAAGAAGATGATTCATCAAATCACCGGTCTTCCCATGTTGAACAAAGCAAAAACTACCAAACCCTAGGTCAGACAGAACTAGAGAAGAAAACCCTAGCCGAGTGGGACGGTAGAGGCATGAAAGTTAGCAGCATTACCGATGCTGAACTGAAGTTTGGTACACACATTATTGCCCATAAGATTTACAGTTCTAGTCGACAGAATAGTGTCTCCTGTGAAGCTATTGACCTAGCATACAAAGTGGTCAAGAATAACTTAACATTTGACCTAGCAGACTTATTGTTAAAGCAGTTTAACAAAAACATGGAAAGCATTCAAACTTCCAAAAACAATCCATGTAAGTTTGGATCCTTATTGGTCTATTTATTCTTCTATGTTCAGAAATTCTTCCCTTCTAAAGGAAAAGTTGTATGGAGAAAAGATGTGCCAGCCCTTTATGAAATAAATGAATACATCTCAGAAATGGGTGAAAATTTTGAAAGCATCATGGATAATTATTTTGAGTCTTTCAAAGAGAAAATGAATGACAGATTCCAAATTCCACAGAAGTTGGTGGAAGATTACAAGGATGACATTTGTTTTATGGTGGATTGTGACAATGTATATATTCAAGCAGCTAAACCGAGGACTGTATATGTAAAACCTCTTCCTTATGAGGTAAATATTGATGAAACCAAAAATATCATTGAAGCTCTTCTTAATTAGCCTGTCAATCCCAAAGCTCCATATTTTGGAACATATGATGAAGCTAAGGTGAGAATTGAACTTAGCATAAAGCTTCCACAGGCGGTAAACAAAGGAAAGAAGAGGATAGCCAAAATGCAAATGATTACCGAGGACAAAGGAGAAAAAGATGAAGAAGAAGAGGAAAAGGATGAGAAAATAGAGGAACCAGAACCTACAAAGAAGAAAGGAAAGGTATTCATCACTAAGGCACCTAAGCCTCCCACTGCTGTATTTACAAGGAGAAGTACAAGAGACAAGGTAGACAAGGCAGATAAAGACATAGTATTCAAAAGGCCTCCTCTAAAATTTCAAGAAAAGATCAAACTCTTTAGAGACGGATCAGGATCTGGAGTAAGTAACATAAAATCTTTTAAATATGAAACCAGATCGGAAACAGAACAGAAGGAAATAGAAGATGCTGTTATTGAAAAGATGGGACAGTGGAAATACTCTCCTAAAGAAATAGCCCCACAGGTTCCAGCAGTTCTATTAAATCCAATAAAAATGAGATGGAGCAATGCAAAGAAAACTGTGATAGACATATTTGATCAAACCCTGAGACAGTTAATGCCGAGCTTGAAAAATGATGAAGTAAAGAAGGCATTAAAAGAAAATGAAAATAAGATGACATTAAAGTTCAATACTTGTTTGATTCTGATCAACAATATTGAATCGGTTGTGAAGGCTGAAAATGCTACATGGAAAAACATATACCATCTTCACCAACCGAGTATTGAAAGTCATAATAAAAGACATTGAAGATGACAGTGATGAACAAGAAGAAGCCACTGAGGTAGATGATACTGTGAGGATAGCAGCAGAAGTCATTGCATCATTTCCTACCTCTCCAGTAAAAGTTTCTACATCCAGCCCGGAGACACCTTCAAGCATGGTTGTGACAACTTCAACATTTGTCCAATCATCTATAGCAACAACAGAAGCAACTACCATTTCTTCTACCGAGTTGCAGTCTCCCGCATCATCAAGTTTTCCAGCAGTAAGTTTTCCAGTTTTTGATTCTACAAGTGTAAATATTTTAAGCTCTCCAGTAGACAGTGTGCCAGTCTCTATAGCCAGCCCTACTATATCTATTGTCACTACTACTAAGGCATTAAGTACAGATAAGCCTAAGGCTCTACCGAGTATAAAATTTTTGGGTAAGAATATAGTAGAGGATATAGACCTAGATGAAGAGATAGAGATTCCAACATTGGATTTTGCAAATCTATCAGTGGACCAAATGCAAAATATAGGTGAAATCCTTCAAAGGAAAGCAAAACAAAAGAAGCTTAAAGAGGAGAGAGACAAGGAATATCAAATCATCAAGGATGCTAAGGACATTTTGTCTGATGCATTAGGTATTAAAGTAGACTCCTCCCAACATGTTTTGCTACAATTAGCAGAAGCAGTTAATAAATACAATGAGGATTCATCTGGGACAGAAAAGTTAGTTGAAAGAGCCGAGAAGAGATTCAACAATAAAGTGCTTGAGCACATTGCTTAGCACATAGCTATTAACCAAGTAGAATTGTCTTCAGTTTTTTCAAACATTGAATCTACCTATTTGAATGCTACCTCTCTTTTGGCCAGATTGTGCAATATTGCCGAGTTCACAAAGGATGTTAAGGATAAAATGAATAAAATGGATGAGGATATGAAGATTAGCATACAAAAGCTGCAACTTGAACCAAGTTCAAGCTCTGCTCATCACATGAAAATCTCATATCTATCAAATATGCAATCAGATCTACTGAAAGAAGACACAAGGATCCGGTCCACACTGCTAGACATCCAACACATGATCCTTCCCATCATGAATACAATATATAAGCACATTGAACATTCCAAAACATTGATTCATGACAATCAGTTCTCTATCGCAGATCACATGATTGAACTCTCTGCAGAAGTCCAAATTGCAATCCAAACATGCAAGATTCTGCAAGAAAGTTGGGACAGAACCCTGGCACTAATAATGAAGGTACATTCTGATTTTCTATCAAATTTTGGATTCTCTCTGTAAATAACTTGTATATGCACCTTTGGCATTTTCGCCAAAAAAAAGGGGGAGATATGTATAGAGGGAGATATATGTATAGAAGAAGATTTGTATAGAAACAGTTAGCACATTGAAAGGGGGAGACAATGTATAAAGCCCTATAACAAAGACAAATTTTGAAAAATCAAATAAAAATCAGCATGATTCATGTATATAAGTTTTGGCCAATAAGTGTTTTTGTCACTAATGCCAAAGGGGGAGATTGTTGGCATTAAACAGAATTGCCACTAGTGACAACACTTATTTGCATTCTGGGTGCAAACCGAACAGACAGTGCAAACCGAGCAGACAGTGCAAACCGAGCAGACAGTGCAAACTGAGCAGACAGTGCAAATCGAGCAGACAGTGCAAATCGAGCAGACAGTGCAAACCGAGCAGACAGTGCAAACCGAGCAAGACAGTGTAAACCGAGTAACATCATGTCTACCGAGTCACCAGTATTTACTGAGTTCAAAACCTACCGAGTGGTCAGTATGAACTGTGCCTTCACTTCTACCGAGTGCATGACGATGCCGAGTAATGCAGTGGATGCCGAGTATTAGAAAGTCACCGAGTTAGTTTGCAGGAACCGTGTAACCATACTTGGGCCGACTTAGTAGCACTTATATTTATTTGTCAAGCTGACTTTGTAATTGTAATTGTAATTAATTGTTTAAGACTTGTATATAAACAATGTTGTAAAAATGTCAAGAAGAATGTAATAAGCATGTATGTGAAAAAGAAAGAAAGGCAAAGATAAGCGAACTACAAAGAGCTTTAGCAGTATAAGGAACAGCAAAGACAAATTCATCACAGAAGGTGATCAGTACATCAGCGAATCTCAATCAGCAATCCAGTTACAAAGCAAGAGATCTATTGTTTCATCCTAACAGGTGAATCAGTACTAAATCCTTTAACCGGGTAGACTTAACAGTCTTTTGTAAAATCTCTTTACCGAGTGCATACTTCATTGTATGTTTGTAAATCCTTTAACAGGGTGGATTTAGCAATCCTTATTGCTCCTAATAGGGCAGATCATCAGAAGTGATCAAATTGTAAGCCTTAACTGGCCAACTTTATTCTGCAGTATTAAAGCTTTGTTGGTTTCATCCCCACCCCAGTTTTACTTTCTTTTTGGAAGGTTTCTGGGTAACCAAATCTATGTGTCATTATTGTGAATGCTTTTAAGTTTCATGCTTTCTGTATGCAAAGGTTAAAGTAAATTACATGTTAATACATCTGTAATTGAAAGAAAATTTGGAGTTACTGATTCACCCCTCCCCTCTCAGTAACTCGGTTAATTCCTGAATATTTCCAACACCACATAGTGGGTTAGTGCATTATATTATGAGTATTATATTGTATAGTAAAAGAAAGGATCAGTCTTTAAAGTACCTGGAAGCTGGGCTACTCTCAAGGGAAGTCCATCTTCATTGCTCATGAGCAATTGATCATAATTTTGTATTGTTCCCGTACATTTAACACGAGTACATCCAAGAATTGTGCCATCGCCTCCTACATAAAATGAATCCAATATTACAAAATGCCCCCTATGAAAGAATATATAGTTCAAGTGAAATAAACACATGATAAATAAGAGAGAAAAAGAGGAGTCTACTTACCAATAGTAGATGTTATCATTGCATCTATGGTCATGCTACGTGTTGCCGACACTGCAGGTAGAACTACCTTTGTGGATCTGATCCTCGTACCAGGCATCATACTCAACATAGGTTCAATAGCAGGTGCTAAACAAAAAAATTGTTAGAGCATGAGAAAATATGGATAACCATGGACAAGATGGAGGAATATAAAACATGTGATGTACCACCCAAAGTATTTGCATCTAAGGTAATGCCCTTTAATCTATTTAGCATCCCCTGTAAAGAGAACACATATATATTTTAGTTAATGACATAAATAAAATAGTATACTATAAAAATCATTATTGAACTTGTGCTATAATTAAAAACTACATTAATACTTACTCTATAGTTTTGAACACGGCCAATCAACATATTTGTTGCCCTCTGTATTTCAGGAGTGTGAGGTTGAATATCTGCCATTCGAGCTAACTCTTTTGATATTGCATAAAGAACCCTATCCAGTGCAACCACAAGATTAACCTCTGATAAAAAATCAACATCAAATGGATCCTGCTCATTCTGTGGCTCCACATGGACTACTTGTTCCTTCCCTTTTTCTGATTAGCACTCATTTGTGAGAACAATATTATTATCCCTTTATTTAAAAGAAATCCAAAATAGTAGAACAACAAAAAATATGCATTAACATAACAAAAAATACACATTAACATTTTTCTTGTATGTGCATTTGTACAACAACAACAAGTTTTATCTATCGGGAAGAAGTCCCATGAGAAATATCACCCTTGTATGTATCGAGTGGGTGTTGATCCATACTATAGCTCTGTATTTCAAAAAAAATCATTCAAACATGTTAAAACACATGTGTTCTTATACTAAGTTACGTTGAATAATAGATAATTATCAAAATGTGTACCACCTTGTCCATGATAATGATGGGGTTTTTTGTATCTATGTGATTCAAATTGTAATCAATAAGTAGCTCCTCGCCTCCACATATTGATTTGATTGTGCATACAAATACGTAATTTCCCTCGCGTGCCTCAAATATGCAATTGGATTGCTTCTTAGTTGACGCAGGTCAAGTACTCTTTATAGAACCTGCAATATTCCATGATGCTTTTGGTCTTCCATCAACGTATATAGCTACTATTTTAGTTTGTTCACTAACTTTTTGTTGTATATAATTTGTCACGAGTTCATACCTACACATACTTTTTTTATATTTTAACAATCTGCATCCAACTACTATAATCATAAGAAGGTCTAACATACTCCATCATTTCAACAACTTTGTTATAAGTGACTTTTATGTCATCCATGGAAAATAGGCCTAAACCATGTAATGAAGATGGTGCTATGCAATATATCCTCTCTTTAACACAAAAATCAGTGTTTATTGAAGGAAGTTCATCGGGGACCCAATGTTTTTGTAGATGTTTGTACCTAAAGGGTAGCTCAGATTCACCTTTTCTCTCATCATCATAAAAACACGACCGCCCTTGAGCAAGGAAAAATTTCATGCATTTATTGAATTTCTTTCTGATCTTTTGACCTCGAGTCGATCTCATTGAATTACACATACTAAATATCTCACTTTCTTCTTCCATTCCTAGATTTTCCTCGCTCGAGGAAGACAATTCTGACAAATACCTATTTGTTGGTACCTGCACTTCATGCAATGAGAAAGATAGGTGGCAATGAGAGAGATATTTTACAAATGGTAAAAGACATTAATCTCTATGGGGTGTATTGACTTGTACCTGACAATCCATGAGACTGTGTGGGATACCTGACATAAGATAATAGTTATATAATCAGACAAACATAGTTCACTGCATAGTTTTCATTATATCTTGTGAAGGACATTATACATTGTTAAAATTATCTATTTATCCAACAATATTTTGAATATCTCAGCATTGCATATAACTAAACATCTCAGCATTGCATGAGACACCACTATTGTGGCATTTCATCAAATAGTTCTCATGCCTTGCCAGTGTTTTTATTACATCTTGTGAAGGACTTTATACATTGTTAAATTTATCTATTTATACTTTCAGAATTAGCTCACTCCATTACAGGGAACAAAGAGAATCCCATGTGATTTAACATCATTGAGATGCCTCCTTTCATTAGCTTCATGTCACCTTCTCATAGCTTCTCATAGCTTCCTATGTGTTTCATCCTTCATTTATACACTTACTTCGACCAAACTTTTAATTTTCTGACAGATTTCGCCAAAGGATTTGTAGGAAACCAAGTAAGGGGTATTCTTGAGTTCAAACGCATTGAGCTACTACAACTAAATTATAAATTATGAATTCGCTATAAAATTAATTCACTATAAATCAAGGGGCATTATAAATCATGAATTCGCTATAAAATTAATGTATTTCTCTAGATTTCATATGGACATTTTGTCAAATGGTTGGCATGTATGTTTATTCAAATGGAATTATATCATTTGGAATGGATATATGATCAGTTGATATCGAATTCTATGTCAAGATTTACAGCATTAAATTGATCATAGTTAAAAGACTCAGACACAAGAAGAATATGAGTATAGCCAATTTTTAGAAGAATATGAATGAATGCAAATATACATAAGTGGATGAACATAAATAATGAAGGTACCTAATATTTCTTAAAGTAATGAAGTGTTGACCTTGGGTTCAATCTAGTATGCTCATGTTTGATCTAGAAACTGCAAGGAAAGAAAGGATGGGGTTAGATCCAAAAGATCTAAGCAATGTCTGACACCCTATTATTGATCTTCATCTACAATTATGCATGTGCATAGTTAAGCCATACACTTCTAAAAGGAACTATGCTATAGAACATGTGCACTCAGGAAAATGCACTCAAGAACATGTGCAGTGTATAGGCGTTGGAATCCAAATGAAGCCCTACATTTATGTCTCTATGAACACCTGGTGAATCACTGTTGTGGCTGCATTTATGTCTCTATGAAAACCTGGTGAATCATGATTGTGACTGCATCATCAAAATAGTGCAACAACAACACCAGATGTTGTTGTTCCATTTGGTGTTTCTATGGCATCATTTCCAAATGATGCATCCACAACAATAACCCACCATGCCCATCAAAACAAGGCAATCATGATCAAGCATAAGCAATGGAGGGGACATTATCAAGGTCAAATCAGAGGTCAAATTTCATTCGTTGAAATTTTATATTTGTACAGTTATAAAATTTCATGCCTTAAAATTTTATAACATAGTTCCTTAGCATTTGATCTTCATATTGCAGCCATGACTTGAGGTAGGCATTCGAGCTTTGTCTTCTCATTAACTCAATTTCATTTTGATGGCATTTGTTGATTTAATTGCAATACCTACTTGGTTATAAATTTAAAAAAAAAGAAAAAGAAAGTGTCATTTATATTTTTTGTGAATTCGAAGAGCTGCCGCGAAGATGGCACTGCACTTTTGTGTGGCGTGAAAAGGGCATTCAAGTTTGGCATGCGTGAAGAGGTCGGCACCATGTGGGAAGAGGGCATTGGCACTTGAGGTAGGCATTCAAGCTTTTTCTTCTCATTAACTCAATTTCATTTTGATGGCATTTATTTATTTAATGGCACAATATGAATGTTAATAGTGGCATTGTTTACATCTTAGCATTTGGAATGCTCGATGACCCATGAGCTTTGAGAGCTAGGGCATTGTTTCTATTACCTTCAAGGCACTGTGTGAAGTGTTTGATCTTTCTTTATTTGTTTTGTTTTTGATATTCACTATGTGGTACTCCCCATTTATGATCATTTCATGAGAAAATGTCTTGATGGCTCACAGGCTGCAAGCTAGGGTATCATGCATAGTTTATGAGCTCACTATTTGAGCACCTCATGTCCCTATTTGATTATTTGGTGCTCTATTTGTTATATTCAGTTTACATCATATATTTAGTCTTGATAAATATCTTATAAAACAACATAAAACTAACCCAAAATAATTTATCTTAATAACATCTTAATAAAACAATATATTTAGTCTTAATAAAATCTTATAAAATAACATATATTTTGTGAAGTGTTTGATCTCTCTTTATTTGTTTTGTTGTTGATATTCACTAACTATGTGGTACTCCCCATTTATGATCATTTCATGAGGAAATGTCTTGATGGCTCGCGGGCTACAAGCTAGGGCATCATGCATTGTTCATGGGCTCACTATTTAATACTGGCATTGTTTACATCTTTTCATTTGGAATGCTTTATGACCTATGAGCTTTGAGAGCTAGGGCATCATTTCTATTACCTTCAAGGCATTATGTGAAGTGTTTGATCTTTCTTTATTTATTTTGTTGTTGATATTCATTATGTGGTACTCCCCATTTATGATCATTTTATGAAGAAATGTCTTGATGGCTCGTGGGCTGCAAGCTAGGGCATCATACATTGTTCATGAGCTCACTGTTTAATACTAGCATTGTTTACATCTTTTCATTTGGAATGCTTGATGACCTGCGAACTTTGAGAGCTAGGGCATCGTGGCTATTACATTCAAGGCATTGTGTGAAGTATTTGATCTCTCTTTATTTGTTTTTTTGTTGATATTCACTATGTGGTACTCCCCATTTATGATCATTTCATGAGGAAATGTCTTGATGGCTCACGGGTTGCAAGCTAGGGAATCATGCATTATTTATGAGCTCATTGTTTGAACACCGGCCAATTAAATAGGGACATGAGGTGCTCAAACAGTGAGCTCATAAACAATGCATGATGCCCTAGCTTGCAGCCCGTGAGCCATCAAGACATTTCCTCATGAAATGATCATAAATGGGTAGTACCACATAGTGAATATCAACAGTAAAACAAATAAAGAGAGATCAAACACTTCACACAAGATATGTTGTTTTATAATATTTTATTAAGACTAAATATATTGTTTTATTAAGATTTTATTAAGACAAAGCATTTTGAGTTAGTTTTATGTTATTTTATAAGATTTTATTAAGACTAAATATATGATGTAAACTCATAATTATACTTGATATATATAATACAATGGTATGTAGTATAATCTATACATTTGTGAGATGTAATTAATTCCAGCTATATGATGTTTTGGGATTAAATTGGTGAGTTTGTATACTTTCTCCATTTTAAACTAACCTATGACTTCAAAAGAGGAATTATGAAATATAGTTGTAGGTAGTTATCTCTTCTATAATGATGGAGGAGTGAAAGGTAATGATCAATGAGGTTGTTGCTATTAGATCATACATTAATACACTTACTATTTTAAATTTGAGCTCGGGCATCATGCAATATTATTGTTGTCATTGCATGCTTGCTGCTGTTGTGCACCATATATTGTTTTATACACTATTTATTTCATTGAGACCATGAGCTTGGCATTTGTAATGTATTTTCTGTTATTGGATCAATGCTACCATGTTGTTGAGGCTATAGATGCATTGAATCACCACTGCCATTCGATTTTGATAGCAGCAATATAATAAACAGAGCACCGGCCAATCAAATAGGGACATCAGTAAGACATTTAATGAATTATTACTTCATCATGATGATAAAAATTTCATTGGCTCAAAGCACATAGAATGTGGGTAGATGCATTGAATCACCACTTCCATTCTATTTTGATGAAAAGGAACTATGTTATAAAATTGCAAGGCATGAAATTTTATAACTGTACATATATTTTATGAGTATAAATGTACAACATAAGAGCACCCACATGTCTTGGTTGTTATTGGTCTATGAAAGGTTTTGGTTTTACTTTCCCAATTGAGATGTCATCCTAAGATTCAAAAGGACCAAGGTAATAATAAGTCTTGAACATAAATGCATGATTGTGGATCCTCAAGTAGGAGTTGTGATGCAAAGGAAGAACGCTTATATGGGTTTACCTACATAAGGACAATGGTTTCATTCATCTTTATTTCAAGTTCTTTTGGGTACTTTCCTTGGCCTCTAGGCTTGGGCATCCTATAGGGGTTGAACCAAAATTACGAAAGCAACAAGGACACATAGAACAATAGGTTTGAGGACTTAGACTTATGTTCAATCCTTAGTAATGGTTTGGGGAGCTAATTACTAGATGAGTGACTATAGTACCCTAGTTTGCATTATTTGATGAACTTGTTTAATTTGTGTTCATTTCATGCAAAGATACATGTAAAGGAAAATAATTTTTTACATCTAAAGACTACATGTATATATATGAAAAATAACTTATATACACTATACAAGGAAAATAAATTTCTGAAGAAAATGCAAGAGTACATGCATACATAAGAGGATGAACATAAATAATAAGGGTGTCAGACATTGCCTGAAGTGATAAATTTTTTACTCGAGTATGAATCTAGTGTTCCCTTATGTGATCCAGAACTTGCAAAGAAAAGAGAGATGGGGGTTAGATAAAAAATTATCTAAGAAATGAATGGCATCCTATTACTAATCCTCATTTACAATTATGCATGTGCATAGTCAAGCCATACAGTTCTAAAATAAAAACTATGCTATAGGACATGTGCACTCAGAAGAATGTTGTAGAGAGTAAATGGCTGCATTAATGTCTGCATGAACACCTGGTGAGTCACTATTGTGACTACATCATTCAAATAGTGCAACAGCAACACTAGATGTTGTTGTTTCATCTGGTGTTGTTGTGAAATCATTTCCAAATGATGCACCCACAATAGTCACACACCATGCCCATCAGCACAAGGCACTTATGAGCAAGCATGAGTAAGAAATGAAAGGGGCATACATCATCATCAAATCAGAGGAGAAAAGCATCAAATATGCATATTAAGGGAGGAGTACATCATGGATTTCAAGTAAAGATCATAACATCACAACATGGTTGGCAGCCCCAAGGAGGCCCCATTGCATGCAGTGAGTAGGCTACATCAAAACAAAGAGGTACACAAATTTTCATCATCTATACATTAATGCTATGGCATGGAGTATATTTGAATCTGCATTTTAAAGGATAAGTAAGAAAGTTGCATGATGCTAGTGAAATTAACAAAGGTACATATCTAATGAAGTAATGAAGCTACCCACATTCTATGTACTTTGAGCCAATGAAATTTTTATCATCATGATGAAGTAATAATGCATTAAATGTCTTACTGATGTCCCTATTTGATTGGATGGTGCTCTGTTTGTTATATTGTTGTTATCAAAATAGAATGGCAATGGTGATTCAATGCGTCTACAACCTCAACAACATGGTGACATCAATCCAATAATAGAAAATACATTACAAATTCCAAGCTCACAGTCTCAATGAAATAAACAATGTATAAAACAATATATGGTGCACAACAACAGCAAGTATGCAATGACAACAATAACATTGCATGATGCCCGAGCTCAAATTCAAAACAGTAAGTGTATTAATGTATGATCTAATAGCAGCAACCTCATTGATCATTACCTTTCACTCCTCCATCATTATAGAAGAGATAACTACCTACAACTATATTTCATAATTCATCTTTTGAAGTATATATATATCAAGTATAATTATGATTTTACATCATATATTTAGTCTTAATAAAATCTTATAAAACAATATAAAACTAACCCAAAATACTTTTTCTTAATAAAATAATATATTTAGTCTTAATAAAATCTTATAAAACAACATACATTGTGTGAAATGTAAGATCTCTCTTTATTTTTTTTGTTGTTGATATTCACTATGTGGTACTCCCTGTTTATGATCATTTCATGAGGAAATGCCTTGATGGCTCACAGGTTGCAAGCTAGGGCATCATGCATTGTTTATGAGCTCACTATTTGAGCACCAGCCAATCAAATAGGAACATGAGGTGCTCAAACAATGAGCTCATAAATGCATGATACCCTAGCTTGTAGCCCACGAGCCATCAAGACATTTCCTCATGAAATGATCATAAATGAGGAGTACCACATAGTGAATATCAACAACAAAACAAATAAAGAGAGATCAAACACTTCACACAATGCCTTAAAGGTAATAGAAATGATGCCCTAGCTCTCAAAGCTTGCGGGTCATCAAGCATTCCAAATGAAAAGATGTAAATAATGTCAATATTAAACAGTGAGCTCATGAACAATGTATGATGCCCTAGCTTGTAGCCCGCGAGCCATCAAGACATTTCCTCATGAAATGATCATAAACAGGGAGTACCACATAGCTAGTGAATATCAACAGCAAAACAAATAAAGAGAGATCAAACACTTCACACAATATATGTTGTTTTATAAGATTTTATTAAGACTAAATATATTGTTTTATGAGCTCACTGTTTGAGCACCTCATGTCCCTATTTGATTGGTCGGTGCTCTATTTGTTATATTGATGATATTAGATCAAATAGGGACATCAGTAATAAAATAATACACTTACTATTTTGAATTTGAGCTCATAAAGTTTAAGATTTTCCTATTTTATTACTAATGTCCCTATTTACATCTTTTCATCAAATGACCCAAAAACATCAAGAATGGTCCTATATGGTTGCTAATAGCCAACTTTCAGAAGAATATAAATGAATGAAAACATACATAAGTGGATGAACATAAATAATGAAGGTCCTATATGGATGGTTCTAATGCTTTGCCATTACAACAATTGAGCATTCATCATTTGGTATATGAACAGGTGAAAAACATGCAGACATCCAGATGTGTGCTGTGAGCTTTCCTGCAACAAATGGACTTGTGATGATTTTCACAATAGTACATGTGTTGCAGGAAAGCTCAAAGTACTGCTTAGGAAAATATGAATGTTCATCACCTGTGCATATCACAGTTGATCAGACAAGGTATATGCACAACAAAACAAATAAAGAGAGATCAACCACTTCACATAATGCCTTGTTCACACAATTCCTTGAAGGTAATAGAAATGATCAAACACTTCAAAATAGGGACATCAGTAATAAAATAATACACTTACTGTTTTGAATTTGAGCTCATAAAAATTAAGATATCCCTATTTTATTACTAATGTCCATATTTACATATTTTCATCAAATGACCCAAAAATATCAAGAATGGTCCTATATGGTCACTAATAGCCAACTTTCAAAAGAATATGAATGAATGCAAACATACATAAGTGGATGAACATAAATAATGAAGGTACCAAACATTGCCTGAAGTAATGAAGTGTTGACCCAGGGTTCAATCCAGTATGCTCTTGTATGATCCAAAACCTGCAAGGAAGGAAAAGATGGGGTTAGATCCAAAGGATCTAAGCAATTCCTAGCACCCTATTATTGATCCTCATCTACAATTATGCATGTGCATAGTCAAGTCATACACTTCTAAAATGAACTATGCTATAGAACATGTGCACTCAGGAAACATATGCACGCAGTGAGTAAATCAAGACCAAAATGGAGCAAAAAGTATGATGTCAAATGTGTTATCAAACAACACCTCATGGGTTGTGAGTCAACATGGTATATATGTTCTTTATACAAGATCAATAAAAGGACATCTACAACCTCAACAACATGGCAATATTAATCCAATAATAGGAAATACATTACAAATGCCAAGCTCACGGTCTCAATGAAATAAATAGTGTATAAAATAATATATGATGCCCGAGCTCAAATTCAAAACAGTAAGTGTATTAATGTATGATCTAATAGCAGCAACCTCATTGATCATTACCTTTGACTCCTCCATCATTATAGAAGAGATAACCACCTACAACTATATTTCATAATTCCTCCTTTGAAGTCATAGGTTAGTTTAACTATTGGACAATGAGCTGATAGGAGTTTCGAATAGATTTGAATAAAAACTAAGAGTATTGAATTTTATTTGTTCCTATTGTGATTTCAAGGGAGAAGAAGGCTAAGACCTTTTCAACGGATCAGGGTGGTGTATATAGCTTGTAAGTTTATACATTTGCACTTTTTTTGTTTGAGGCTTAATTATGTTAGTATTTAAACATAAAGATTTTTCTTTCTTATTTCAAATTCATTCCTTCATATGTCATACTCGATGCATGGTGAATTCATAGGATTTTCTAATATATTTGAAGAAAAACTAAGAGAATTGAATTTTAACTGTTCTTATTGTGAATTTAGGGGAGAAGAAGGCTAAGATCTTTACAGCTGATCTTGTGTGGGCAAGGTACGAAATTTATTCTTGTCACAATCTAAAAGTGTTTGGAGTTGATTTCGGCTCTTCATCATAGAAAGAGATCTATAATTTACAAATCATTGTGACAAGTATTTTTAATTCAAATTTATGACTAAGTGTTACAACTAAGAAATGTAAATTAGGTTGACTTACAAACACCATAGGCAACTTTATCAGATCATGTTTGATGAAAATGATAATGAAATTTGGCATGTGCGGGTAAAGGAATCATGCGATCATCATTTTATTTGGCCTATGGTTTTCATGTATAGTGTTTGTAAAAGTTTTCATCCTTAAACTAAACCTGTCCTTCCTAGTATCCAGATTATTGATGCTTCTATTGGTATTAATTTGGATACTAGTTCTCGTGCTCTTTGGTGCCTTTCCATGCTTTATTAGGTGTTGAGTTTTTAACTTGCTAACCTCCTTGTTCTGTCATCGTCCTCTATGATTTCGGATGCTATATTTTCCCGAGTCTAGTTGGTGCCTTACTTTCCCCTCTTTGGTTTCATGCTTGCTTACATTAAGAGTTTATTTTGTCTCTGATTAGGGCACTATTTCTCCTTGACTGTATTCTTTTGGGGTCTAATCTATTGTAGTTATTTCTTTTTTCTTTGAATCATTGTTTACAATAACTTTTGATGTAATATTTGTGTGAAGAACAAGAACAAAATAGTGAATGAGTGTATTTGACAAAGATAAACATGACACATTTTGTTGGGCTAATTGGGTTGGCCTGGTACCATTTACATGGCCTGGCCAGATATTAAACAATGAGCTCATGAACAATGCCAATATTAAACAGTGAGCTCATGAACAATGTATGATGCCCTAGCTTGAAACCCGCGAGCCATCAAGACATTTCCTCATGAAATGATCATAAACGGGTAGTACCACATAGTGAATATCAACATAAAAAAAAAAGAAAAAAAAAGAGATCAAACACTTCACACAATGCCTTGAAGGTAATAGAAATGATGCCCTAGCTCTCAAAGCTCACAGGTCATCAAGCATTCCAAATGAAAAGATGTAAACAATGTCAGTATTAAATAGTGAGCTCATGAACAATGTATGATGCCTTAGCTTGTAGCCTGTGAGCCATCAAGACATTTCCTCATGAAATGATCATAAGCGGGGAGTACCACATAGTGAATATCAATAGCCAATAGCAAAACAAATAAAAAGAGATCAAACACTTCACACAATGCCTTGAAGGTAATAGCAATGATGCCCTAGCTCTCAAACCTCGCAGGTCATCAAGCATTCCAAATGAAAAGATGTAAACAATGCCAATATTCAATAGTGAGCTCATAAACAATGTATGATGCCCTAGCTCGCAGCTCGTGAGCCATCAAGACATTTCCTCATGGAATGATCATAAATAAGGAGTACCACGTAGTGAATATCAATAGCAAAACAAATAAAGAGAGATCAAACACTTCACACAATGCCTTGAAGGTAATAGCAATGATGCCCTAGCTCTCAAAGCTCACGAGTCATCGAGCATTCCAAATGCTAAGATGTAAACAATGCCACTATTAACATTCATATTGTGTCATTAATTGATTTAATGAGAAGACAAAGCTTGAATGCCTACCTCAAGTGCTAGTGCTCTCTTCCCACGCGGTGCTGGCCTCTTCGCACATGCCAAACTTGAATGCCCTCTTCGCGCCATGCAAAAGTGCAGTGTCATCTTCGCGGTAGCTCTTCGAATTTACAAAAATTATAAATGACACTTTCTTTTTCTTTTTTTTGTTTATAACTAAAGGGGTGTCACAATTACGACATCATCATTGCTACTACGACACCATCAGGCGCACTTGCCAAAAAAAAACACAACAAACAAACACAAATTGTAGTGGCATTGCAAATTGGCGTCGAAATTCGACCCCAAATGTTGTAGTGATTCTTCAGCTCTCCTTTCACTTTCTCATTCTCATTTCTCATACTCTCATTCTCTCTTTCCAAATTCTCATTTCTCATCATCACATTTTTTAGCTCTCCTCTTAATTCTTCCAATTTTTCTTTAGTTTCATGAATATGTGCATGCAAGGTTCCTAAGGAATTTATCTTGCCAATCTGTTAGAATTAACAAGTAAGGAATGACCTGATATTTGCACTCAATGCATGATATATCCAATGTATTCTTGATCAATTGCGCTACTCAGAGCACTTTACTACCTTTGTATTGTCTTCAACAATATATTTCTATCACCACATACCATCAAAACATCATCCAACAATCTTCTTAGCAATTTTCATAACCATTTATATACTTGTTCTAGGTTGGTACTAGAACCCTAAAAAGTTTTACAAGTCAATCCTCAAATCCAACTTAAACATATGAGCGAGTGTGCAAAAATCAAAAGTCAACATCCTTGATGTCGGCTCAAAATATTAAATCTTAAAATCATGTCAGCCGACCACTTAAATTCGACCACAACACCGATCTAAGCAACTATATCCACTGGTTCACTTTTCTTGTTGCCAGTCCCACTTCAATCCTTAATAACTCACTCAAATCTTCACACTAACTGATGTGATCATAGATATAGTCAAATATACCTCTATAGATCATGTTTGTATGATCGTGCACCTTAATTCGATTCCTAACTCCAAATCTGATTGACTTTGTCTTGCTTACTATCTTCTTATCGATTGACTGAACACTTAGTTGCTTCTCCATTTGATCCTTCAACACCATCAGTAAATATGATCTCTTGACATCAAGAGAACATGTTGCTAGAAATGACAACACACCAATACACTAGTGTGAGAAAAACACATATTGCTTTCATCAAAATGCCAACAAGAAAAGCTATTGGGCCTTTTCTCCCTGGCAAGGTTCTCTCTATACACACAAAAGTAGTGCACTTATATGAATCCTTACATGAAAAGAAACTCAAGAATGAGCCCTCAAAAATCGATCCATAGCTCTCTATGCATGGAGTTGCAAGATTATGAATTTTCTCTCAGCTAGAGCTATTGAGCTTGTGACCTTGCTAGTCAACCATACAATGAGAGATTCGAATGAGGACAAGGGAAAGAGTGCCAATATCCCCAAAGAATCAAATGGAAATGCAATGCAAGCTAGATTAAAGATGGAGATGCAAGCTAAGCTAAATGATAACAATGCAATGCTTGAAAGGAAATCTAATCTATGAAAGGAAAGTACAAGTTTTACAATCCCTCCTAATTAAGCTATGTGAGATTATCTATTGCATAAGAGAAACTAAGCTATGAAATGAAGCTATGGATGCTATGATAATGCAAGAAATGAAGTCTAAACTATGAAGCAATGAGGAAATCCAAGAAGAGCTTGATGTAGCAATGATCTCCAAAAGCTCCAAATGCACCTAGAAAACCTGCAGCATAACATTAGCATGAAAGAGATGGATATGCAAATGAAGGAGAGAGCTCTCCTTTTATAAAAAATGCAAAGGAATGGACCATGGAGATTAAGAGGCAAAAGTCTCAATCAACGGTGGAGCTTGAAAGAGGAGCAATCCATGTGCACAAGTATCCTCCAATGAGAAAATAGGAGTTGACTTTATGTCCATATGAGATAAAAAGTGCTTTTCTCCTTTTTATAAAATAGGAATAATGCTTTATTTGTGCAACTTAGGATAAGAGGAAAAGTGGGGGTTTTTTATTTAATAAAAGGGGAGGAAATATTCCTTTTAATTAAATAAAGACTTAGGATAAAATGGTTAGCCCAAGGATAAAAATCCAATATTTGATCAAAATTAAGACTTGATCAAGAAATTGATAATGTTGAAAATATTGATTATTGATAAAAATGATTCAGGGTTGATAAATCAAATAAATGGGGCCCAAAGTCTAGGTGACCATTTTAGGGTGCATACACTCTCTACTGATCTATTTCTGGATCAATTATGGAAGGACGGAACCCCCCTAGGAAGTATTAAAGTGCAACAAGTATATAAAAAGGATTAAAGAGGAACCAAAAATCCTAGAATGGATTAATGAGTCATGGGGCATTGAATTTGGTCAATAACCAAGTGGGCCTTTGTTTTTAACCAATTCTGGCAACAACCGTGTGAACCCAAAAAATAGTGTTTTAGCTAGCTACACTTTTGTTAAAGAAAGTTTTTGTTGGTGACATGTTTTCTACTTTTGTGTTGTGAAATCTGGATCGTCCTATAGAGAATATATGTGACTGCTGTAATGAAATAGATTACCATTGTGATTGATCTTTCACTAGACATTGATATATATTTATATCTTTTGAATAGTCACGTCTTGAAGAGTCATGACCATATAATAATATGACAATTATGGTAATAACCATAATTGTCTACTATAACCATAATTAACATAAATATATAATTAACTACAATAATATAATATATATCATTGCATTATAATATTATCATTACTATATTAATAATATAATATAAATATCACAACTCTTCATTATTAACATTGTATAATATATATATATATATATATATATATATATATATATATAACATACGAATGAAGCTATCTCTTAACACTCCCTCTTAGCGAGTGAGTATTAAATATCAAAAATTTATCATGACATCCGCCATTTCAGGACGCACAAGTTAATGTAGTCTCGTCATGAAAATAGACTTGAATATCATGATCTCCGCACAGTCGGGACACACAATTAAGTAGTCTATCATGATATGGTTTCGTTATTACACATCCAGTAATAACAAGAGTCAAGATCTCTGCACAGTCGGGACACACAATTAAGTAGTCTATCTTGACACTTTGGTTAACCATTTACAAGATCGTCACCTTGAAATGTTAACCCACACACAAATGATCATTTTACACAATATTGCAATATACACATTTTTTTATATTTATTCATGAATAAAAAACCCATAGAGTCACTTTGACTCTTCTCAAAGGGTGGATCCACTTTGGTTCATCCAAAGAGTGGAAATCAAACTCTCAGTCATGACAATTTAAAAACAACAACTCAATGTTGTCTAGCCATGAACATAGCACATCATGACAGTTTGAAACCAATAACTTAATGTTGTCTAACCACGATATAGTTAAAGCACAACAAGTAATAACATAGCATTCGAGATACCTTCTTTTCACCTAATAAGGCTTTATTCCTCAACATACCAAGGTTATCTGAAGGTACACAATCTTCTTTCTAGCAAGACGCTTGGTAAGAGTATCGGTTGTTTGTTCTTTAGTGAGGATCTACATCCACTGAATTACAATTGTATGCACGATCTCATAGTCTTGGTGAATTCAAAGTATACACCATCTTGACATGTTATACTCCCTCTAAATTTGTATGACCAAGATCCTAGGGTGCCTACTTAATTTGATTTTCTAGCTTCTTTTTTTGACATATAACCTTCTCACATGGTAATAACCATAATTGTCTGCTATAATTTCTTGATTACTAGAGAACCAACAAAACATGGTCTACTCCCTCTGAATCAAGATCCTCGAATGTCACTAATGCAGATCTTTTAACTTCTCCATCTATCATGAAGGCAGACCCTATTTATATACTCAATTCGGTGTCACTGCAAGATGTCATTTCATACTTTCCTTCCTGAGAGAACTAATACGAATGATCTGAATAGTCATAAGGTTACATTGGCTAGCATAAGATGCATTTTGATCTTTTCCAAGGCCACAATATTAACACTCCCTCTTGGACTTGAGAGAAGATAATAAAGACCTCTAGTATTCTATCCACGTGCATCTCATTGGTGATTCTATCCACAAGCTCCCACTATTATAATCTCAGATTTGTTTTACCTTCAATTGTGAACTCCCTCTTAATCAATACGATTGAGATTGTCACAAGTTAACTGAACCATATTCTCCCTTTGAAGCTCAAGTTCATCAACTTCTTGACCTCTTGAAAATGTTAGACTTTCTCTGAATCTGAATTTTATATGCTTTTATCCTGAAAGTATGTCAGAGATAGATTACAAATAGTTTATAAAGCTAAACTATCTCGTACAAAAATACAAATGATAGAAGCATACAAGATTTATTATTTAATGAATTACAAATTGAAAATTTATATGCATTAATAAAACATGAAATACTTATCTTAAATTTCAAATATTTTCAAGTATTTCCTTTCGTAAGGTGAGCCCATTAATACAATACTCGTACTCATTGTACTTGATATCAATGTATCTCACAAGAAATGAGGATGCATCAACATCTCTACATCCTGCCAAATTCTTTCACATCCTTGTGATTGAAACTCTCACAGATAAGAAGTCATGGTTTGCAGATTCCATGCTAGGAGATAATGCATATGCAAGCCTTTCCAAACTACTCTCCCCAAGCAAGTTGAAAGCCCCATGGTAAGTAGGATGATCAGATCTTGACATGAAACTTGGCCTTTTCATTTAGTCTACACAACAACAGATAAGCCCTCTAAAAAGTATATCCATCATTGGGTCAAGCAATTGTAGGAGTATTTGATCTCCTTTGATTCTTAGGAAGCTTAAAAACTCCTTCCCCAACTCATTACTTAAAATGATTGTCCAATTTATTGCAATGTTCTCCTGCTAAATGGTTTCTACTTCAATTTACCTTTATTTCAGCTTGCAACATTAATAATGCAATTATTAATGTTTTCTAAAGTTCAACAAAAAATCTCAAATAGCCCTCCAACTTTAATATTGCAATTGTTTTGAACATTCTCGTTTACTACCAAGGGTTGAAGTCGCAACAAATATCCACAACAATAACTGTGCATAGACATGGATTATCAATATGTTGTGAAGGTAAATTTGTGTCGCAATTGTCCATATAGAATAGCAACCTTGCATTGGATAGAATATATAGTTACTTGAATAATTATGATTGCCACCTCTAATCGTCTTCGTATAAGCATGCAATTTAATTATTAGTTGATGCTATCCGTGATCATATTTAAGATATGCATCCTTTGTCGATTTTATCCTTCAATCTTATTAAGCACTGTAGTTGTTTCTAATATTGAAATTTAATTTGCTCCATATATGAATTACTATATATAATGCTCAACCTTTGAACAACCCCTTATTGCAGATAGGATTAGGTGATGTTGACTCAAACTTATATATTTCACAGATTGGATATACAAAATATTGACAAGATAATGGATTGTTTGCACTGCCAATTTTATGTGTAGCTTTTCTTTACTATGCGGATAGCTCTATATCCTGATGATTATGTGTTCTTTGTTGCCAAGTAATGGTCATCTATCACTTAGTGATTATTTTCTCCCATCGATGCATTTTATGAGTATATTAGTCAACGTCTACAAAAGGCCCTCCTCACGCCATTGATGGAATATGTATTTGTCTTATATACTAATGGTAGATGTCGATTAGCTTGAAGTTGAGTCCCCCACTCGATTGAATGTTGGGTGACTTCTTCATCTTCAATACATGCTCATGTTTGATAATATTAAGGGTTACATATCAAAAAATAATCCTACTCACTATGGCTATCTCCATGTCTATCTTAGCGGCTTCCACATCATATAGAGCCTGTGCCCAGGAGTATTAATGTCATTTGAGTTTCTATGATCCAAATCTCTCATTCTCTCCACCGTATAAATCCCTACATCAGGTTATCGCATCTTCTACATGAGTAGGGACACAACAAATCCAACACGAGTGGCATGTTGCAGATCAGAAGGCGATAACACCACAGTGAACAACACATAACATAATATGACGCAGGATCTCAATAAACCAGTGAGAGTCACAACTCGTAGACAAATAACAAGTCCACTAGCTTCTGTACTCATATCAAAACTAGAACACCAGCCGTGAGTACACAAGCCCCACAAACGAAATGACAATCACCACAACAAAGTGCATCCATCAATCCCGAAGAACCTTTGATCTGTTTACTACTGCTACTCTTAGCACAACCATGATCCACAACGAGGGCAAGTCTCGAGCATCCACGTGAGGAGATATAACATTTTGTTGAAATATATCTCCGCCAAACTGAATGTGAATTCATCGAATCATCCCTTCTTCGCAGTTGGTATTGGTATGATGGTGTTTCGATTCAAGGAGATTGTGATGTGTAAGTCATCCATTACAGAACAATATCTATAACTTATAATAACTATTGTCTTCCTCCAATTTCCTTTATCACCACATATTCCATCATGGATGTTGCGTGTGACTTGATTCGTGTAAATGTTGTCTATCAACTATTCTCCATAGGTATTTGCTTGTAGTTACGTTGGACCATATTATCTATCCATCAATAATATTATTTGTAATTTTCCAGGCGCCGGTGAGAGTTCGAGTCAATCCATTCCACCATGCTCAGATTTTGTTGATTTAAATGGAATTTCCCTGATTGTCTTAGAAATGTTGTGTGTCCCAACTATATATCCTACAACATCATTCTCTAGAATGATTGATATGATTTATATGATTTAAGTAATTGTTGACAGTCGGTTATATCCATAGATCATCTGGGCATTGCGGTGATGTATCCCAGGATTTATCATCTGATTTTAATAATTTATTCTATTTCCTTCTTCCCTATCGTGACTAGTATCCTCTTGATTTGATGTGCTATCTTCTCTTTGCAATACTTTGCTCCAATATATTTTCTCTTATAGGTTAGGCTTTGATACCATGTTGTGAAATATGGATCGTCCTATAGAGAATATATGTGACTGCTGTAATGAAATAGATTACCATTGTGATTGATCTTTTCACCAGCCATTGATATATATTTATATCTTTTGAATAGTCGCGTCTTGAAGAGTCATGACCATATAATAATATGACAATTATGGTAATAACCATAATTGTCTACTATAACCATAATTAACATAAATATATAATTAACTACAATAATATAATATATATCATTGCATTATAATATTATCATTACTATATTAATAATATAATAATGATAATAATATAATATAAATATCACAACTCTTCATTATTAACATTGTATAATATAGATATAGATATATATATATATATATATATATATATATATATATATATATATATATATATATATATATATATATATATATATATATATATCTATATCTATATCTATATCTATATAACAATATGAATGAAGCTATCTCTTAACATTTTGGATTAGCACCTCTTGTTTATCCTTCATGTAATACCATTGAATCTATCAGTCATCTTTTTTCTGAGTGTTGTTTTGATAAGATGGTGTGGTCCATGTTTATTGGTCATCTTGTAACTTGTCATGTTAATCCTAGTCTGTATTGGATTAAAATACTTTCTAGTCATGTTGAGGGGTTTGAAAACAAGTTGAAAAAAAATTTGGTTTGTACTTTTTTGTGAAATTTTGTGGTTTCTTTGGGCCAAGAGGAATGAGGAGGCTTTTCAAGGCATATGGAGGAATCTTATTGAGTTTCATGGAAAACTCATCTTCCTTCATATTATGTTTCAAGTCTCAACCATCTTAAAGGTTCCAAAAAATAGATTCATGTTTTTGGTTTAGGAAGGAGTGTTGTTGATCTATAAGGCAAACATCAAGTCTGCTCACTTTTTCAATGCATATAAGGATATCTTGGATCAAGAATTGCCAATGTCCCCCTTCAGGATTTTTCACATGGTTTAATAGCCTCATGTGTATTATATAAGTCTAGTGGTTGTATTGGGCATTAACACATTGATATTTTGGTGCAACAACAACCGCTAGTTGTAACAAGTGGTATCAGAGTTGTAATAGAAATAAGTTAGCATTCAGCCTAATAATGGTTAATAGGTTATCTAACTTGATAGTGAGAAAAAGCAATATATTTTTTTCGTCTATATGTATCACTATTAAATAATAATATACAAAATTATTTTTTTATAAAAACTTAATTTTCCTTAGATTTAAATCATTTGATTATTATTCTTCAATGCTTCCAAACAATGAATATACCATGAAATTCATTAACTGCTATGTTTTCTAATAACTACTATCAGATAAGTGATGTTCTCAAGCTTTATTCTAACATATTTTTACAGGTGGCTTCTCTTTTCTCTTAGATTCAAGTCTTATGCAAGAAAAATGTAAAGACAAGAGACCAGCTTCAGCAAATTAAAGATCAAGTCTTGAAATTCAGTTAGATAAAAGATTTAGCCATTGTAATGGGTCTGAAGATGGTTTATAATAATATGGAACTGCCCCTAAGTGTATTACAAAGAATACTTATAGATTTTTTAGCAGGACCCACTTGGGGCCCAGCTTACATAAACATTCTGAAGAGCCTTGCAATTTTAATCATCTGGTGCGCGCACCAGACTTCTTTCAGCATTGCAATATAGTATTCAAAAACTACATACATTTCCTATTGCTAAGCGTATGTTTTATGTGTTGTGAACTATCTTTTTGATTGTGCATATGCCTCCTTTGGCTGGAAGTCATGTGTGTGCTAGATCTCAAGGAAATGATCACCAAGTAAACAAGTGTATGTGTGCTACATTTAGCAAAGGATTGGTGCACCGTGTGGCAAGTGGTGGGCGCGCCAAAATGCTATGTGTACACATCATCAAAAGGTTGTTGGTATTGCTATGCTAATGCAAAGAGATGAGTCCTTTAGGGAAGCCTATATTGATATAGTTGAGAGTCTTAAAAATGAGAAGACGCACAACTATTCTTTTCAAACTTGTCAAAGTTGATGCTGATGGAAAGGAGCGGGAAATTTATTCATCAATTTGCCTGGAGATCACATATTAGAGAGGGGAAGCCCAAGATCAAATCATGTTGTGATTTTGACTCATGGAGGCTTCGTATGTTTCCAAATGCTACACACCTTTCATGTTTGTGAGCATATCTTGCATAAGTTCATATGCACCAAGTAAAATGTTGAGCACACATTTGAATGTGGGCTACATATTAAGTTGGGTGAATGGTGTCGCGTATACACCAAAGGCCGAATGGAAAGATGTTGCATATGTGGGAAATATTCACAACTTTTTGACATGATTGTGCTCACTATCAAGTGTTGGGCATGTCAAGAATGAGAGTTGTGCATACCAACTCATGCCCAGCACTCAACACTCTAAGTTGTTATGCAAGCCTCTTGTTGTTGTGCATGTGGGCCAAGAAAAGGCGGGCAAAGATGCCTTGCAACATATAAGCAAGAAGAAAGTGGAAATGGTTGCAGGCTAGGCGTAAGGAGAGTTGGATGTGTGTTATTTGCAGCCAGAGAAAGCGAACATGGCGCGTGCAAGGGAATGGAGAAAAAAGGCTTGTATGGATTTACATAAGGCTTCTTTCAAACCCCGTGTTTTCCATTTGATGTATTGTTTGTAGCCCAAGGCAAAGGCCAAGAGGGGCATGCCCTTTGTGTGTCGTTCTCCCAAGCCTAAAACAAACTAAGGAAGCAACTGGCATGCGCACATGAGAAGTTGGACGGTTGAACCTTGGGTTGCACTGTGGTGTTTAGTCCCACACGCGCCCAGCCTTGTATGGATAAAATGTTTAAAATGAAATGCACTTGCATAGTTGGTAAAGTGAAGAGAGGAAGGAGGAGCATGTGGAGAGCATTCGGATGGTGGGCCCACCTAGTGTGTGCCAGCTAGGCGTGCACTAGGAAGTATTTTTGAATGAAAACATTATTAAAGGCCATGGGGATTTATCCCACATTGGCTATGTGGGGTAAAGATAAGTCATTTAAATACAAATGAGCACAAGCATATGGTGTCCAAGTATGGACGCATAGATAGAGGCCATCCCATGTGTGCACGTGGATTGAGATGCATGCCTAGAAGATCAATGGTGGTCACATCACCACGATGGGGAAGATGCACAAAGTTTACCATTGCGATCATGCGACAGAGAGACATGGTGGCAGTTGTGGTGACATGGCGAGTGGTTGCAGGTTGATGCCCGGGTGGAGACTACAACGAATCGAAGAATGACAAGTGGCACAGGTGGTGATGTGGCACTCAATTTGGTGATGAGGTGGTCTGTCAGACCAGTCAAATTGTGCCACGTGGCACATGTGGGGCCCGCTGAGATTTAAATTCAAATATGCAGAGGATTTTAAAACAAATTGTTAAAGTCCAAACTATGTAATAATTTCAAATTTGAAGAGTTTGCAGTTGCTTATGAATATGAGAATGAAAATGTTGCTTGCAAGTTGAATTTTTGCTCAAACATACAAGTGTAATATACCGTTGGAAACGGCAGGAAATGGTGGATTCAATGGCGACAATAGAAATCAATTTTGAGCAAGTGAGAAAGAGCAATAGGAGCTTTTGATTTTGAGGTCAGATTTTGGTGGGAAGAGGATATTATTTGCAGAATTGATTATTTTGAAAAGAGATAGGTGTCATGATAGAAATATCTTTTA
Organism: Chamaecyparis obtusa; assembly: GCA_027943335.1. Lineage (NCBI taxonomy): Eukaryota > Viridiplantae > Streptophyta > Pinopsida > Cupressales > Cupressaceae > Chamaecyparis > Chamaecyparis obtusa. Next base: position 4,025,270 of record BSBK01010227.1, on the reverse strand, counting down.
GGTTTCTTTTCCTGAGGGTTATATGGTTTATCTTTTCTTTTTTGTAGGAGTTCCAAACATTTTCTGTATTTTATCAGAGTTGGTCTCAAGTTTTCTGTGGGCTGGGTAGGAGATGTAGTTTTAGTCTTCTGCTTAGTTTCAAAACACCGACTGATGACTTTGCTCTCAGTGTAGGATGTATCAGGCTTTTATCAGATTATGTTATTCTAGTAAAGGGAAAACTTCTTAATTATTTGTTGTTATTGAAGTGGTTCAAATCTCGAAGCAGGGTGTGTATAGAGGCATGATCCTCATGCATAATACAAATATCATCTCTCATTTCTCTCCATTTGTGTCAAGTTTATGATTTTTTATATGTTTTCATCCTCTAGTTCTAATTTAGGATCAAATTAAATAATGTTGTAGATGAAGCATAAATTCATTCAGTTTCCACATGGATGCTTGTAAGTAGTGTGGGTTTTGTGTATTTGTGTGAATGAATTGGATCTGTGACGAAGAACAGTAGTTGGATTCTGTATACTGCAGTGCATTAGGGGTTTTTCCCAATGGATAAGGCACTGATAAGAAGTGAGTATATTCTACAATAACATGTCTGGTATGGTCAGTTGTATCCCACAAAGTTTTAAATCATAACCAATCCCAAATCGTTTAAAATATTGAGGTTATAGGGCCTATTGTTTAAATCATGGTGATTGAGAATCAATGAATGATTGGTTTCTATTTAGTATTTTCTCACCATTCTATTTCATCTGCTTTGTTCAAATCCAGTCCTGGTGTCAAAAGGAGTATTATTTTTATTTGACTGGATTAGGAGTAACCTCCTTGGTTTTGTAGAGTCAGAAGTGCAGAGGGCAGTCTTAGTTGGTCCAATCATCATAGAGCTTATGTTTGGATCTAACCCATCCTTAAAAACTATAGATGTATTGGTTGCTACCCAAAGCATAAAGTCCGGTTTGAGGAACCATCATAATCTATCATGATGTGGGGAAAATTTGTTTGAAGAATAAGTGCACATCCATAGATTGAACGTGAGATTTGAAGGACTAGTAATTACCATTCTTATGATGACATAAAATGATGTGTTACCATGAAATTGTTGGACTAACTTCCAATGTCCCCCTTCAGAATTTGTGACATGGTTTAACAGCCCCCTATGTCATATATAAGTCTAGTGGTTGTATCGCACATTAACAGGGCGATATTTTGGTGCAACGACAACCACTAGTTGTAACAAGTGGTATCAAAGCTTAGTCACAAGTTCGAATCCCCTTGGGTGATGTTGAGGTGGAGATTGTTGGACTAACCACCAATGTCCCCCTTGGGGATTTGTAACATAGTTTAATAGCCTCGTGTGTCTTTTATAAGTCTAGTGATTGTATCGACCATTAACAAGTCAATCTTTTGGTGCAATGACAACCACTAGTTGTAATAGAAATATAGTAATGTGATGCATAGGTGAATCACATGATATATCATTTCTTAAAGTGTGGTCATAATTTTAATAAATTATAATAACATCATGGAAGGTATTGATAAAATTCATAGGCATATCTAATGTATGAGGGTAGACATTATTCATCTCAATGAAGGATGAGAAACATAGTAGATGTTAAAATAAAATCTCCTTAGAGTAGTCACTCATATCCATCACATAAAAAGTTTTTGTGTATCAAGAAATCTTACAAGGCCATTTCTCATCTGGTATATTCAGAAATCTTGTTCACAATAAACTTGATCATTGATTTATTTTAAACAGTATCTTGTCCTTCTCAAATAAGTTAGCATTCGGCCTAATAATAGTTAATAGGCTATCTAACTTGATAGTGAGAAAAAAATAAAATATTTTTTTCATCTAAATGTATCTCTAATTAAATAATAATATACAAAATTAAATTTTTATAAAAACTTAATTTTCCTTATATTTAAATCTTTTGATTATTCTTCTTTGATGCTTCCAAACAACAAATATGCCATGAAATTCATTAACTGCTATGTTTTCTAATAACTATTATCAGATAACTGATGTTCTCAATCATTTTTCTGACATATTTTTACAGGTGGCTTCTCTTTCTCTCAGATTCAAGTCTTATGCAAGAAAAATGTAAAGACAAGAGACCAGCTTCAGCAAATTAAAGATCAAGTCTTGAAATTTCAGCTAGATAACAGATTCAACCATTGTAATAGGTCTGAAGATGGTTTATAATAATATGAAACTACCCCTAACTGTACTACAAACCATACTTATAGCCATCAAAAAGAAATCATAAAGATTTAAAAAAAGAATTTTTATTTAATATTATTTTCAATCAACAAGAATAAAATAATTGTGTGTCACTTTTTTAAATAAAAAACAAATTATTTTATTCCCTTACAAATACCTCATTTCTCTCACACTACTGGAAAAAAAATCTGACTATTTATTTCCTTACAAATTATATTTAGTGAAATGAGCTCATCTCTAACACACCTTGAATATTTATTCTCCTACTCTCCCATCAAATATTTTGAGAATTTTGACTGTTTATTTACTCTCCAAGCCTCTTCTTTAACACCATCTAGTAAAAATTGGAGTGTTTACTCCCTTAACAAAAATTATATTTTCTCTCCTGTCAAATATTTTTGACGCAGGTAGGGCTTGCAGCAGGCCTGTATTCTGGTAAAAGCCCACCTGTCTTACATCTCACACCACAGGCATTGCAGAGTGTTTTAGGACCCAGTGGCCCGATTCTCCACTGTGGAGTTTTAGTCACACCACAATGCCTGCATCTTCTGACCCCATTTGTCTCCTTTTTCTTCCCATGTTTTTCTGCACTGAATTTCAGTGAGGACTGGCATTCTACTTGATCAGAAGCAAAGTAACCTGATTGGGTCCAGGATGCAGCATTAGAAGAAATGGGTGTAGAACACTCACTGTCATTCTCACTTACAGAAGAAGCAACAGGAGAAATGGATTTAGAAGCCCACTTAGAAAGTTGAAGTCTTGATCTTTTGCTCCTTGGCTTTCCTGGTAATGTCATTCTTGAACAATTATCTGTGACTGAACTGAGAGCAGAACTTATGGCATTTTCAGAGTTATTTTCTGGACCTTGTTGTTCTTCCATTTTGTGCTTGAAATCAGAAGTTATCTGTTTTGGTTCTCCTCCTGAGAAGTCTTTCATCCAATCAAGGTCGTAGAAACAGTCTTCAGAGAAAAGAGATCCCGCTTCTCTAACTGTTACAAAAATAAAGATATGTAGTGCTTGATGTTTCTGGATTCAATTGTCATGACTTTGTTTTGTATGGACATTTCATTTCAAATTACACTGTTCATCTATCATCAAAATGATAGAAAACTGAATGATGTTAATACAAAATAAAAGTAACACATTTGAATCCAGAGTTATCAAATATTAATAATAATTAACTGTGTCTATATATTTCTCTCAAGCTTTGATTTAATAGACAAATGGAATAACACTTTTCATAGAAACAGTGTACAGATGAAAGAGATCCTTAAATAGAGATTACTTCATATTTAGTGCTTGACGGCCATTCTGGATTAATTTTTTAGTTTTATTATGTAATAATATTTAAGATCATATTTGGTGATCTATCATCAGAATGGTATAGAACCGAATGAAAAATTGATAATCCTTAAATTATAATCAGAAACATTGATAAAAAACAAACTAACAAGGTTTGATTAAGAAACATTAAGTAGTATTTATTATAGACTGTAAAAAAACCTAATGTCTTTAACTACTTCATATTTCTAAATCATTCTATAAAACTTCAATCTAATATACAAAACGAATTAACCCTTTTCATTGATAAATTAATAGAATCAGTAGAAAGGCGCTCACAGGAATACACATGTCACCAGCATTGTTGCCGTCAATGAGTTCTTCATCGCTAATGTGCAGCAGGTCATCAACGTCGTCAAAGATATCATCACTGTTATCATCCATGTTATCCAAAACCTGCTTTACTCTACAATGGGTATGCCATTAATGCCATATGAGGTTAAAACATATATTCCCTGACATGTTTTAGAAATCAAACATTGTGTTCAAATAACTGTTTCAACCTAATGTTGTGTTACATCAGGCCATTTACTAAGTACCCAACTATGTATACAATCTAAAGAGACCTTAGTAGGACATATTCATTGCAGAGTTTATTCAGACTATACAATGTAAAATGGTTATTCTCTTCCTAGTTCATTTTATTGCATGCATAAACTTAGCATTCAAATTTAACATTAAGATTTCATTCATGAAATATGTTGACTAAAACAGGGAAAAAAAGAAAAACAAGTTTCAGAAAGGACCGTACCTCTGCCTGAGCTACACTGTACCAGCAAATTCTACAGGCCAGGATTGGAAAGCTTCGGTGTATAGCATTTAACTACCAAGCTCTGTTCTTGTTTGCAAGACATTCTTTGATATAAAAAAGTGAAAAACAACTTTTTGATGAAGTTGGTGACATTGGAAGTGGTAAATATAAAACTAAGGGTCTTCTCGTTTCCATCTCATACAATGCAATGGATTCCTACAATGTAAGCCTTGCATTCTGCAAATACAACAATACTTTTGGAATTTTCGTGCAATCCTGGATAGACAGTCAACTCACCAATAGTGAGAAGAAAAGTTCAGGTGTGGGATGTCTATTTATGTTCCCTAATCCTTGTGTAGTGATAAGAGGGTTGTGTTTTTCATTCACAATCTTTTAAGTTTCAGTCTTAATTGGTATAGATTTCAGGGGTGTGATTTTTTTAATAATTTTTTTTTAAGATTGTAGGAAGATCTTTTCTTTATTCTTGAATTGATTTCGGAGATGGCAACACCTTTTCAATACTATAGATAACTTCTCTGGTACAAGGTTCCATCTCGAAGGAGGTGGAGACACATTTTCAAGATCCATAGACAACTTCCACTACACATGATTATTTTGAATGTCACAATCTTCTAAATCAGAAAATGATATTTTCTATAAAATAACTTAGGGAAAAATGAGTACAATAGTCTAAAAGAAAAATACATTTAATATTTACCCATCTTGTAAAACTGATTTACTATAGATTTTAAGGGTGTGATTTATTTAATCTTTTTTTGTTTTAATGCTTAAAGGCTCTTAAATTGGTTTTGAAGATGGAGACACATATCATAGACAATTTCTGGTGTAGCACATTTCCAAGATCATAGACAACTTCTCCTACACATGATTCTTTTGAATGTCACCATCTTCAAGATCTCGTGACTAGAAAATGATGTCTTCTATTAGAAAACTTAGCAAAACGCGTACAGCCGTCTAAAAGAGAAATATAGTTAATATTTACCGATCTTGTGTGACTGATTTACTATTCTTGTTTTCAAAGTTCTATGTCATGATGATATTTTCTAGGTATGATTAAATTTTATTATTAAAAAATGAAGGGGTAGAAAATAACAAGACATGAAAATTTCACCCTAACATATATAAACATCTTCTAGGAAAGCAGCCACCTTGTCTATAAAGAAACATAAGATTATTTATTTATTCTAAAAATTTGATAGTACAATTTATCTTATTAATTATGAACATATTATATTTTATTTTACTGGGAAATAACAAGACATACAAATTCTAAGTAATAGAAAGAAACTCCTCAAATAATAAGGGATGCAAATTTTACTCTAATACAGATAAGCCTTTTTTAAAGGGTAGCAAACTTTTTTTTTCTGATTTGCAAAAACACGGCGATTTTTTTGCAAATTTTTTGTCAAAAGATAGTGAAAATTTTGCCAAAATCATTTGTGTTTTCCCTTTTTTAAAATTTGATCAACAGTACATATTGTAGGGAGCTTAGCCACGTCCCTTTAAAGATGGTCACCTCTGTCTGTAAACACACATAAGATCATTTATTTATTCTAAAAAAATAAAAATTAATATTAAAAATAACGAGATAAGCAGTAACAAAAAGTAGCACCTATCTATAAAAACACAGGTAATTATTTATTTATTTTTATTTTGGAATAATGAAGGTCAAATGCTCAAACAGACAATTGTTCTTGTAACTTCAGTTCAGAGTCCAGACTCGTGTTGTTTAGGCAGCAATATAACTGGTTTGTATGATTCAGAATAATTGACATTTGATTTTTTATGACAATTTTTGCTAGAAGTTTGATTGTTTTCTGAACTTAATTGTGCGTTGATGGATTTAATTGGGGTTGACACAAATCCATTCTAGTATGTTCGCCTTAAAATTTAAATTGAATTGTGATTACAGATTAGATTTTTGAGATCATTTCAGATTGATCTTCGAGATCATTTCTTCAAATTCATTAAACTATGCATATTCAACCCACTTTATATACAGGGAATTTCATGAGGGATCTTTGATGATAAACTATGAACCATGAAAGCCAAAAGCAAGGAAGTTTATTCTACCCAGTTCGATCCACTGGAGAACAGAATGAATTACACAAATACTGATGACAACTCCATAACTGAGATTAAGAGCCGTGAGATCCCCGTCGATCCTGTAAGTGCATTTCTTGTCTTCTTCTCTAAATTCATGATGAGATATAAATGCTTTCAAATTCTCTCTTTTGCTGAATTAGCACAGTTTTAATTTCTGAGATCCTTTTTAAGTTTAAATGAATATTTTGAGATACATTAAGCTGCTTGCATTTTTGAACTGGATTTGCATTTTTGGTGGATCAGTGTGATAAATTGGCAGTGCTTCACTGGGTTGCGAGCTTGATAACGGAATCTTCACTAGGAATTGTACCAAAACAACCGGTTTCTCCCTGTTTTGGAGCAGAAACTAAGGATTTACACGGTGTAAAACAAATTTGCAATGAGTTTAGAAACTCAAGTAGCTTTTCAGCATTGGAAAGCGGCTCTTGTTCTGGAAATATACCTACATGTATTCTTGATGTGACTGCTCCAAGAAAGAAAAGAAGTATCAGGGCAAGAGTCCCGTTTAGCAATTGGGGCACCAGGAGTCTTCCCCTTGTTAACTGTAATCCAGTTATGGTGAAATGTCAAAACATTTCTGTCTCTTTTAATGCTGCTGTCTCCGATTATTCAGATTTCTTGAGTTCTGAGCAAGCAAAATCCCAATCCTCAAACAAAAGTTCTGAGACAGATCGGAAGATTGAAGCAGAAAAGGTCATAAAATGCATGCACTGTGGCACCCAGGAAACTCCACAGTGGAGAGCTGGACCAATGGATTCTAGGGCACTGTGCAATGCCTGCGGCCTGAGATATAGGCATGGAAAACTTATACCAGAATACAGACCCAGACCTGCAACTCCTACGTTTCCAGTAGACAGAAAATGCGTGCACTGTGGTAAGCAAGAAACCCCGCAGTGGAGATCTGGACCAATGGGTCCTGGTACACTATGCAATAGTTGTGGGGTGAGATACAGGAGTGGAAAACTTCCACCAGAATACAGACCAAAACTTGTAAAATGCATGCACTGTGGCACCCAGAAAATTTCTAAGAGACGATGCAATGCATGTGGTTCGATATTTAGGTATGGAAGACGTGTACCAGAAGATAGACCCTCTTCAAGTTCTACATTTTCAGTTTGTAAGCACTCTGAGGCAGAAGGTCAAAAGGAATTTACATCACAAGCTTCTGAGGCAAAACAAACAAGTTCTGGTACTCAAGTATTGGAAAACCGTCCAAACTCTTCTCTCCTTGCTAGTTCTGGTTCAGATTACTCTGTTTCCAAGCAAACAAAATCTGATTCTAATAAAGGGATTATGAGAAAAGGGCAGCATGCAATGAATGCCAGGAAATGTGTTGACTGTGGCAACCAGAGAACAATGGATTCAGTGACACCATGCAACACCTGTGGTGTGAAATATAGATCTGAAAGAAATTCACCGGAGTACAGCCCTGTTGCAAGTCCTGAATTTTCAGCTGATAAAGACTCTTACTCCGACAAGTTGGTCTTGGAAAGGAAGGCTCAAAAGGAACTTGTCTATCAGGGAAAACAAACACATATTGCTTCCCAATTACAAGATTCATGTGCTGAACCACCACAAACTGGATTGGGGAATCAACCAAAATCTTTTCTGTCCGATGATGCTTCTAAGCAAGTGGATTCTGATCCCTTAAGAAAAATTCGAAAGACAAGCCAGGGGATTATTAGAAAGGTGCAGAAGGCAATGAAGGTCAGGAAATGTCTGCACTGCAGCATTAAAAAAACCCCACAATGGAGAGATGGACCAATGGGTCCCAAGACATTATGCAATGCTTGTGGGGTAAGATACAGGGCTGGAAAACTTCTACCAGAATACAGACCTGCTGGTAGTTCTACATTTTCAGCCAATAAACACTCAAACTCCCACAAAAAGTCTTGGAAATAAGGAGTCAAACGCAATTAGCAGCCCAAAATTCATTGCGCAATTTGGTTTTAAAATACAGCCTTCTTATATGGAAACATCACAAAACGCTGGCAAGATTAATTAGTAAGGAGTTGAGACATTCAAAGATCATCTCTGGCTTTTAAGTGGGGATTTATATATTATTTGTATTTGGTTTGAAGTGAAGGAGGTTGCTCGGTGAAATCAGTTCTGCAGACATATATATTTAGTAAGTAGAATCAATATGTAAGCTCCAAAATTTTAGCTTCTTGCACTTGGAACATGTCTTCTGTCTTGAGGTAGATTTATTGAATGTAATATTTTCTGTCTCTGTTGCTAACTTGGAGTTGAGGGTGGAATGCTATAGGAAAATAACCAATGTTCCTGAATATCAAGTAGATGCAATGGTTTAAAAAAATTGAATTTTGTGATGAATATCAAGTAATACATATGTTGTGATGATTAAGATATGATGTAGATGAAATGGTTTTAAAAAGTTGAATTTTGATAAATATAAAAAAGAGTAATCTATATGTTGCAATGGTTAAGAAGTGATGATGTTGTTTAGACTTTACTGAAGTGCACTTATGTTTTGAATATTTCTTATTTGTGACCTTTAAATGGAATGAGAGCCATAAATTTGTAGCTCCAGATTATATTTACTCTTTAAAAAAAAAGTTCCAGATCAAAGTGTTTATCATTAGAAAAATAACCAATCTCCCCTCTCCAGATCAAATTGTTTACCCTTATGAAAATAACCAATGTCCCCCATTATTAAGGAAATATCAGTCCCCAAATAACAAGCAGACGCACTGATTTAAAAAATTGAATTTTGACAATGCAGATAGGGTAATCCATGTCTTGTTGACATTGACAACAATTGAATTTTGACAATACAGATCAAAATAATCCATTTCATATCAGCAATAACATGTGATAATTATGATGTTATTGTTCTTGAAGATGTAAGGTTAATAACAAGTAGACAATTTTAAAAATGAATTTTGGTCATGCAGACAAAGGTATCATGTCTTAATAGCATTGGCAACAGTTGAAAGGTAATCCATGTCTTATTGGCATTGGCAACAGTTGAATTTTGACAATGCAGACAGAAGTAATCAATATCTTATGGACATTGACATGTCGTAATGGTTAAAATATTATTGTTCTTAACGATATAATATTGTATGATATTTATATTCTTATCGTCAAAATTCAAACACTTTCCATTGAAACCAAATACATTTTTAAATGTCAATAGAACATTTTTAGATGTCAATAAAAATGAAAAACTTTGTTTAAGGTCTCAATTCTCAACTCTAGGTCAAAGAAATGCAATTTTTAATTTCAATAGAATATTATTGGGTGTCAATAATGAGTTTTTTCAGAACTCAAACATTCATTCAGCTAGGAGCTTGATATCTATTAATATTTGATATTATGAAACATAGGTCAATGAATTTGACTCCAAAAACTACACAGTTGAATCCTGATAGTCATCTATTATTTAAAGAATGTACATAAGATTTGATAGTCATCTATTACTTAAAGAATGTACAAATCTAATGAAAGTGAAATTCAAATTAAAAATGTCATCTTGTTTCCCTCTACCTATTCTAGCTTAAAAGCAAGTGAAAGGCATGCATAAGAACATTCATGTATGTCAATGTTACATTTATACAGAGAGTATCCAGAAATTCCCAATAAGGCAATCACTAGCTATCTTCTGAAGACCATCTTGGATGAGTTTACAAACTTGAAACAGGTGGGTGATCTCATTTAAGATGGAATTCAGGAAACAACACACTCGTTAAGGAACTTAAGTAGAAATCCAGCAATACTCAAACAAGACAAGATTGGCAAAGAAGATATTTTTATAAGCAGCAATTCAGAAACAAGATGAAAGCTGAAATCTTCTTAAGGATTTAGTTGGAAACAAAACAAAACGAATTATTCAATTTTAAGGGGAAATCTCTGGATCATAATGGTATTAGCATCCTCAAAAACTGGTCTTGCCTATGAACTGTATTTCACTTGAGCGAGCATAAAGTTGAACAGAGGATAACAAAAATATGGGTTGAACCTCCTTTAAGTTTGGGCAAAGTTAAACCCTGCCTGAGCAAGTATAAGATCTTTCTCCTAACTATCACCAGAATACCATACTCAACATCTCACGTCAGAAGAAGAAATCAAACTTATCTTGCCATACTCATCCTGAAACAAAATTAACTTCCTCCTTGACAACCACCAAAAAGCTATATCATAATTTTATACTCTAAACCATTCAGACACAAAAACTGGTAGAATTATATTTTCTCTATAATCATTCGGGCACCTGAAATCCAATAACCAATTTAGAAAAAGATAGTACCATTCCAGAGAAGATAGCCATCTCTTACCAGAATTCGTTTTCAGAATTCGTTCGGACAGAAAAAATCGAAATAAATGATCTTAAATTCTCTAAATTAATCAATTTATAATTGATTTGGGGGTGGGGAGCGCCGGGCTTCTGCTGTAGTGCAATACAGAAGCGACGCATGAAGGATCCGGCAGCAAGCTACCTGTATGACATCATTCCCCCTTAAGAAATTAATTTAATATCGTGTGGCTCATTGAGCCACGTATCAGATATTAAACTGATAAGAACAGATACTACACTTGATCTTAGCCAAAAGGCCGAGAAAGGTACGATTTGATCTGGGGCTTCCCTCGCTATTTATAGCTGTATTTGCATCCCTTCAAGTCTCCCTCTGCTACGTGTGGGATAAATGTATATCGAAAGAAGACGCGCCGAGGTTTAATCCATCGGAGTTCTGTAATTTGCCATAAGGAAGAGGAAACATGTATGATTCGTGGAAGTGTGCTCTAATACTCGTGCACATTAAATATTAGAAATAATAATAATATTGTGTGAATCATTTGCTAATATAAAATTCCTTTGATAATATTAAAAAAATAATAAGTACATAAATGTTACGAGCAATATAATTCAAATAATTTGATTAAAATTGAGATATGTTGTATATAAATATTAAAAAACTAAAATCTAAAAAATGAAAGTATTTAGGTAATTTTATGTTTGATACTTTTTTAAATAGTAATTTATAATTTTTCTTTGGATGTGTTGAAAGTATAATAATGATATTTAAATTAGGTTATTTTTATAATTTGGTTGGAGTAATTTAATGTGTGATAATGAATTAAATCAAGCATATGATTTGTAAATATGAATCTTATCTAAGGATTTGAATTGTGCGAGAGACAATGAATTCAATCAAATATGCAATTTGTAGATATAAATCATACGCATGGATTCGAATCATGTGTAATAATGAATTGAATCAAATATATTATTTGTATATACGAGCCTGACACATGGATTTGAAATATGTGTGTCATAATGAATTGAATCAAATCTACGATTTGTAGATATAAATAATACATGTGGAATTGAATTGTGCATGTAAATATGTTTAAGGAAGAACTTATCATTAGGATCTATTTGCCTTAATTTTGTATACATATCCTTGAAAGGTTGGTGTCAATAAGCTTTATTTAAGAGTTGGTTAGGCAAATGTGTTCTCTTTTAGCCAAACCCCCATTTTTCATTCATTAGCTTAAATGGTTGAAAATAGCAAGTGAATGTGTAGTGAACGCTAAAGATGATGACATAAGCTAATGATGTAATATTGATTCTCTATGGTTCTACTTAAGTGATAATATGAATTGGAATAAGAGCTTGTGGATTTTGATATGTAGTTTGAAGTGAAGTGGGATTTATCATTAAAGGCAACATCGTAACACAAAAGTTAACATATTTTGTGCTTAAGTCAATACATAACAACTAGTTGAAGAAAGTTGATAGTTTGGATCAAATGCTAAATGTAAATTTTAAAATTTCAAAGATCATTTATGTACTTTAAGAACTAACCTCACTCAATTGTGCATAGTTTAAATTTTACTAGTAAAGGAATGGATGAGTAAGAATTAAGGAACATCTTTCAAATTGTATGTAAATAGAATCAAGTAGAGCTTAGGTTATTTTCATTTTTTTCTTTGAATAGGTCACTTTTTCCTATCCATTATATTAAATATATCTTTGTCAAAATGAACCTAGAGAAAAAGGAGAAAGGTGTGGGTATGTATTTTTTACATTACACTTTTACATCACTTTAACTTGCATGTGAAATAACATGAAGATGCATGTGAAAGTGGATTATGCATACATTTGATGAAAAATGACACAAATATAAATATCAATTTGGTGTATTCTCCTTATAATGAGTGGCCCATATTGAAACCTATGAGTTGGGAACTTTTCAATGAATAACATATGTAAAGCAAATAAAATAGGCATAAATTTCAACTTTCTTAAACTACTATCAACTAAAAATAAAAGCAAAAAGTATCAAGGATTCTACCTAGCAGGAGAATGGGATTCTTCCTTAGACAAAAATATGATTCTTCCTAATGTAAAACATGAAATGCAAATCCATTTTAAAATAGAAGTGATCAGGGGATAGTTTTTACAACCATGTTCATCAATTGAATCTTGTTGATATTATATGTCCTCTCCAATTGGTTGAATACAAACAATACAAGGAACTAGAGGAAATGTGAAAAGCATATGATCATATATAAAGTTATCACCATGTAGTAGTATGTGTAATAATATGAAAGTAAAATAATTCTCAAGACTTTCCTTCAATCCAAGATAGAGTATACTTATCAAGAAGACAATAGGGAAACTAATGTTGGCTCTAATTAATTTATTTGTTGTTTATTTGGGTGTATTGGAACTATGATCAAATATTGTCTAGTATTAAGTTGATTATTTCTAATGATATATAATGAGATCAAATTTATCTTTTAATAATTGTGTGGATGATGATGTTTGAATTTCATATCAAGAGCAAGAAGGGAGGTGAATTGGTGATGATTGGAAAAATTGTGAATTAAAATCAAGAAGGGTGGTTGTTAACTAGAAAATAGTACACTGACCCTAGTCCAAAGATAAACCATTGTAAATTGGAAATGGGGTTATGGACTATGAGCTTAAGGAAGGTAGTTTAAGCTTAAGGTTATTATCTAAGGGTCATGTTTCCTTTGATAAAGATAAGTATATAAGATGGCTCTATTAACCAAAATAGATAGAAAAAAGATAGAAAGGGAAAAGGAGACAAGTGCATATAAAGGTGATATAAGGAATATAACCAAACCTAATATATGAATATATATTTATATTGTTGATTTTTGGTCCAATATATGTGTGTGATTTTTTATTTTGATTTATACTTAAGATAGGTGTAGACACCTAAATTTGATTAACAATTTTATAATCAAATTTTGCTCTCTTCTAGGTATTATTAATTAAACATTTATTATTTAATTAACTTATGTCAATCCTTCTAATTAATTAACTATAGTATAATTTATTAAATAAGCAACCCATAGCTATTTGATTAATTAAAACCTCTTCCTCTATTAATTAAACAAATACTACCTATTTCCATTCACTTGGGCCTATAAATTGAGCCCTCTTCTCCTTCATCATCATCCACCTTCAATGCATTGTTATAATGCCATTTTGAGATGAAATCTTAGCAACAATACCATCCTAATGCCAAAATTTCTATATGCATATCCCCTTTGAATCTTGAAGCAATAATATTGAGCACAGATTCATCTTCTTGGATGAATCTACAAGTCAAGAAAGCTTCTTGGGAGTGTTTGAAGTTTTCATTTCTTTGTTATTCATGTTTTCTTTAGTCTAGTCTATATGTTGAATTGTTTGTAGTTGTTTGAGATTTGCCAGTAGGCCAGTACTGACCGTATGTTTGTCATTGATGACAACATATGGAAAGTAGCATGCGTGGAAGTCTTATGCAGTAAGTTTTCTATTTATGTAGCATGGACATGATATCAACATGATATCATGGGCACAGAGGTTAAGTGTTAGTACAGACAATTATATAGTAGTTGATGTCAGCAGTGTTCCTAACAGAGTAACAGATAGTGTTTTGTGTATGGTTCTCCGTATAGTTATCATGGAGCCTTGCGCACTTGGAGATATGTTTAAGACATGTCAGTGATGTTAATTTCATGGACGCGTGGTCTGATGTTGAATGCAAGTAAAGTTATGCAGTCGTTATTTGCCAATAGCAGTTTCCTGTGTTTGTTTAGAAGAGTCGACAGAGATTTTATTGGTTCTTGAGCTGCACCTATCTTGAGGGTATGCACCCTTGGATTTAAGCTTGGAGAGGTGTTATTGATGTTTGGTTAAGAGCGCTTGAGTTAATTCATCTTATAGAGAAAGTTCCAATTGTTTTGGTAGAGCTGACAGTGTGTAGTGTGCGTCTACAATTATTTTATTAAGACAGGTCCCAGATTGTGTTATGTGCATAATAGAGCTGACAAAATTTTGTTGGAGTTTATTTTGGTTTCTCTTTAATATGATTTCAAGGTGGTTCTAATAGGCCGACTTGATTATATCATTTGGAGGAAAGTTACTTATAGGCAGTCATTTGTGATTGCTGAAGTGTGGTTCATGGTTAATTAAGCAGAGCAGAGCAGAGTGTGTGAAGTGTTGAGCAATTAGAAGAAGGTCTATGTGACCAAGTAAAGTACTTGTGCTATTCATTGGAATTGATCCAGACAGCAGGTCAAAGCACAGTTCACCAAGATCCAGATATAGTGTGTATCTATTATTTAGAAGGTTGTAGCCTTCGCCCATTTGAGCAGTGAGCTCTCAGATAGTGTGTCCTCTCCCCTAATAGGGACAATTATAAAAGACTCCTAACAGGGTCCGACCCTTGACCAAGTCTACTGTACTTAATATATTTTAAAGCTACTCCTAATAGGGTAAAGGATCTTCTAACAAGGATCATTATACACTAGTACAAAATATTAGTGGGTATCAAGTCCCACCAAGGTTTTTACCTATTTGGGTTTCTCCGTAACCAAAATATTGGTGTTGTGTTCTTGTGTTCTTTCATTGTGTTTATGCTTTATGTTTAAGTATACTTAATTGGATAAAGAATTGAATCTTGTAGATAACTGATTCACTCCCCCCCCCCCTCTCAGTTATCTCTTGGGACTATTCCTAATAGAATCTACAAGTCAAGAAAGCTTCTTGGGAGTGTTTGAAGTTTGCATTTCTTTGTTATTCATGTTTTCTTTAGTCTAATCTATATGTTGAATTTTTTGTAGTTGTTTGAATGCTTTAAAAGTTTCATTATATTCTTTCTTCAACATCTATTTCCACCTCATACATTTTGGCATGCCCAGTGGGACCCACGTCTATGGTTCATTCCTTTTTATCTCTTTCTTGCAAGATAACCCCACTAATCTAACATTTTTTAGAGTTTTGAGTGGTTTCTTATGATAATTTTTATGTTTGCAGGTTAGAAAGGGAAAAAGGAAGGATTTGTGCCTCTGTGGGTGATCTTGGATGTCACACAACATAAAAAATGTAAACTGATAGGAATGTCAGTATGGTCAGCAAGAATGCTCTATAAACCCATGGGATCACAATCCCACTGACTGGCCCTCTATGGACTTCTCAAGACCTTTTTTCTTCTATTCTTTATCTAATTTCTTTTTGCCACAAACCACCAGGAATGCAGTCTGACCCAGCGGGATTGCTATCATAAGCCTTAGGGGAAAACTAAACTCTCTTTATAAAATATAAAATTTGTAACTTGGTGAGATCGTTAATTTGACCCACAAGAACATGCTTTGACTAGACAGGATCGAAGATTGACCAGTGGGATCGCCAATAAGACCAATGGTATTACGTTTGGTAGGTACAAGTATACCTTTTTACATTTATTTTTTATAAACATTTTGAGCCAATGTCTGACATAGGAAAACATAAGAAAGTCAAAGTCCACTTACCCCTTGCATATAGAGAGAAGAAAACAACCAAATGTATCATCAAGAATAAATAAAGTTTCATGTAAGAAACCCAAAAGTGCACCCAAATCCTTGACAATATGATGCAATGTGTTACAACAACAAAGTCACAATCTATATGATAAGATACCAAGTGAACCGTGACTTAGTTAGCTTTGATGTCAACCAGAACTAGAGCATCATAGAGTTGTCCTTCCACCCTTCCATAAAGTCTTGCATTATCATTTTCCTCCATTGAATATTTAGGATCACCCTTAGTCATTTTTAGTCATCAAACCCAAGTCAAATAAAATAAAACCCAATCCAATAGAATCCCCCCCTTAGTGTCATATCTCTGAGTTGTCTCATACCTACATCTTAATCAAACCCATCTTATAGCTTCACTCTTTGACTAAGAATTGTCTAGGGTATCTCACTTTGTCTTTGTGACCTCGTCACTTTGATCTAGAGGTTGGTTTACACTAACAATCATGTATTTTGAATATCATCAGTTTTTCCTAAGTTAACAATCACCTTCATTTGAATTCCCTCCTTAGGTATCAACTCCCATCTTTTTGACACCAATTCATCCTTTAGGTCCTTTGGACACCATAATTATTTTTCATTAGCCTCATCACCCATCATTAGTAATCCTTAGATTCATTTGCCTCATCATTTTCCTCCCTTAGGCATATCTCAACTTATTTACATCCAACCTCCTTCATACATCCTAAAACATACATCTTATGCCACCACATACATGATCTAAGAAGAGAAAGGATATGGATCCTAACCTCAATGTTGGTTTGTCAGGCACAACCCCTAATCCTAAAAATGTTATGGTCACCTTTGACCCCAATAACCAAGTGCTAATTAAAGAAATATAGTTTGATCAAGATGAAGTCCCCACCAGTAGCACCATGAAAGCTTCCATGAAACAACCTAGTTATGCCACCATGGAAAGTGCCATCATAAGGAGAAACAAAGAAGCAATACGTGTTAACTTTACATGTGAATATATCTTCATACCTCATGTGTTTGGTCTACCAATCTTGATGCCTCCATTTCATGTGCCAATAGAGGTATGGAGTTGCATCATCCAACAAATCCAAGATGCCAACATTATGTCCACCCAAATCGCAGTCACTTTACCACAATCCACCCAACCCACTAGCACACAATCCTTAGTCCATGCCACACCATATAAAATTCCCTTCTCCATTCTTGGAGCTTCCTCTAGCAACCCACCACAGTCATCTATACCACTACCTTTCTAACATGTTTCCATAATCACACCTCAAAAAACTCCCATCATACATATGGGGGCCTCATCAGTCCCACCACCACCACAACTTGCATCATAACAACATACCATCACCCAAACCTCACAACCACCCTTAATCCCATAAGCCCACTACCAAATGCTACAATACATGATGGGGACACCCCCATAGGTTCCATGAATCAACCACTCATCCCACAAGAAAGCGTAGTTACCACTCCATTTTCCACATTTCCCATTACTTCCACATTGCAACCCCCAATGCAATCATAGTCAAGTACACCTATAACTCTACCTCTTTTTTCACAAGAGCCCACTTTCACCACATAAATCTCTCAAGAAATGTCTCAAGGAGACCAAACACAAGGTACCAACCCACTGCTTATTACCTCATAACCTACTATGCATTTTGCAACACAACCACCACCACCTAGGCAACAAGCCACAATCCCTCTAGCCTACGACAACTACTTGGTTGTACCCTCATCATTCACAATGCAAAGAATAACTTGTTATCACAACAATCTAGTTCACATGTAGTTTCCTATAGGAATTACCTAACGCCTCCACCCATGGCTACACATACACAAGGTACTTATCCAAATTTTGGAAGCACTCACATAACCCACCTATGTAGGCCAAATGCATACACTTTTCTCTTATAAAACACCCCCACCATATAAACCCCCTACTTTCTACCAATAATATTTGCAAGCCTAACACACCTACCCATTACAACAACCAAAAGTACCCCCACCTCAGTATCAAGCACAATATCCAACACAGTAGCCACTACAACCCACTTACACAACTACCCAGCCTACCTACCAAAGCACACAAAATCCCTTCCAAAACCCCCCATATTCACTATCATCATCTGACCTATACCAAATGTCAGGATCTAATGTCATGGGTGTGCCTTCTCCATAACCAATCAACCCTAAATGGGAAGAAATGAAAAATGCTCTTAGAGAGCTACGTATAGGCACTGAAACCAAGACCTTCAAATTTGACAGGGTCTTCCCTTACCTATTCAATCACTCCATCAAAGTCATCCCCTTCCCCAAGCACTTTGATACACCTAAATTTGACAAATACAGGGGGGAGGGAGATCCCATTGGCCATGTTAAATATTTCTATATGACTTGTCAAGCGGTTACCTACAATGACAATTACCTTATGCACCTCTTTCCCAAAAGCTTAGGGAGAACCACTCTCAAGTGGTTCTATAAGATCCCTTATGGTATAGTCTCAACCTTTGTATATTTTTCTAAGAAATTTGTATCATAATATACACAAAATGTTGAGAATGAACTATCTTTATTGGATCTCTGCAATTCTAAAATGAAGGGAGGTGAAAGCCTAGTTGACTACCTCTAGAGGTAGAAAACCCTAACTACACGACTATCATACAAACCTCCTAAGAAGCATTTACCAAGATATTCATCAATAACCTATATCCTAACATGGACCATTGTATGTGCATGAATATCATTCACACTTAAGACATCTGAGAGAAAAGGTCAGATATCGAAAGAGGCCTAATGGATGAAGGCATCATCAAGCATTACAAAGACACACACAATAATAGACCTAGTAATGATTGTCCACGTTATTAGAACAAAAACAAGAATGTGGTAACTAATAGGGCCACAAATATGAAACATGGCTAAGTTTTCATAGCTAGCCCCAAGCCACCACTCCCTAGTTGTCAGCCGATGGCCATTCAAATAAAGACCATCTCAATCCCTCAGGGATAACTGAAGCCTCACGTCTAGAATAACCAAAAGTGAACATTCACCCCTTTGAGAGAGTCATTGGATATTATATTCCATAGAATTTCCAAGGACAATTTGATTGTGTACTCAAAGACTCAACCATTCAATGATTCTACTCCCAAACCCGTGTGGTAGAAGGAGAACGAGTACTATGATTATCACCATGTCAAGGGACATGCCACCATAAAGTTAATTAATTTGAAGCATTACACCCAAGATCTTATAGATCACAAAGAGATTATAGTTGACCCTCCAACATGGTCTTCAGCTAATGCAAACCTTCAAATCTACCAAAATGTGTTCCCTAAGTTCTCTAAACATAACATAGGAAAGGCCCCAACTAACACAAATCAAGGACCTTAGAATCAAGGACCCAACAAAAAGGTGACCATGGTAATGGAAAATATTACACTACTACATACATCAACTATAGCAACATTGTTAGTTTCATCACCTAGGTTGAACCCTTGATAAGCATGATCCATGTCAAAGGAATAGATAATCAATGTGTCATCACAATGTGACAAGTAAGAATATCCTTTGTTGGTGTTAGTACTGCACCTTCCTCCACCACATAGTATAACCTCTTGGAACACCTTGGGAATATGTCTGCAAAAATCTCCATCTTAGATCTCCTTTGTCCATTACCCATCCATGAGGAGATCATCATCAAGGCCTTATAGATTCAAATATCCTAAATGATATTGATCCCACACAATTCTAGGGCCTTTTGGGCCACCTATCAATATCATCCAACCTCTCATTAAAACCATTTGATATGCGATCCATTGAACTAGATCATAACTTCCCGCTCTATATTGTCATCATGGTCAAAACATTTATTGTTAAATAGTTCATGATAGTTAATGATTCAACCCTAAATCTTTGTACCTTGAAATTTATATCACAAGTGAGGTACACTAAAGATGATATCACAAAAGAGGTCATCACTATCAAAGAATATGACAATTTGGAGCATACCTCAAAGGGTATTATTTCATTACCCATTAATTTGGGCCCAAAAATACAAGACACAATATGCTATGTTGTTGATCTTGACCTTCTATACAACATCCTCCTTGGTCACCCATGGATCCATCCCATGTAGGTTATCCCCTTCATATTCTATCAATGCATCAACTTCCCCCAAAATGGTACTAAGGTCACCATCAGAGAATACCCTCTTCCTTTCACATACTACTGTGTGTTAGAGGTGCAATTCCCACATTCAAATTATTTCCCTAGAATTGACATTGGGACCTCTATGTCCAGCTTCTCTTGCTATCACTCTTATCCCAAGACCATACTTGATTCCACTCTCTCCAACATCAAGATCAACAATAGGGGTTGTGGGGAATACAATCTATCAGATGATTGTGTAGTATAGGCATTTCCCCTTATTCCACACACCCAAGGATGCCCATCCCAATAGAGTCAAATAAGATAGAAGGAACCTCAACCATAGAAAATAGGGTCTTTGATATTCCTATCCATTTAGAACCTGGATAAAGAAGAAATGGAACCTGACATCAATAGATGGCTGTATCGATAAATTCCATCCCCTAACAACAAGATCCTTTATTACTTTAAGGATAAGTATCAAAAATCACATAGACTAGCTACAAAACAATTGAACTATCAAGGTGGTGGTCTAGGGTGCAAAGAAACTAGTATGATAGATCCTCTTGAGACAACTAAGAGACCAACGAACCAAGGTCTTGTATTTTTCCTAACCCTGACTGGGGGCACTAATGTGACTGACTGTACCTCATTGATCTTCCACTCATACATCTTGAACTCATAGAGTGAGATCAACCAAGTGTCACATATATTGATGAGTTCCAAAGCAAGGATGTGTTTGTAAAATTCATGGGAGAAACAAAAAGACAACAAGATTGGGGGTATGATTCCACACATGTATACAAGTTGGACTCCAAGGCATATTTTGGGGAAGAGGAGGTCCTTAGTTGCAAAAATAAAAATCTAAGAGAAAAATATGAGTCTCGTACTGAAAACCCCTCTAGGGAACTTCTTGACTCTAAAAAAGTAAACATAAAGGATGTATCATCTAGTGATAACCTCTCAAAGGCACTAGAGGATGAGGATTCTCCTCTTCCTCTTGCTAATTTGCGATTATAGGCCAGATCAGTCATCCATTTTGATCAGAGAGACTAAACCTTTCAACCTAGGAACATAAGAATATCCACACATTAAATGCATATCATCTTCATTGTCAGAGTCTGAATAAAATGATTTCACAACACTACTCTATAAGGATACTGTTAACTTCGTATGGTCTTATACTCATATTCTTGGGCTAGATTCCAACTTAGCAGCTCATCATCTCATAGTGGACCCAAATGCCAAACTGGTCAAACAATAGCTTCACAAGATGTACCCAAAAGTGTCTTTATTGGTCAAAATAGAATTGGAGAATCTTTTACACAAAAATTTCATATGTTCCATTGACTATTTAGAGTGGATCTCCAGTATGGAAGCATTTACTAAACCTATAGATGATATTAGAATATGCACATATTTTTGTGACCTCAACAAGGCATGTCCTAAGGATGACTTCCCATTGCCAAACATTGATATGCTAGTGGAGCTTGTAGTTGGACATGAGATGTTGTCACTCATGGATGGTTTCTTTGGCTACAATTAGATAAGAAACACAAAAGAAGATTAACATAAGACAACATTCACAACCCCATGGGGTACCTTCTATTACAATGTTATGCCCTTCAGACTCAAGAATTCAAGAGCCACATATCAGAGATCCATGACTGTCATTTTCCATGACATGATTCATAAAATCCTTGATGACTATGTGGATGAAATCTTTGAAAAATCCAAAAAAAAGAGAAGACCACCTCAATGTGCTTGAATGTATATTTGACCACCTTCACAAGTATGTGCTTGATGAATGTATCTTCAGACTCACATCTGGAAAACTCTTGGGATTCATAGTGTCAAGAAGAGGCATAGAGATCGACCCCAAGAAGGTCAAGGCCATCATGGGAATTCCTCCCACAAGAACTCTCAAGAAGTTACATAGTCTATCAGGAAAGCTACAATATATTTGTGGGTTCATATCATAGCTTGCTAATAAATGTCAATTGTTCACTCATCTACTATGAAAAGAAACAATAGTCAAGTGGGACCCTCACTATTAGAGAGGTTTTAAAAATATCAAGGAATATCTGGAAAACCCACAAATTCTTGTGCTACCTACTCCTAGAAAGAACCTCACACTATACATTTTAGCTACTACCAAGATACTTGGGGCACTTATAGCTCAACAAGATGACCAAGGAAAATAAAGATAAATCTACTACATCAATTGCATGCTTGTGGGCTATGATGTTAATTATTCACCTATAGAAAAAGCATGTCTTGCAATGGTTTTTACCAGTCAAAAACTTTGACACAACATGCTCAGTCACACAATCAAGCTCATATCTAAAGTGGATTCCCTCAAATATCTACTCTCTCACACCACTCTGACAGGTTGCATGACTAAATATATTATGCTTCTAAGCAAGTTTGATATACAGTACATAGACATAAAGGAAATCAAGGGGTGAGTCATCATAGATCAGTTGGGTGATGCATCACTAGTAGATGTTTATCCATTGGTTATGAAATTCATGGATGAACACTTGTGCATGATTGAAGATCAACCCATGTGGAAGTTATATTTTGATGGCTCCTACATAGCTCATGGATTGGGGTCCTCTTTGTCACCCCTGAAGGTGAATATATCCGTAAAGCATTTAAGTTACGCTTCCCAAGCACTAACAAAATTACATAATATGAGGCTCTCATCTCAGGACTCAAGATGGTCATCTAATGGAACATCATAGAAATACAAGTGTTAGGATACTCACAACTCATCATCAAACATGTCATGGATGAATTTAAAATAAAATATAATAAACTACTACCATACAAGGAAATGGTTAGTAAAATGAAGCAATACTTTCATATCCTACATTTCACACAAGTTCCTAGATTAAAGAAAAATGTAGAAAAAACAATGGCCACCATCGGCTTAGTCCTCCAAGTACCACATGATGCAATAAAAAATGAATTTTTAGTTGAGAATCTCCACACACCCTCTTATTAGACTGACAACTCTAAAATTGTGTGTGTCTTGGTTGGTCCCCAGTCCCCATAGTACCACAATATTTATGCTTATCTAAAAAATGGTATCAAATCCCCCCATCTCACCAATGCCTAATGCCATAACCTCATATGCAGATCTTCCCGCTACAACCTTGTAGCTAATACCCTATATCATCTAGGTTATCACAACATACTCTCTAGATGTTTAGACTCTAATAAGGTCACCCTAGCATTAGAAGAGGTTCATGTCAGAACCTATGACACACATATGAGTTGTATGGTCTTAGATAAGAAAATTCTCAGAGTGGGATACTATTGGCCTACTATGGAGCATAATGCCTATGAGTTTGCAAATAGCTTCCTATCATGTTAAAAACATGCAAATCTAGTCCACACTAGCATAGGACATACGTCCCATTGCACCTCCATGACCCTTCTCATTTTCAGGATTTGACGTCATTGGTAAGATCACTCCCTTATCCTCTAATAGGCACAAAAACATTATCACTACTATTGAGTACTTCACCAAGTGGGTAGAATTGATTCCACTCATCCTTATTACAGGTGTCTAGATATCCAAATTCATCCTCTACCACATCATTTTCTTCTTTGGCATCCCCTCCACCATCTTCACAAATTATGGCCCTCTATTTGAGAGTCAACACATAGATGATCTATACAAAAAATTCCATATCAACCACTCCTACTCCAGTCTGTATTTTCCCCAAGATAATGACTAGGTTGAGGCAACCAACAAAACCATTTTGAAGATCCTTAAAAAGGTTGTTAATGATTTTGGTTATGAATGGAACCTCCAAATCAATCCCACCATCTAGGCCTACCACACTTCATATCATACTCTCACCGACACCACCCTATACTCCCTTGTATATGGTGTTGAAGTCATCTTAGCAATTGAGGTTGAGTTTCCATCATTGGACATTTCACTCAAGAACCTGGTCACTGATGAAGACTACTACATAGCACATCTCACATATCTGGACTTGTTGGATGAGAAAAGGAAAAAAACATATAATCACTTGGTTGTCTACTAGAATAGGCTTATGAGAAGCTATAAAAAGAAGATCCATCCACAATGGTTCCAATTGGGGGACATGGTCCTATAGATGCCTAAAAATTTCCCTAACTATTAAAAAATTGATCTTTCCTTGGTTGTATTTATTTAATTTAGGATAAACCAAGGTATCCTACATTTATTTAATTGGGAGATTCCTATGGAATCCCTACATGTATTTTGTCCTCTAGTCCAAGTGGGAGGACATGTTATTTCTTGTAATTCCTTTATTAAGGAAATTAGTTTATCCTCCTTAAGAGGATGTTTACACTTTGCACACACCTATTATGAATGTTTGCATTCATAGATTGGTGAGTTACTTAATAACTATTAGAATAACTGAGAGGGGGGGGGGTGAATCAGTTAGATCAGTTATCCTACAGTCCCAAATACAAAGATGTAACTCTCAAAATAATTTCAATCAATTCTGCAGCTCGGTAACATAAACTATTAAACTGTCTATGCCTTTTACCAATTACCAGTTAATTAACTCACTATGATTACCGACAAAATCAAATATGCAGTATGTAAAGTATGACAATAAAACAATCATCACATAAACACATAACACAATGATTTAACGTGGAAACCTTGATAAGGGAAAAACCACCTAGGACCAGTAACCTAAAATAATTTTCACTCTTCTAAAGTGAGCTCGGTGAAGAGCCAACCCTATTAAAGATTAAAAACACACTATTAGGTGTGACCTTGTTAGAGGATTTAAGACTAACAGTTAACTTTTGACCAGCATTCACTATGGGGTCAATAAGATAACAATGTACATTCCTTGAATGACATAGGGGCATAACATAAGACGATTAAGTCCACTCGATTAGGATATTTTTGTATCAATGGTTAAACTAAAATAATATTTGATCTGGTTACAATAAAACTCAATTTGCAGATGTTCAGATCTATTCTAAGCCCATACAAATCCTCTTATCAATATTTCAATTCACTTCCTCAACTTACTTTTACTCAATAATAGCTCTCTAACGCTCAGTAATGTTCTAAAGTTTGATTCTCCTTCAACCAGTTTGATTAGGCATGCATGAAACTGTATTCACATGAAATCTCTGCAGTCTTCTTTCTTATGGCATGTTTCAATAAAGAAACTCATATCTCTTATATAAACAGATAAACTATTTTCATATCAACCATCAGATTTTGTCGCTTATTCTTCTTCATTGATTTTTCCTCTTAAACCTTCCTCGGCAGTTGTGTCAATAACACATTTCAATTCCATCCTTTAGATCTTCGAATTGTGTCAGCCATGGATCTCATAACAAACTTTATCCTCAATCTCAAAATCATAACAATTTCCAGCTCATCATTTTCTGTCAACTAAACTAAGCATTTAATACTTTCATCCATACTCAGTTAACAAAGAAATGTGTCAGCGAATACAAGCTCAGTTAATATTGTCGCTCGATATACACTACACTGGCTCGGTGTATACTGAAGTCTTCATTTACCGACCACATTATCTTGTACAATTTTGCTTCCTTCTTCATAATAGATTAATGCAACATAATCAAGTCAACAATATGAGATCATAGACTCATCAATAATTTACCCAAAGTAATCCTTATCCTCATCTATCATATCCATCTTTCTCCATGTAGATATCTCATCTATTCATCTTTTCTCTCTTTTTACAGATGTTTAGATGTTTGTAACTTACATGATAAGTACTATCAAAACTAGTTGACATCAATGACAACATAATGACTAATTTAATTATCTTACATATCATTTCAGTAACTCGGTGATCTCTAATCACTGATCTTCAAGTCATTCAGGTATTCAATCAGTTGTAGTTCATCAATCTCTTCCTTTGGCATTGATGGCAACACAAGCAATATGAAAATTAGCCATACACATACCAAACATGTATTCCACAACTAAATGATGTAGCTCAGTAAGCTCTCCCTAGCTTGATATTTAATATGTTTAATCACTACATTACATAACAGACATTTACATGCAAGCTCTCCTTGCGGATTTGATCTTTTTAGCTCTCAGATTCCTTCTGTTCTTAGCAACAAATATTCAAATCTATCCCTTAGATAGATATTTCATTGATCTCTCTATTTATCTCTCCCTTTAACAATAATGCCAAAGAAAAAAATAAAACATGCAGCTCTGTAATAGCCAAGTAACTCTCTGTTGTTCAGTGCAAACAATGTATCTTTGTATACTGATATGCAAGTTTCTTTGTTCTAGCTCCTCAAATCTTTCACAACCTTAGACATAATCCAAAGTGTGAGATATGTTGCATCAACATGAATGATCTTTTGATAACAATAGGCTTATGCAACCTCCAAATCACATTAGTGATCGGTAGACATGGGATGGACCCCAAGTCTAGTCCTCAAGTATTCAAAAGTGTCCTTCGGTAGAGGCTTGGTAAAAATATCAGCAAATTGCTTCTTTGATGTAACATATTCCAGTTTGACTTGCTTCTCCTATACTTGTTCTCTTAAGTAATGATACTTAATTGATATATGCTTTGTCTTTGAATGCATTACAGGATTCTTAGAAATATTTATAGCACTAGTGTTGTCACAATATATAATCATTGGCTCAGTGATTACCTTATTTATTCCTTCCAACACTTGTTTGATATAAGCTTTGTTTGAACAATTTGTAGCAGTAGCAACATACTCTGCTTCAGTAGTAGATTGAGAAATACAAGGTTGTTTCTTACTTGTCCAAGTTACAAGTCTTTCACCAAAGAAAAACACTCCTTTGATTGTGCTCTTTTTGTCATCTATATTTCTAGCCCAATATATGTCAATGTAAACTCTTAGTTCAAATTTTCCTTCCTTAGGATACCATAAACCATAATCCTCCATTTTCTTTAGGTATCTCAAGATTATTTTCCCTACAACCATATGTGAATCCTTTGGATTGGAAGAAAATATAGTCACAATCCCTACTGCATGTGCAATATCAGTACAATGTTTGATTTACCTTTGTAGATTTATCATCTAATGTCAATTTGCAGCTTGTAACCATTAATGTTCCTACTGGTTTAGCATCTTCCATGCCAAATGTTCTCAATACTTCCTTAATTTACTTTGATTGTGTGATGAAAATTCCATCATTCTGTTGAATAACCTACAAGCCTAGAAAGAATTTAATCTCTCCAAACATTAACATTTCAAATTCCTTTCTCATCTCTTCAGTAAAAGATTTACAAATATGATCTTGTCCTCCAAAGATTATATCATCCACAAATATTTCAGCAATCAAAATAGTATCATCAGATCCTCCTTTCATGTACAAATTATTGTTTTTACTAGTTCTTACAAAACCAATACTTAAAAGATAAGTATGTAACCTTTCATACCATGCTCTCAGTGCATGCTTCAATCCATATAAAGCTTTATGCAGTCTACATACCATGTCTTTCTGATTCGGATCAACAAATCCTTCTGGTTGTTCTATGTAGACCTCCTCTTCTAGTATTCCATTTAGAAAAGATGACTTAACATCCATTTAATATACCTTAAATTTCTTATGTGCAACATATGCAAGTAACATGCAAACTCCTTCTAGTCTAGCAATAGGTGCAAAAGTTTCACCATAATCAATACCTTCTTCTTGTGCATATCCCTTGCAAACAAATCTAGCTTTATTCCTTGTAACCTCTCCATTTTCATTTATTTTATTTCTAAAAATCCATTTAGTACCAATAAGATTTTTATCTTCTGGCCTAGGTACTAAAGTCCATGTCTTATTTTTCTCAATTTGTTCAATCTCTTCATTCATAGCATTGATCCATTCATCATTCTCAAGTGAAACCTTAACATCCTTAGGTTCAAACTCATAAACTAAGCATACATTTTGTCTTAACTTACTTCTTTTCATCATGCCTTCTTGCTTATCTCCAATGATTTGATTCTCAGGATGATGTCTTCTGACAAATCTTGCTAGCACTTGATCTCTTCTTTGTTCTTCATTCCATTCAGGTTCATTTCCTTACTCGGCAGCTTCTTCCTGATCCTCGGTTTCCCTTTGTTATTCCTTGGTGTTATTTTCCTGATGCTCGATCGACCCAGCCTGTGGCTTCGGTAGGTACTCTGGATGTTCAACATAAACAAATCTACCATAGTCTTCTAGCTCCTTAATGCTTTCTTCATCATTTTTATCAACAAATTCATCAACTCTAACATTATCAATTTCAATCATCTTATTAGTAACCTTATTCAAACACTTATAAGCTTTACTTTTAGTAGAATATCCAAGGAATATTCCCTCATCACCTTTAGATTCAAATTTCCCATTCCTATCATCTTTTAGAATAAAACATTTGCTACCAAAAATTTTGAAGTAACTTACACTCGGTGTGTATCCAAACCATAACTCATAGGGTGTCTTGTTTGTGTCTTTCTTTAGTTGAACTCGGTTCAGGACATATACAGTTGTGCTAACTACTTCTCTCCAATACATCTGTGCAACATTTTTCTCTATCATCAGTGTTCTTTCACAATCAACAATAGATCTATTTCTCCTTTCAGCAATCTCATTTTTCTGCAGTGTTCTAGGTGCAGAAACCTATCTTTTGATGCCATGCTCATTACAATAGTTAGTGAATTCATCAAAAATAAACTCACCACCTCTATCAGACCTCAAGCATTTCAGTTCTTTTCCAATTTCTTTTTCTACTTTAGTCTTGTACCATTTAAACATTTTAAATGCCTCAAATTTCTCTTTTAAAAACATGACAGTCATCAATCCAGTATAATCATCAACAAACAGAATAAAGTATCTATCACCATAGTAGCTTTGAGTTCTCATGGGACCACATAGGTTGGTTTGAACTAACTCCAAGATTCTTTCTATTGAATAGTATTTACTTTTAAAACTATATTTTTTCATCTTCCCTTTCTGACATTGATGACACATAACATGATCAGGTTTAGTTAGGCTAGGCAGTCCTCTAACTTTTCTTTTTCTACTAATCTTAATCATGTTATCAAAATTGACATGACATAACCATGCATCTTCATTTTTCACCAGTATACAAGAAGTCTCAACATTGTCAAGATAAAATAAGTTACCTTTTGATTGTTTTCATGTTCCGACAAGCTTTCCACTTTCATCATAGATTCTCACCTTCTTGCTTTGAAATGCCACTTGGTGACCTGAGTTGTTAGGTTGTGCTACACTTAGAAAATTTTAATTCAATCCTTTTACCCAATAAGCATTATCACATCTGATTTTATCATTTATAAATAAAGATCATTTTCCTTTAACCATGCAAGGTGTGTCATTACCCATTTTTACTGATCCTCCATTATAATGCTCAAGATGATCAAACTTATCTTCATCACCAGTCATGTGATGCGTATAGCTACTATCAATGATCCAAGAATCATTTTTACTAACTTTAGAAATGAGTGTTGTTTCTACATACCTTTCCTCTTCCTCTGAATCATCTTTCATTGCAACAAACACCACCTCAGTGTCATCATCTATGTCGGTGTCGATGTCATTCTCTTCAGCAATGTAACATATATTTTTACCTTTATCTTTTTTATCTCGGTTGTCTCTATTGTATTTTCGGTTATCTCTATTATTCCTTTTGCCATAGCTTCCACCTTTGGATCTGTCTCTGTCATTCTCATCTTCTTTCCTATTCGGGCATCTAGCAACAATATGACCAACTTCTTTGCGATTAAAACAAGCTAAAGGTAATTTACCCTTATACCTTCATTTACCTTTCTGCAGTCTCTGGACCATTAGTGCTTCTAGTTCATCAAGCTCATCATCAGTATTGCTATCACTTTCATTCCTTATATTGTGCTTACTACTAGATTTACCAATCTTAAGAGAAGACATAAAAGAAGACTCAATAGTTGGTACAACATTGTTATCATAATTTTTCATCTCAAAAGTGGTTAACTTTCCAACCAGACTATCAAGAGTAAGTGTGCTATTAGGTGCATACCTCATTTCATGAATTGCAAATATTCTAATTGCATAGATAGGCAAAAGTGTTCTCAAAATTTTACTTACCACAGTATCCTCCTCAATGATACCACCAACTCCACAAATAGCATTGACAACCTCTTTAATTCAGTTTGAGTACTATACTATGTTTTCTCCTTCCTTCATTTTCATATCATCAAATCTACCTCTCAAGCTTTCAGCTTTGGCTCTCATCATATTTGCATCACCACCATGTACTATGGAAAGTTTATCCCACATTTCCTTTGTTGTAGTGCAATATTTGACATAAACAAATTCAGCATCAAATAGAGCATCAACAATCTCTATCATAGTCATGTTGTATTCATCTCAATCTTTCAATTGATCAAGAGTTAAAGGTCAAGTCGGTGGTTGAATGTAGCCATTTTCTAGTAAGTGTAATGTAGAATCTCCAATTCTAGATATGTGAAGTCTCATCTGACTTTGTCATGTACTAAAGTTGTCCTTGTTCAGCTTCAGCACTTCCATCTTATACAACTTGTAATATTTTTTCTTAAGTCCTTAAAACTTCTATCAAAGCAACCAATTAGCTCTGATACCAATTGTTAGAATAACTAAGAGCGGGGGTGAATCAATTAGATTAGTTATCCTACAATCCCAAATACAAAGATGTAACTCTCAAAACAATTTTAATAAATTTTGTAGCTCAGTAACATAAACTATTAAATTGTTTGTGCCTTTTACCAATTACCAATTAATTAACTCACTGTGATTACTGACCAAATCAAATATGCAGTATGTAAAGTATGATGATAAAACAATCATCACAGAAACGCATAACATAATGATTTAATGTGGAAACCCTACTAAGGTAAAAACCACTTGGGACCGATAACCCAAAATAATTTTCACTCTTCTAAAGTGAGCTCAGTGAAGAGCCAACCCTGTTAAAGGTTACAAACACACTTTTAGGTGTGACCTTGTTAGAGGATTTAAGACTATCAGTTAAATTTTGACTAGTATTTACTATGGGGTCAATAAGATAACAATGTACATTCCTTGAATGACATAGGGGCATAACATAAGACGGTTAAGTCCACTCGGTTAGGATATTTTATGTATCAATGGTTAAACTAAAATAGTAGTTGATATGATTACAATACAACTCAATTTGCAGATGTTGAGATATATTCTAAGCCCATACAAATCCTCTGATCAATATTTCAATTCACTTCCTCAACTAATAGCTCTTTGACGCTCGGTAATGTTCTGCAGTTCAGTTCTCCTTCAACTAGTTTGATTAGGCATGCATGAAACTATATTCACATAAAATATTTGCAGTCTTCTTTCTTCTGGCATGTTTCAAGAAAGAAACTCATATCTCTTATATAGACAGATAAACCATTTTCATATCAACCATCAGATTTTGCCGCTTATTCTTCTTCATTGATTTTGCCTCTTAAACCTTCCTCGATAGTTGTGTCAATAGCACTACACTGGCTCAGTGTATACTGAAGTCTTCATTTACCGATCACATTATCTTGTACAATTTTTCTTCCTTCTTCATAATAGATTAATGCAACATAATCAAGTCAACAATATGAGATCATAGACTCATCAATAAGTTACCCAAATTATTCTTTATCCTCATCTGTCATATCCATCTTTCTCCATGTAGATATCTTAGGTCTTCATCTTTTCTCTCTTTTTACAAATGTTTAGATGTTTGTAAATTACATGATAAGTACTATCAAAACTAGTTGACATCAATGACAACATAATGACTGATTTAATTATCTTACATATCATTTCAATAACTCGATGATCTCTAATCACTGATCTTCAAGTCATTTAGGTATTCAATCAGTTGTAGTTTATCAATAACTCCTCTCCTCATCTCTATTTAAGAGATGCTCTCCTCTCTCATTTCTATTTCATGAGTTTATTGTAAATGAGCCTCTCTCTCTCTCTCTCTCTCTCTCTCTCTCTCTCTCTCTCTCTCTCTCTCTCTCTCTTCTTTGCCTCATTTATAATATCACAAGGGGTTTTTTATTAGTTTTCCCCTTTCAAAACTTATCGTGTCCTTTTCTTGTCTCTTTGGGTTCTTGCTCCAAGTTTATGCAATTATCATGGTAACGCTTTATTTCATCATCTAACTCTCTTGGATTATTTTTATTCCCTTGCTCCTTTTATTTTCCTTTCATGGTATCAAATCTTGGTAACTAATCCATGTTTTGAATGAATGTTGATGAAGGTTACCATTTTGTGGAGCACACCTTGATTGGAGACTTTTGTTGAAGGGATAATTTAAAATCTTATTTCTTTAACTCATTTGTGTTGCAGATTTTTATTTTGTTTTCTTTGTACTAACTCTCTTTGGAAGGCTTGCCACCAAGGAGTTTGAATTTTTTTGTATATCCATTATTGTTTCCAACTAACCCTCTTTGGAAGGCTTGCCTCCAGAGAGTTCTTGTGATTTCTATCAATTTTTTTTAAATCTTAACCTTAGTCAAACAACTGCAATGTTAAATTATTTTTTCCTCATCTCACATTTCTTGTAGGTTTCAAATAAAAATTTGATCTATTTTTTTCTTTTTCTATTGCATATCTATTAATCACAAGTGTGTATGACATCATTGTAGATGTATCAAAAAATAAAATTCTTGGAAGTACCACAATAGTAAAGTATCTAGAACATATCTACCTTATGTCATCAATACATTTTTGGTGTATACAAAAAAAATTGAACTAGGATAATTCAAACTATGTGATCTAGATTATGATCATCAAGATCATATGGCTCCTAATCTATGCCACCATCATTAGAATCTAGAGAGATTGAGTTATAACCAATAATCTCATGGGATTTGATTCCCAATTCATTTGTCCACTCTAATTTCATGGATGTAGGGTTCCAACTGTCTGATTGTTTTAGCTATTGAATGAATTTAGCAAGTTTGATTTCAAATTCTCATTTGGCCTTCATGGTAGTGTACCCATAATCTATGTCCTTCCTATCAATGGTAGCTTTTCCATCTCTCAATATTTGCATAAATTTTATCTCTTTCATCTTTATAATAGCAATGACCTACAAGGAAACATCAAGATAGATGAGTCTCCAGAGAGACTCAGTAAGGTTCTTTCCCTTCCCTACAATAAAATCATTATTCTGAGCCTTCCAAATAATCCACAATATAACAGAAGAAAGAATAAACCAGAAAGTGTTACAATATTTTTTGATGTTAATGTGTCCTGAGATAATATTTAAGACTATGAAATCAACATTGAATGTAAGGCCAAACATCTTCTAGACTTCAAAAGAAAAGAGACATTAAAAAAATCATGCATAATAGACTCAAGATGTCTACAGAATGTGCAAATATGAGGGTCGCCTCTTGGTTTTTTAACGGGCAGTTTATGCAGGAAGAGTTTCCAAAGGAAACAAACTATCTTGGGTTCCACGAGCCTGGTCTAGATATTGCCAAAGTATTTGTTCAAGTCTTCTTACTGGGCATTATTTGTGCCATTTGGAGATAGCATGTTCAACAATGTTAGGGATAAAGGTAAGCAACTTGTAAATGTACTTGGATTTGACAAGGTGGAGGGGCGTGTTGTCTAGCCAAAGGAGATGAAAGGAACAATGGCTTGGGGAGAGACACCCAGTGATGGATCCTAGATTTTTAAAAGAATTAAAAAGGAGGAAATATGTTCTCCATTAAGACTTGGTGATATGAAGATCAACTTCCAACTTCTCCCAAGGAATCAAGCACCCTTGGTTGAGAATGTCCTAGAAGGTGTTAATTCCTTTTTCTGACCACTTTTTTGTTGAGAAACCTTATAGAAGAGCCAGGGGTTTATCATCATGTTTCAGATTCCACCACACATATTTCTTACCATAGATTACACTTCCCACTTTAGTAGGACTAGTGCAACAGAGAAATTTCCTCACATATTTCCATCCCTTACAGATATATTTGAAAATTTTTTATCCTTGTACCACCACATTGCCTTCTAAGGTAATAATATCTATAAAGAAGAGGTTGGACCAAGTCTTGGCTTTTTAGGGGTGAACTCATGCTAGGTTATTCCTGATTAGGATTTTCCATGGTTTTACTCCTACAACTGATTTTAAAATCCAATTTACAACTAGAGAAATGCCTTGAATCCTGAGGTCTTTAAGTCCTAAACCACCCCACATCTTATCTCTTGTACACCACTCCTAGGAGACAACATGAATATTCTTTTTGTCTGAACCATCATATTAAATAAAATCTTGGATGAATTTCTAGATAAAGTTAAACTAGTGTTGGTTAAAGAGCCAAGAAGAGGAGAAGTATATAGAGTAGGAAGATAGAATCTTTTGGCAAACTTGGATTCTTCCTGAGAAGGAAAGGAGCTTGGTATCCCATTTGTACAAATTTTTAATTATCCTTTCTTCTATCCAATTCAAAATTTCATTTAGATTTGGCCTGATAGCAAAGGGTATTCCTAGATATTTGACAATATGGTCAGGGCCTCCCCATTCAAAGCCAAACTTGCACCACCAGTTTGGGGGATTAGGGTTCCAACCCAGCATAAAAGATTTGGAGACCAAAATTTTACTCCTCAAGGCTAAGCAAAAAAGTCTAACTTTTTCATAAGGAATTCCATGTTATGTTCTTCCAATAATAGAAGGATAGAAATGTCATCAACAAATTGGATGTTGGAGACCTCATCTTGGTTGAGGAGGGTGATACCCTTCACTTTTGGGGATAAGGTGTCATCCCTAAGGAGGAAATGGAGGGATTGTGTAGCAATAACAAAAGGGGAGTGAGGTAGAGGGCATCCTTACTTGATAGACCTATAGAGCTCAAAAAAATCAGATCTTACTCCATTGACTTCAACTGTCACCCTGGCCCCTTGGAGAAGAATAGAAACCATCTTGCAAAAGCAAGGAGGAAATCCTAGAGAATTTAGCATCATCAATATATATTTCCACTCTATTTTATCATATTCCTTCTCATAATCAATAAGTAACATTTCCCCTTGTTGTCCTAATTATTTAGCCCAATCCATGGACTCCCAACAAGTGATGAGGTTCTCTAGTATATACCTCTCCTTAACAAATCATGTTTGTGTATTATTGACTACCTTAGGAAGTATATTCTCAATCCTAAGGGCCAAATTTTTTGCTAAGATCTTGTATCCAACATTTAGGAGGTAATGGGTCTCTAATTCTTAATAAGAATCTTGTCACCTTCTTTCAGAATGAGCTTGATGAGACCATCATTAATGACAGGGCCTAGAGTCCCTACCAAAAAAGCCTCATTGAAAATGAGAAAGTCACTACCTATCCAATCTAAGTTATCTTTTAAGAACTTAACTGAAAGTCCATTAGGTCCCGGAGCCTTATCATTGGCCATCTTAAGAATGGAGTTTTTAATTTCTTCCTCTGTGAGCTCCTTATTCATCACTATTGCATCTTCCTCTAAAACCTTCTTAGGGATAATACCTTTAATTTTCAACCTTGCAGCCTCCATATTGGTACCAACATCCTCTGACAAAAAGAGATTGCTATAAAACTTGGAGAAAGTCAACATTGTATCCTCTTGGGAGGTGATATTTTTATCTTGGTCTCTGATACATGAAATTTTATCTCTAGCTTCTTTTCTCTTAAGGGTATGGAAGAAAAATTTGGATCCTCTATCCCCCCAAGTTCATCTAGTTGATTATGGATCTGATCTTGGCTCCTTTGATCTTTTTATTCTGGATCTTCCTGAGAGAGTCTCTACAAAGCATGACTCTACTATTAAGGAAAGGATCAAAGGGGTATTTTTGGATACACACTTTGGCCTTTTGAAGAGCTTTAACCAATTTACCTTCCTCTCCCCTAGCATCTTTAGCCTTGTTTTTTCCTACAACTTTGAACATTTCTTTCTAGGAATTAGAAGTTTGGGTCCATCTTTCTATCTCATAACTATGATGGACAATGTGATTATTATACCGAACAATAATCTTAACTGCTACTTGAACACCGTCATCTTTAAGAAGAGAGGGGTTGAGGGAAAAACCCATTTTCTTGGAAGGTAAAGCATCATGACATTGGATCAGGTGAATACATGAGAAGATGGGATGATGGTCAGACATGGTAAAAGGAAATACTTTAACAAAATTATCATTCAGGGGTTGGGGGCAGCTAAACAACTACCTATTCAAGTAAAATTTGTCTAGTTGGATTAAATCCTCCTCTCTCCCTTCAAGAAGTTTGACCACGTCTACCAAACACCTTTGGAATCTCCCATCTTCTCTGGTAGGGGGTAAAAATATCTAGCTTAATAATCATCTTGTTC
Source organism: Chamaecyparis obtusa (assembly GCA_027943335.1). Classification (NCBI taxonomy): domain Eukaryota; kingdom Viridiplantae; phylum Streptophyta; class Pinopsida; order Cupressales; family Cupressaceae; genus Chamaecyparis; species Chamaecyparis obtusa. Next base: position 3,988,505 of record BSBK01010227.1, on the reverse strand, counting down.
CAATAGAGAAACTAATTTCCTCTCCACTCAAATCTTAAACCTCCTAGTTTATCTTGAGGCCTCTCTACCATGCTAAAGCCTCTTACAATGATCCAAGGAATATTTTCAAAATATGAGACCCATTTCCACAAGATAATCCTATCATTGTGTTTGTTTGGGGCATAAACTAAACATACACCAAATACAGTGTTGTCAACTACAAATTTTACCCACACTGCTTTGTTACAAGGAGAGAATCCCCAATCCTTTACTTTTTTTTCTCCAGACTAGACCTATGAGAATTGAGGACCCTCCTTTACCTCTCGGATGCTTGGTGGAAAAGGCAATTGCATCCTTCCATATGCATTTTAGGGAAATGTCCAACGCAAAACCAACTTCTTTTACTTCTTGGAGCATCAAAATATCCATATTCTTATGCAATTTAGGAGCCTCTTAACCACACATTTATGTCAGAGGATTCTAATCCTTAGAATCCTCTAACATTCCATGATGCGCAATTCAATATCATGATGGAACCTGTATTTATCAGTCTCCATAGGATACTGAAAGTTCTTAAATAACTGATGGAGAACATTCCTTGGGTTCTTGGTGGGTTTAGGATTACCACTGAGGAGAGGGGGTCTTCCTCTTTTTCTTCTAATATTCACGCTATCCACAAATACTATAGGGTCTTTCTTGAGAGGCTTATTCATTTTCTTTTTCTTCTTGTCCAAGACTGAGGTGAAAATAAAGGAAGCATCATCCTCTTTTTTGGAGACACTTTGATCTTGAGCTACTTCACCTTCCTCCAACTTCGGCTCCTCCCTATGGTCAACTTCCAACACTACTATATCCTTAAATAAGGGAGTTTTCTTTTCCTACATCCTCTCAAAGGATTTACCTTTCCAAATATCAGGTGGGGGTTGCAGAGGAGGGGGGAAAGAATAACCATAACTTAAAAATTATTAATTTCATCACTTTGAACCATATGGGGGGGGGGGGGAGAACAACCCTCTTCTTCAACACCTCTATGCTCAACAATTTCTAAGTCCACTTAGGGGGATGAAGGGAAGGAATACTCTCTTGGGATTCCATTCTTATATAAAGATAGAGCTAGGGTTGTAGGTTGGTCAGAGGGAGGGGTTTTCCCTAGAGGGATGATTGAGTACACCTTCCATTTGGGTTGGGGATTCACCTTGGCTATGCCATCTTTAGCGAATATCTTCTCAAGGGAAAGTTGTTAGGAATTCTAGGTGTGGTGCTTCAATTTAGGGTTCTTGTTGCTCAGACCAAAGTTGAGGTCTTTCACATTGGATAAATCTTGTAGTATTTTTGGTGCCTCTAAAGCTAAGGGAGGGAGAATAGGGTTATCCATGAACTGACCTTTCAGTTTGTTCAAGGTAGCACTGATGGTATCAGAATCTTGCATCCAAGAAGGTGGGTGAGAGACTTGTACTAAAGCATTTTGTTTTAGTGTGGATACAAGAGATTTTTCACCAACATTGGGAGAGGAAGTGGTTTTCTTCTTGTTGCTAATCATAGGTTGGGTAATCAGCGAGGGAGGAGTGTGTTTCTTAAGAATAAGGTAGTCTTTTTTCTTGTGACCTTCCTTCCTACAAAGGTAACAACCATTTATACCACCCAAAATAGTTATAGGGAAAATGATGGGGGCATTCTCAAGGTCAAAGTGGAGGACATATGGGACATCAATACTAGGATTGAGAGATATGAGAACATGAATATCAGTATTAGGAATAAGTACATTAGATTGGTCAATTTTTAAAACCCTTCCCACCAGTTCGAGAGCGTGTGGGAGCAAAATCAGAAGAAATGGTGGAAGATTGCCTATTATCATCCACCTAGGGCTAGATAATGCCAAAATCTCATTGTGGGAGGCTTCAAGGGACCATGAAATGGTACAAAAGTCATAAAAATAATAATTTATATTTAAGATAACATAGATATATTAAGTTGAACCAAAGAGACAAGATTTTTAAAACTAGAATTGTTATAAAACCTGCAAGCAAAATAGTGAGAATAAAGTTTAAACTTAATAATCAAAGATGTTCATTTCCATGTATATATGTATGTTTATATAGATACAATATATAGATACTAATATTTTCCCTCAAGATTGAAATCATATCACGGAGATTAAATCTTCTCACTCTTCCCATGATGAAGATGAAGTATTAATATTTCCTCCTTCCCAAGTTGATGAGATCTCTCATGAGTTTGATAAATAGGAAAATTAGCTTGTGCAAGACAACCCAAATCCTGAAAGTGTTGCCTCTATTGAGGCTATTAAAAATCTTATCACTTGTGATGATAATAACATCTCCATTTTTCATGGTACATCACAGCTTATTAACACTCATGCTAAGCCTTTGACAGAATGTGCTCAAGAGTTAGGATACATTCCTCCTTCCACAACCATTGAACCATCTATTCCTATTTCTGCTACTATTCCTAGCATTCCTACCTATGCAACACCTCTCTTGAAAACTTCTACACAAGTCTCTAATTCTCTAAGTGTTGGTCTTTCTAACCCTTCACTTCCTTCAAGTGTTCCTCCTACCTCCATACCCTCTCCATTACCTTCATACAATGTTGTTCCTTTTACATATTTCAATCCTCTTTCAAACCTTCTAATCCTCCACAAACATCCTTACATTTTCCTTATGTCTCCTATACCTTTTCTAGTGCATCCAATGTGTCTATGTCTACTATTGCTTCTCCTAATCCTATCATTAGTAGTTTGGTTCAAACCGTCACTACTTTGTAGAAACAAGTGGCTCAATTCACTCAATCTAAGTACAACATCCCTACATGTGATATTCCTAATCCCCTTTCCTTAGATATCATTTGTGTTGTTATCCCACAACATATTGAGATATCTCTTCTTGAGACTTGTAATGGTAAGGTTGATCCTATAATTCATGTTAGAACTTTCCAAACTATATGTTGTGATTTTTCTCACAACTATAGGCTCATAAGTTGTTCACACATACTTTTAGAGACAAAGATTTGTAATGGTGTTCCTCTTTACCTCCTTATTATATTAATTCCTTTCAAATGTTTGCTAATGCTTCCATTAAACAATTTTAAAATAATGTTGGTCCTCATATTTCTTTGACTGATTTAACGCATTTTAAGCAAAATGTTAAAGAAAAATTTAGTGACTTTATTAGTAGATTCAAACACTTGTATGCTCAAATTTCTTATTGCAATACCCGAAAAATGGGATTCAGTACCATTAACCTCCTACATCAACAAATCAATCGAAATAAACCCTAAAGCCCTAACTTAAGGCACATCAACACATCAAATCATCAAAACCCTAATCGATCCTATTCTAATTCTGCATCAGGGAATATTCCTAGATGTTCCTAATCTATACTAATTATCTATAATTAAATATTATTTGGCGATAAATGATATTTTTTTATTTATCCTAAGTGCAATTGATTGAATATAATAAATATTTAATTAATTAAACTTAATTTGGCCACTTAATTAATTTAATCAGATTTAATTAAATTATTCTTAATTAATATTCTTTATTTGACAATAAATCAAAAACTCAAAAATAATTGATTGAATATTTATTTAATTAATTGAAATGGAATTATCAAAATTAATAATATAATTTTGGATAAAGTTTGATTAAAAAAATTGATTAACCCATAAATCAGTTATTTTTAAATTAAATCAGTTAAGTTGAGAATAAAACACATGGAAATTAAATAAATCAAACAATTATCTATGCAAAAATCAAAAAAGCAGTTAAACTCAAAATCAACTCTTGGATTCAATTTGTTAACTTTCTAAACTCAACATGTGATTGTGAGTTAAAATTCTTATTGGAGTGATCTCAACTTCCAATTATGAGTTGAAAATCTGATTTGAATGATTTTACTAGATAACTATTTCTAATTCCGTGATAACTCACCAATCAATTCGAGTTGATCAAGGAGTGATTTTTGGTTTTTCCATGAGTTCTTAATCCTAGATTTCTATATAAACAAGCCTCAGTCATTCACAATCATATGTGCAATTTTGAGAGCAACATCGTTATACTATCGAGTTCTTACGAGATTGTGCATCACTTTTGAGATCAATTTCTATCATTGTTTTTGCATTCATAGCTAGATATCAAGTTTTTAGATCAATTTCATATAGTTGTTATTGTTATTGCACAAAAAATCCAAAAAATATAGATTATTATTGCATCTATTTTCATAGTTTTTACATTCAAATCCTTCATTTAGGCATTGCATTGTCACTGATCTCGGTCAAATTCTGAGAATATCATACTCACATCTACTAGAAGGTAGTAAATCGCCCGATTGATGATATATTCATTCATTGATTATTTATTTATCATTGATCTATAATGTTTTACTGATGTGTTGTGTCTTCTGAACATGTACAATTTTCACACACACATTTCTGGCACCCACCATGGGGCCCGATATTGGGTTTCACATTTATTTATTTTTTCAATTTTCTAATCATTTTCATTCAAGATTTGAGTTTTTAAATTTTTTCATACAATCTCATATGAACATTGCAATGCTGTATCAGAAGTCTCTTTCTGTCATATGACAGACGACATTCTTGAAGTGGTGTATCAGTTGTAATACATTGTCGTATTAGAGTTTAATTATCGTATCTGTATGTACACATTGTCGTATCAGAACTGAAGTGTCATATGGGTTGAGGTATATTGTCATACGATATTTCATGCTAGAATTTTAATTGTCGTATGGGTTTTTTGCAATCAGTTTTTGAAGTTTCTAAACTTAAGTTTGATTGATTGCTAATCCTAACACTTGTTGTTTTCTGGTGCATGATTATTTGAGACAGCTTAACGCCTTTTGCAGGATGAGAGATGAAGACTTGATCATTGAAACCTACCTTTTGGCCTCTTCTTGTCTTGTTCTCTAAGCCTTTGTTTGCAAGAAACGCTTCCAGAATTTGCTGGCCAAAGAAAGCTCATTCAACAAAAATTTATGACGTGGTTTTGTAGGTCGCTAAGATCTTCATCGAGCAAATATTGTGTTTGGTTAATTTATTTTTCATAGGCACATAGATAATTAGTTACGTTTGTCATATTACATGTGGTAGATATTGAGGGGATTATACTCTTCTCTTTTCAGAGAATTAGAAACCCAGAAGGTATCTCCCTCTTGGCAATGTGTGTACTGTCTCTAGATTAATTCTATTTGGCATGTCTTGGATAGGGAAAAGGACAAGGTTAGGGGATTATGCACTTCTCTTCTCAGAGAATCAGAAACCCAGATCCTATGGTCCCCAAACTCACATTTTATTTAATCCTTTAGAGGGCATGTCGGTGAGGTAAAAATCTCTTGGGGATGATCCAAGTGGGGACAATTCTTAAGCCGACTCTTCCACCCCGCTATAAAATTTGACGCTTCCTTGAGGTTAAAGCCTCAGAAGACATAGTCACACTTGTTCCTTGGATCTATTCCATGAACATACTTGGATCTTGTGTAGAGCAAAGCTACTTCAATCTTGCTTGCGAGACTACACAAGTTTGAGTACTCATAGGGTTAACAGCCTTAATCCTTCTTGCGGGACTATGGGAGATAATTGTGAATGGATTCCTTGATTAAAAGCCTAAGCTAGTTTGCTATTGATCTACCTCCAAAGGATTTGTAGTGCTTGTGCAAGGTGAATAGTAATCACCCCAAGACACTCACCATATTGAGCCCTCCTTGATGCTTGAACTTGGCTAATATGGGCTTCAATATACATTGCATATTGTTGCACTGCCATATTCTGAGAAGTCATTAAGTGTGTGTCCATGAGAAAGTAATGCATCTCTTCTCCTAGTTAGGTTAGGCTAGGTGTGTTTGATTCATCGAGTTAGTTCCCATGTGTTTTCTATGATTGTGAGCCTACTACTATGATAAACACCCTTAGACAATCCAAAACACACAGATTTTGAAAACTAGATAGTAAAATTGAAAATAAAATTGAGACCAAAACACCAAAATCTCAAAAAATTGAAGCAAAATCCTTTTCTGGTGTCAACTATCATCCTGCCCTATCAATTGTCATATGATAATTACCTAGTTTCCTCAAGTGTCATATCAAAACCCCCTAAGTGTCGTATGGGAAGCAGTACACTATCGTACAAGAATTGTCAGGTACCTCAAAGCAAAAATAATCCCTGGTATCAATTCTCATACGAGATTCTGTAAGTGTTGTTCCATACCCCATTCTGTGTCGTACGAGCCTAGATACTGTCGTATGATAGTTTGCACAAAATTGTCAGAAAACCCTAATTTTGAAAAAAAATCCAAGTGTTCTATTGTGCTCAATTTATCATCCTGTTGATTAAATCTAAAACAACTCTCATCCTGTGTCAAAAACCTTGTCAAAAAAACTTCAATCTATCAAAGGCTAAGTGTCATGAATTCATCTCCACCATCTTTTGGGCATCTACCCATACATCTTGGGCACATTTTACTTCACTTATGTCCAATCTATCTTTGCATCAACAATCCTATCTAATCATGACAAGGTTACGTCACTTGATTATTCCCAAATCAAATTGTCATCTAGTTTGTCTTATCTTGCTCCAAGATTCACCTAAAGGTTAATGGTAGAAACTAGAGCTTCCTCACATAGAAAACCAAGAGAAGAACCAGAGACATCACCTCCTTCATCTTCTCTTATTATTCAGCCTCTTCATCAACCATACGATTCAGATCTTTACGAAGAAGACAAACTAGGAAATTTATACTTAAAATAAGGTCACACAACCCCTCCTAAATCAACACAAGATCTCAATCAACACGCTGCCATGTCTCAAAGAGAAGAAATCCATGGTTCACAAGGCCATGACTTTGATGAGGGTAGGGCTCAAAAACCCACACCTTTTAAAATTGCACAATACCGAGATGATGATCTGTTTAAACAAATGATGAAACACTTCTTACGAGAAGATAAAGAGACATACTTCCTCAAATTGGTGCGGAAAGGAGCCAAACTTCCTCAAAACTTTAATGTCAAAGATATCATAACACAAGAGGAAGAGACCCCTATCATATCTATGATGAAATAGATGCATGCTATGCAAGTCAAACTTAACAAGCTGGAAAAAGAGAAATAACCCAAGGAATTCTCTATGGATGCCCTATGGTCCATTTCGGTTTGATTGGAGCTTGTATATGCCACCATTCCTTAAAGGGGTGGAACTACAAAAATATGACAAAAATTTAGATCCTCAAGATCATGTCAGAGAATTTTGTACTCTATCCATGGAGTTCATGGATGAACCAACATACTTAATGCATATTTTCCCGCAATCTTTGGGAGGGGCAGCCATCAACTAGTTCTCCAAAATCCCTCCAACAATTAAAACTTTTGAGGAGTTGATCAAACTGTTCTATTAGCAATACTCCTACAACATCCAAAATTTGGTCACCATGATCGATATTTGCAACTTGAAATAGAAGGCAGGAGAACCCTTCCTAACTTTCGTCAAATGTTGGAGGAAGAAGTTCTCTCTTCATGCTTAACAAATTCTAGAAAATGAGAAATTGGAAAGCTTCATCAATAATCTAATCTTGGAAATCAATTATCATATTCAGATGCAAAATCATACCTCATTTGACAAAATGGTAGATACTGCCATAAAAATAGAGGATGTACTTGTTCACAAGGGAGATATATCACTTCATAAAGAAAATAAGTATGATTCAGGTTCTAGTTCCAACAACAAAGAAAAATTCAAATTCTAGAACAAGAAAAAAAACTTTGTCACAAATGGTGTTGTTAATCACATCATTTCTCCACCCAAAGCACCATCATTTAACCTCATGATTGGCACTCAAGCCATAAAAGCTTTAGAACTAAAGACAATTGAACCTGCTAAAAAGTCAAATGACTATAAACCATGGGTTACAAAACTAAAACGCAAGTTCACTCCTTTGGGTGAGTCCTTAGAATCTTCCATGAGAACTCTGTTGGCAAACAATATCATCACATTACCTGAGGTAAAACCATATGATCTAGAAGTCAAACCTAAGTGGTGGAAAGAGGCTGATTTATGTGACTTTCACCATAACAAGGGTCATAAAACCATCAATTGCATTCATCCAAAGCATCTTATTCAAGACAAAATTGATGTTGGATAAATCATGATTGAAAACCATAAATCCAATAACGATCATACGACATTCACGGAACCTTTTCTGAAGCATAACCAGGGAGATTCATCATCTTCCAAACCAAACATGGGTACTAAGGTCAATTACACTTATTCTAGAAATAATGATGTCATCAACATGGTAGAGCCATGCACATCTCAACATTGCAATGTCATCACCATTATCAGAAAGGAAAAAGATAATAGATCGGCTAATGTAGTCACTCGATCTCAAGCTCAAGTAACACTTCCAAGACCAAACTTGGGTTCATCAAACACCCCAAAGGTGCCATTAAATCTTTCTTTTGCATCTAAATAAAGGACTGCACCTAAATCTTCCAATCGTAAAGACTCCAAAACAACATCTTACAACATTATCCAACAACTGCAGCATACTAATACAAAAATTTCTATATTTGAGTTACTTCCAATTTCTCCCACTCATCATGTAGTTCTAGAAAAATCTCTCATTGGTTCTAATGTTCCCAAAAATTTTGATCTCGATTGATTCCAAACCATGGTGATTCACTGATGGGGAGGCTAGGATAGACTAGCTAGTCTATGCTTTGTTCCTTGCCCAAGGACTCAAGTGTGCTCCTGACACCTGTGGTTGATCTACAAGATACCTGATACTTTCAAAGACCCCCTGACCTACCTAACCCACCCACCAAGTTAAACCAATTCATTCATCATCATGACAAACTTTGCTTTCAGGCTACTAACCCTTATATTGGCTCATAAGGGCATTTTAGTCTTCCACTACTCCTACAAACTCCAATAGTGAATTTTATGAGTTTCAAGAACTTTTTAGGGCTAATGACACCTATTCATCATCTTGGCAAGGTTTTGGAAGCACCCGATTTGGTAGTTTCTTTGTAAACTAGGGCTACAGGGAGGAGGCCTAATTCGCCCTCCTTTCGGTTTCTTAGGGAATTTGAGGCCCTTTGCTCAATGTTTCATCCACCCTGTCCTAAAGGACTTTGACTGTAAATGACCTGATCTAATGGATTTTTGGGGTCTCAGGTGCCCATTCGACCGTACAGTACCTGTTGCTATTTATGAGGGTTTCAAGGGTTATAGGACTTTTCCCTGCTCCTAGCTTCACCATTGCATTTCTAAGACCTTGCAGACCTTCTCCTTCACAATAATAAGTCTTCAAACATCCATCTTGACTTCCACCAAAAGCCAAGTCATGAAACTCTCCCTTTCACCTGCTGGAGTTCTTTTGTTGTTGCACATCCCTAGCCAGATTGCTCCAATTCACCTAGGGCTTTGTCAAGCCATTGCTTGCTTCTATTTGTTGGGGCTCTGGTTGTTTATTATACAAGTTTAGGGTTTTTAATCTTGGAATCCAAAGTCCCATGGAAATCCCACAATGGAAACAAGATCTACAGGCCCATTTACAATAAGCTCTCCAAACTGGCAGAGCACTGTCAAATGGAAGAACTCAAACAAAACAAAACAAAAAACACAACCTTTAAAAACTAGTCTAATGCATTAAAATGGAAAGGAAACATGTGCAAAGCAATTACTACAACCAAGTTACACCAAAAACACCAACTATTCACATTCCAACAGTCCAAAATAGTGATTGTTCTAGCTTTCACAATGTTTAGTCTGATCTATCATACTGAGACCATACAATATGATCACCAACCCCCACATTAGGGTTTTTCAAAGTTAATATAGTCTCCTCCTTGATGTGTGCAAGAGATTAGGGCTTCTTAGCCACTGAGATTAGGTTAGGACATAAGTTTGAAAAAGTTGCTTAGCAACTTTCAAAAGTTGCTGACAACTTTCAAGCAACTCTTGTTGCATAAGACAATATGGACTCATTTCTTCAATGACCTCTCTTGAAGCACTCACATGTGCTCAAGCACATTCAACCCAACCTAAGACTACAATCTCCTATCCAAGCATTGATTCAGGATGACATCACATCACTCCATGAATCAGGATGCCTTACAACTTAGGAAAACCAAAAGAACTTCTAGGACTTAAACATTGCCTAGACACAACCAAAATGAGCTTCAAGCTCTTATTCTATCTCCAACTTCATCATTGAAGATGAACACACCAAAAATGGATGGTGAGGGCCCTCATAAAGGTGCTCCTGCACCATACTCCCCCTCAACACAAACTAAAGCACCTTGGGGTCTAGGAGAGCTAGATCAACACCAAACCTTTTGAACTGTCCTTCCTCTATCCAGGTGGCTTCAAATTTAGGTTTTCCCTTCCACTTGATTAGATGCTCCATGTAGACTTGATGTCTAGTTGTCTTCTTCACCCTAGATTCTAGGATCTTCTCTACTTTGGCTGGTTCCTTCTTAGGCATTGCATTGGTATCTACATCTTGTAGTACCTTTGGTGGAGTTGTACCTTGCTAACTGATATAACCCTTGAATCTAATCAGGTCAACAACATTGAACATCAGTGAGATGGCTAAATCTGAAGGCAAATCCACCTTGTAGGCATTCTCTCCATATTTGGCTAAAATCTTGCATGGACCTACTCTCCTCATTTGTAGCTTAGTAGGCATGCCCTTCTACATTCTTGCTTTGCTAAGATGGACCATGACATAGTCCCCAATCTGAAACTATACTTCTTTCCTCTTTTCATCCACTTTAGCCTTGAGTCTTTGAGTACATTCCATAATAGACTTCTTCACCTGCTCTTGCACCTCTTTGATGGTTTGAGCGAAATCTTCAACTTGTCCACTCTTCAACTCCATGGAACCTAAGTCTCTCAATTCACACACTCCTCTAGGATGTCTTCCATACACTATTTCAAAAGGACTCCTTCCTGTGGTCCTATTTACACTATCATTATATGCATATTCAGCTTGAGATATCACAAGATCCCAAGTCTGCCCATACTCCTTTGTCAAACACCGTAGTAAGTTGCCAAGCACCCTATTGATGACCTTTGTTTGACCATTAGTTTGAGGATGGTATGCTAAACTAAAAGAGAGATTAGTTCCTATCCTTTTCCATAAGGTTTGCCAAAAATGGCCCATGAACTTGTTGTCCCTGTCTAACACAATGCTCAAAGGGAGTCCATGGATCCTAACTATCTCCTTGAAAAAGAGATGTGCTACATAGCTTTCATCATGAGTAGTTCTACATGGAATGAAATGACTCATCTTAGAGAACCTGTCAAAAACAACATAGATGTTATCCATACCTGATTTGGTTTTAGGGAGTCCAACCACAAAGTCCATACTTACACACTCCCAAGGCCTATTTGGAGCTGGTAGAGGTTGATAGAGTCCTACATTGCTTGAACCTCCTTGAGCTCTTTGACATACTCCACATTGCTCTACATACCTCCTGACATCTCTTGCTAGCTTAGGCCAAAAGTAGTATCTCTGTACTAACTCCAATGTCTTGTTTATGCCAAAATGACCACTTAGGTTGCCATTATGCTTTTCTTGGATCAGATTTTCCCTCATGGATCCTCTAGGTACACAAAGCTGATTACCTTTAAACAACAGTCCATTCTGAAGGGTATAATCTACAAACTCACCATGAAAATGGTTCTCAAACTCTAGGCACACCTTGTAGGTTTGTGAGAAGTCTTCATCCTCCTCATATAAGTATTTAAAACTTTCTATTCTAATGCTTTGCATCTGTACCTCTTGGACAGTCAATAACTTCCTACTCAAGGCATCTGCTACCTTGTTGAGCTGCCCTTTCTTGTGCTTGATTGTGAAAGTAAAGGGTTGGAGATACTCCGTCCACTTCAAGTGCCTATTGCTAAGCTTCTCTTGAGTGTTTATGTAGCTTAAAGCTTGATTATTATTAAAGACAACAAATTATTTTGGCAAAAGGTAATGCCTCCACTTCTTGAGAGATTGTACCAATGCATACAACTCCAAGTCATAAGCTGAATACTTCTTCTTTGCTTCATTGATTTTTTCACTAAATAATGCCATGGGTCTTCCTTCCTGACTCAATACATCCCCTACTACTATACCACTTGCATCACATTCAATGGTAAATAATTTGTCAAAAGTAGGTAAGAGTAGGATAGGTTTAGTAGCTACCTCTTGCTTCAATGTTTGGAATGCTTTCTTAGCTACCTCAGTCCATTTGAACTTAGTTTTTAGTCCTCCTTTGATGGTGTCTAATACTGGTGCACAAATCCCACTAAAGTTCCTCACAAACTTTATATAAAATTGGGCTAAACCATGAAAACTTCTAACTTCTGTCCCTATTTTTGGGGTAGGCCAATTCAAGATTGCCTCCACCTTGCTTGGGTCCATTTTTAGATTACCCTTGGACACTACAAAGCCCAAATAAATCAGCTCTTGCTACATGAACTCACACTTTTCCAGATTGATGGCCAATTGCTCTTCATGGAGTCTCTTCATAACCAACCTTAAGTGCTCAAGGTGTTCTGCTTTTGTCTTTCTATAGATGAGTATATCATCTAGATACACCACCACAAATCTTCCTGTGAAGTCCTTCAAGACCTCATTCATTAACCTCATGAAGGTGCTAGGGGCATTGGTAAGCCCAAATGGCATTACAAGCCACTCATACAAACCATCAGTGGTTTTAAAAGTGGTCTTCCACTCATCAACCTCCTTAACTCTGATTTTGTGATAACCACTCTTTAAATCCAGCTTGGTGAAGTACATAGCACCACCTAAGCAATCCATCAAATCTTCTATTCTTGGAATTGGGAACCTATATTTGATAGTGATCTGGTTGATAGCTCTTGAATCTATGCAAAGTCTCCATTTTCCTCCTTTCTTGGATGCTAAGACCACTGGGAATGCACATGGACTAATACTCTTCTTGATCAGCCCTTTATCCAATAACTCTTGCACTTGTCTTGCTACTTCCTTATTCTGGTCCGGGGTAAGCTTGTAGGCTACTTTATTAGGTAGAGATGCACTAGGTACAAAGTCAATTTGATGACTTATAGCTCTTCTTGGAGGTAAGGTGGAAGGGGTTCCATCACTCACTATATCTTTGAATTCTTCCAACATTTTCTGCACTTCCATTGGTAAATTTGCATTCAACTTCTTGTCTTCCTCCTTTGGTTTCACCATAATAGCACACCCTATAGTCTTCTCATCATGCAAGGCTTGTAGGAACTCTTTACCACTGCTAAGCAACACACTGGGTGTCTTAGAAGTTCCTTCTTCATTCTCTATTAAGGACTAAATTTTGAAAGTCCTCCCATCCTTCTTGAAAGAAATGGAGTTCTCATCTCCATCACAGATCACCTTTCTATCAAATTTACAAGGTCTTCCTAGTAGAAGATGACATGCATCCATGGGTAAGACATCACAAAGAATTCTATCTTTATAGCCTCCAATAGAAAACTCTACCCATGTCTGCTCATTAACTAGCACACTTTGCTCCTGGTTCAACCAAGTCACCTTGTATGGATTTGCATGGGGAACCTTTGAAAGTTTAAGTTTCTTTGATGCTTCCTCTGCTATGATGTTATTAGTAGACCCTGAATCCACAATAACCTTGCAAACTTTGCCTTGTATCTTGCACCTGACTCTAAAAAGAGCCCTCCTTTTCTTTGGTTCACCTTGATTAGGCTGCCTTATAAGCACCCTTCTGAACATAAGGTTCTCCCCCATTTCTGATTCCAATTTTCTAACTTCATTAGTGCATGAGCTGCTGCTATCCTCTTGGGTATAGGCTACCCTCTTCTCATTATGTGAGGCTAAAGGTTTATCAGAACACCTATAGGCAGGGTGTCCAAGCTGTCCACACTGATAGCACTTTATGGTGGCAAAGTAGGAGCTGCTCCTTCCTATTCCTCTTCCTCTGTTTCCTTGAGAACCTCTTCCTCTACCATAAGATCCTCTTGTACTGATTTCTAAACTTTGTTCCAAGAGTCTGCTTTCTCCTTGGTTTCTTGATTCATCACCTCTACTAGAACCTCCTCTTTGACCCCCTCTAGAGTCTCTACCTCTTCCTCTATTCTTGGAATTAGGTTCTTGCTTTCTCCTATGTTTGTCTTCAAGCTTTTTTTCCATATGCTAACATCCAAGTACGGTGGTAGGAGTGAACAAACTCATCTCTTCTGCTATGCTCCATTTCAAGCCACTGAGGTACCTTGCCACTTTAATGCTTTCATCTTCTTGGATCCTAGATCTCAAGCTCAACTTGTGGAACTCTTTAGTATAGGTGGCTACATCCATCTCCTTTTATCTAAGTGTCAATCTTTTCTTATGCTATTGTATTTCATAATCAACTGGTAAGTATGCTTCCCTAACTTTGTTGACCATAGCTTTCCAATTAGAGATTGGATTCTTTCCCTCTTTCTCTCTTTCACCTTGCAAGTAGTTCTACCAGGTTAATGCTTGTCCTCTCAACTTAGATTTGGCCACTTTAACCTTCTATGCCTCTAATATCTCTTTGCATTTGAAGTGATTCTCCATACCTTCAATCCATTACATCACAAGCTCTATATCCATCCTGCCAGTCAATAATGGGACACCTTCAAGTGCCTTGCCTGCGATAGCCTTCAAGGCTTTGAGATACTGCTCATCCTATGTTGGAGGATCAGGTGTAGGTACATCATCATCAAGAGTCTACTCTTTCCCCTTAGCATCCTGCTCCTCCATTCTAACATTCACCTTATCTACTTTTTCTTGGACATCATCCAAGAGTTGCTCCATTTACATCAATCTTTACTGTAGGAGTCTATTAGCTTCCTCCTGATCTTGTACCTTCTTAGAAAGCTCTACATTGGTCACCATTTTATATTTTTGAGATTATCCAATTGATTCTTCTGGTGGTTGAAACATCCACCTTTCACTTCCCAAGCCTTAAGAGGCTCTGATACCAATATGATGGGGAGGCTAGGATAGACTAGCTAGTCTATGCTCTGTTCCTTGCCCAATGACTCAAGTGTGCTCCTGACACCTATGGTTGATCTATAGGATACTTGATACTTTCAAAGACCCCCTAACCTACATAACCCACCCACCAAGTTAAACCAATTCATTCATCATCATGACAAACTTTGCTTTCAGGCTACTAACCCTTATATTGGCTCATAAGGGCCTTTTAATCTTCCACTGCTCCTACAAACTCCAATAATTAATTTTATGAGTTTCAAGAACTTTTTAGGGCTAATGACACCTATTCATCATCTTGGCAAGGTTTTGGAATCACCCAATTTGGTAGTTTCTTTGTAAACTAGGGCTACAAGGAGGAGGCCTAATTAGCCCTCCTTCCAATTTATTAGGGAATTTGAGGCCCTTTGCTCAACATTTCATCCACCCTGTCCTAAAGGACTTTGACTATAAATGACCCAATCTAATGGATTTTGGGGGTCTCAGGTGCCCATTCGATTGTACAGTACCTATTTCTATTTATGAGGGTTTCAAGGGTTATAGGACTTTTCCCTACTCCTAGCTTCACCATTGCATTTCTAAGACCTTGAAGACCTTCTCCTTCACAAGAATAAGTCTTCAAACATCCATCTTGACTTCCACAAAAAGGCAAGTCATGAAACTCTCCCTTTCACCTGTTGGAGTTCTTTTGCTACTGCACATCCCTAGCCAGATTACTCCAATTCACCTAGGGCTTTGTCAAGCCATTGCTTGCTTCTATTTGTTGGGGCCCTTCTTGTTTATTATACAATTTTAGGGTCTATAATCTTGGAATCCAAATTTCCATGGCAATCCCATGGTGGAAACAAGATCTACAGGCCCATTTACAATAAGCTCTCCAAACTGGCAGAGCACTGTCAAATGGAAGAACTCAAACAAAAAAAAAAAAACACAACCTTTACAAACTAGTCTAATGCATAAAAATGGAAAGGAAACACATGAAAAGAAATTACTACAACCAATTTACACCAAAAACACCAACTATTCACATTCCAACAGTCCAAAACAGTGACTGTTCTAGCTTTCACAATGTTCAGTCTGATCTGTCGTACTAAGACCGTACAATATGATCACCAACCCCCACATTAGGGTTTTTCAAAGTTAATATAGTCTCCTCCTTAGTTTTTGCAAGAGATTAGAGCTTCTTAGCCACTGAGATTAGGTTAGGACATAAGTCTGAAAAATTTGCTTAGCAACTTTCAAAAGTTGCTGACAACTTTCAAGCAACTCTTGTTGCATAAGACAATATGGACTCATTTCTTCAATGACCTCTCCTGAAGGCCTCTTGAAGAACTCACATGTGCTCAATCGAACACATTCAACCCAACCTAAGACTACAACCTCCTATCCAAGCATTGATTTAGGATGACATCACATCACTCCATGAATCAGGATGCCTTACAACTTAGGAAAACAAAAGAACTTCTAGGACTTAAACATTGCCTAGACACAACCAAAATGAGCTTCAATCTCTTATTCTAACTCCAACTTCATCATTGAAGATGAACACACCAAAAATGGATGGTGAGGGCCCTCGTACAGGTGCTCCTGCACCATTCACTTAACCTCTCCTCAATGCATATCATTTTTAGAGGAAGATGAATATTCACTGAGTCATCTGCATAACCAATCATTGCATATTGAGGTCATGATGCAAAATTGTCATGTCAAACATGTCTTGATAGATGGAGGCATTGGTCTAAATATATGTTTATATAAATTGGTTACACAACTAGTATTGTCAAAAGATGTTATCGATCCTAAAAATAAAATAACCATAAAAGCATATGATGAGAAAGAATGATCTTCAAAAGGTGTCATTATTTTACCTATCAGAACAAGACCTATAATCAAAGACATCACTTGTCAGGTACTAGACCTCCCACTAACCTATAACATTCTCTTAGGAAGGCCCTAGATTCATGACATGCAAGCTATTCCTTCAACATATCATTATTGTTTCAAGTTTCCCTTTGATGGATTAGAGGTCACAATACCTACAGATACGTCAACATCTTTCAATGCTTTGAAGGAAAGTGCTAACAAACTTGTTCCAAACAATAGAGAGTCTTCCACAAAATAGAGTGACATAGCGTCCACATCCAAAATGGAAGGCGTAGCTAAAGAGTTCAAAATAAAAGATACCAGTATGGGAGAATACACAATCACACCGGTTCTATCTCTTACATCTCTCCCACTTTCACCAAAGTCTTATGGATAACCTTTAGAGAAAATGAAAACCACACCTAAGGAATCGTAGGTCATCTTGGATGGGACTTTCATTACAGAACAGGTATCCAAACAAGAATCATATGAGGAAGAGGCTATATTAGCTTGGTTATACAAAGATGAATCTCAATCACAAATAGTTCAAAAGTGTGACTCTAAATCACCTAAGATTCTTTTGAAATCATACGGACCGGGACACAAGCTAATGTCTAAAATGGGATACACTGGAAAAGGGCCTCTAGGAACAAGAGGAAAATTTATCATCAAACCCATAAAACACTGTGGGATGGAAAACAAAGATACTACAGACATAGGTTGTTAGAAGAAACATTTCCGTCTCAGTGGAAACTCTACACATGTCATAAAATAGATAGAATGAGGGACAGATGCTCAGCAAAAGGAAGAAACACATCATTCAGATAGTGATGATTTAGACACAACTGATTTTTTTCCTTATGAACATATACCTCAATACATCTTAGACCTTCTTGATGATGAAAAGAAACCTAAGGAGAGAATCAATGTAGTAGATACACAAGAACCTACTACTACACAAGAGACAGTTGCAATACAAGATCTGACTAATCCTAAAAACAAACAAGAAGAAGAAGGTATACCTATCACCATAGCTCAACATTTGGGACACTCTAGTGATTTTGAAATGGATTCTCATGAATATGAATTCTTCTTAGACTCTAAAAGAAACCCTTCTTGGAGATTCGTCCTGATTTCACACATGTTCTTCATTTTCCTAAAGATTCTAATAAGGAATCTAATGACTATGAATGGGGAGTCATTCCAGAACTAGAAGAGGAAGACATTATCATAGACAAACATATTAATATCATTCACCAATATGCACCTATAATTGACGTGAGTCTAGAATGACATGACAGACCTCATGATTCTAATTCACTTATTACTAACATAGGTTCCAACGATGATGTTGAAACACTTAACGGGCTAAACATCTTAAGTAGTAATATCACTTTAAAATTTGAGAGTTGGATCAGAACCAATGATGACAACATGATGTATGTGAACACTATCATCCAATCCTTCCCTATGCTTACCATCCAACATCTTGAACTTATTGACCAAACATCCAATGATCCAAGTCAAGATATCCATACTTTCCAAACAAACTATGCTCTAGCATGCTACCTAAATGTGGTAGAAACCATGATGACTTCCATCAATGAACCTAGAATCAACATGATGGAGTTAGATATCAAGTATCTCAGTCAAAAGAATAAAAGAAAAAATAAAAAAGAGCTCTAAGGGTGAAAACCACTATGTGGTAGTCTCAGAACCTAAAATAGTAAAACAAAATATGTATATGAAGATGAAAGCCTCTTTGAGGCACCCCAGGATGAGATATTTGATGTCCTTCTGAGTCATTTATAGGATAGATCACCAGTTTTGATAGAACCAAATCAGCTTATCAATTTGGGCACAACAGAAGAACCTCGGATAATTCATGTTGCACAATCCCTATCAGAAGAAGAGAAATAGGCATTTACCAAATTCTTAATGGATTAAAGGATAAACTTTTCCTAGAAATATTCTGACATGTCGGGATTGGATCCTAATTTGATTATGCATTATCTTTCTATAGCTCCAGGAGTTAAACCAATCAAAAAGTTGTGTAAAATGCATCCACATATTTCACTTCTTGTCAAAGCTAAACTAGAGAAATTACTCAAAGCTGGATTCATCCGAGTAATAGACTATGCTAAATGGATATCAAACATTGTTCTAGTGTCAAAACTAGATAAAACTATATGAGTATGCACTTATTTCAGTGATGTAAACAAAGCATGCCCAAAGGATGACTTTCCACTACCAAACATTGATATGATAATGGACATGACTGCAGGATTTGAAATGTACTCTCTAATGGATGGTTTTTCTGGATACAACCAAATAAAGATAGCTCTGAAAGATTGGGAAAAGATAACTTTCACTTGTGCATGGGGTACTTTCTGCTAGAACGTAATGTCATTTGGTCTTAAGAATGCTGGTGCCACTTTTCAAAGAGCCATGATGTCTATATTTCATGATATGATGCATAAGAATATGGAGGACTATGTTGATGACACCTTGGCTAAATCAATGAAATGATCTGAACATCTAGCTAACTTGGGTACAATACTAGATAGAATGGAAAAATTTAGTCTCTGACTAAATCCTAAGAAATGTGCCTTTGGTGTTACTTCAAGTAAACTTCTTGGATACATTGTTTCAAAGAAAGGTATTGAAGTGGATCCGATGAAGGTCAAAGCAATCATGGAAATGCAACTTCCTAAGAACATCAATCAAATGTACACCTTACAAGGAAGGGTACAATCCATTAGGCACTTCATCTCTTAGTTATCTGATATATCACAACCTTTTACTAAGACATTGCATAAAGGTGTGACCTTCAAATGTAATGAGGAATGTGTTCGATAATATCAAATAATACTTGGAAAATCCACCAATTTGTATGCCTCCTATTTAGGGAAAGCCATTAGTACTATATGTCTCCACAACTGATACATCACTGGGGGCATTATTGGCGCAACATGATGTGAGTAAACAAGAAAGATTTATCTATTACATCAACGAAACCTTGGTGGCTTATGAAAATATTTACTCTATGATAGAGAAGGCATGTTTAGCTATCATTTTTGCATCACAGAAGCCAAGAAACTATATGTTGGCTCACACTACACACTTAGTAGCAAAGATAGATCCATTGAAATACTTACTAAGCAAAGATGTCCTCACAAGTAGACTAGCAAAATGGGTAATGATACTAAGTGAGTTTGACATTGAGTATGTTGAATGAAAAGCCATCAAAGGATAAGTCATCGCAGATCAATTATTTGAAGCCTCAATGTTTGATGACCAACCACTACAGGTGGATTTTCCTTATGCTTCTATAATGCACCTATCTTCAAGAACATGGTAGTTATTCTTTGATGGATCCTACACACAAAATGGATCTAGGGCTGGTATTTTGTTTATAACACCACAAGGCTACTCCATTCCAAAGGCATTCAAAATCAAATTTCCTTGCACCAACAATATAGAAGAATATGAAGCCTTGTTAAATGGGATGAAATTAGCACTAGAATGGAAAGTGATGGAAATACACATTCATGGAGACTCTCAACTAGTTATTCACTAAGTTAATAATGTGTATCAAACTAAAGATGAAAAGCTCATTCCATAAAAAAGAATGGTAGATCTCAAAACATATTTCATTTCTATCACATTTGAGCAGATACCACAAATGGAGAACAAAGCATCTGATGCTATGGCTACACTATCTTCTTTACTATAACAACTAGAATATGAGCTACGCTACGGGTTCCTAGTGGAAGCATTGTCATTCCCTGCCTAGGATTGTCCAGAAACTTGTATGATCTACACTGTTGTTGGTCATGATTCCTCCCACTACAAGACCATCTATTCCTACCTCCGAGACCAAGTCTTGTCTGATAACTTTAACCATCATGAAAAATGATACCTTATCCAAAATGCATCATGATATGTCATCATTGGTAATGATCTATACAAATGAAGCCTATATGGTACACTCCTTAGATGTTTAGAATGAGAAGAGTCAAAACACACATTAGAGGAAGTCCATGAATTTATTTGTGGGTCACATTCCAACAGTTTGATATTAGCTCAAAAACTCATTAGGGAGGGGTACTATTGGCCAGGTATGGAAAAAGAGGTCATGACATATGCTAAGAACTGTAACAAATGCTAGGTCCATGGTAACTTAATTCACACACTAGGAAGAGATCCAATTTTATTTACAACACAATGGCCTTTCTAACAATGGGCATTTGATCTCATAGGATCCATATATCCACATTCGTCAAATGGTCACATCCATATAATCACATCAACTAATTATTTTACAAAATGGGTTGAAGTAGTTCCTTTGACACAAGTAACCGATAAACTAATTTCTTTGTTCATTCTGAATTATATTATTTGTCGGTATGGTATTCCACACTCCTTCATCATAGATAATGGAGGCCAATTCAAATTCAAGATCACTCAACATTGGTCATATTTTTACTATCCACAAGGGAATGGACAAGCTGAAGCATCCAACAAGAATTTATTGAAAATATTACACCACATAGTCAACAAAATAGGGTGAGATTGGCATCTAATGATAAATCCATCTCTTTAGGCTTATAGAATGAGTATAAGAATGTCCACTAGGGCTACTCCATTCACTTTAGTATATGGGACTGAAGTGGTACTACCTATTGAGGTTGAAATCCCATCACTCAGAATCAGAATGCATGGTCTGGTAACTGATGATGATTATAGAGTGTCTAGGTTACAAGAACTTGAACTACTAGATGAGCATAGACAAGCAACATATGATCATCTTAGAGTATATCAGAAATGAATGTCTAGAGGCTACAACAAGAAGGTCAAACACAAAGAATTTCATGTTGGTGATCTAGTCTTGAGAGAGAACACTAAGAATCAATCCCATCGAGAATGCAAGGGGAATTTTGAACCCAACAAGTTGGGTCCCTTTGTTATCACTACTTTTTTCAGCTCTAGATCCTATCAACTCTCAACGATTGATAGAGAACAGCTCTGCGAGCTTATCAATGTTCTTCATCTAAAAAAAATTATGACTAGACATTCAACATGTGGAATATGTCCTGAAAAAAGTATAAAAATTAGAAAAGTCCTAAAAAAATGATCCTCCTAGTGAAAACCTAGCAATAGGTGCCTTGATGGTATACCAAAAAATCAAAAAATGGAAAAATACAAAAAAAAATGAAAACTGAAAAATACAAAAAAGAAGAAGAAAAAGTGCCTTGGTGAAAACCTGGTAAACAGGCACCTTGGTAGAAAAAATAGAATCTCTTCCAAGATGGTGAAATCTCAGCAAATGGGTGCCACTTATACAAAATGCTCCATCTATCAATACAATCTTGACAATTTCCCAGCTTTTTGTCCTGCTTTAGTTTTTACATATCTCCTTAATTTCTTTCACATCTTGTTTTCAATAAAGTTGATTTGTGCACCAATCAACAAGAGTCTAAAATCATCAATGCTTAAAACTTGGGGGAAATCCTAGTCATATCCTATAGTCCTCAACTATCTCAAATGAGTCATATCCAATCAATGTCCTTCAATGCTCTATCTGAGTCAATTTATCTATCTCCCTACCAGAAAAGGATTTTGCACTTAACAACAACACAAACAAACACACTGCTACAACAAAACAATCTCTACGCAATGCTTTTATCTTCTTGTATGCTGACTGATTCACATTGAGATTTTTGCATGTTATGTCCCTTGAGCTAATTGATGATGTCCTTCATGGATTTCAATAGGTAACGACAAGGGCATAATCTTTTATTTGTTTTCCTTTATGAGTGATTTCTTACTTCAAGTGTGAATAGAAACATTGCTCAAGGATGTGAACGATAAAGCATCACTGTGGGTAATTCACATAAGGATGAAGATGAAATTAACTGATTGGTGTATTTGTATGCAAGGTGTATTCAGATCATCATAGCACTTATGCTCTAATCCTTATACAAATTTCTATATCAAAATGGACATGATATTCAAGTCATCCTAGCTCTTGTGCCTTGGTGCTTATATCTAATCTGACATTTCCAACTAAAAGTCAATATTCATATGTTCATGGTTGTCTAACCTATGGACATTGTATCGACTATCCGATGTTACCAAAAATATTAAGTGATGATAAAGACCGATAAATGATCAATGACTAAGTCCTAGGTTTGCATTTCATTTTGCATTTTGAATTTACTTGGGTTGCATGTCTTTCATGATTTGAATTCAGCATCGCATTGATGTTCTCAACCTTGCACTTAACACATCAAAAGGACTGAGGGTCAGGTGAAGGTCCTTTCAACTAATCAGCAAGTAGTCATCATTTTGAGTTAAACATACTTTTTGACAATGACTGGGCACTTGAATTCTTCATATACCTGCAAAAACATCATGTGTGTCATTGCATTTACATATCACATCATTTTGATAATCATCTCAAATATCCATTACATACATACATTTACATCCATATCCATATTAAAGCAATACATTTTCATTATTCATCAACATTTATCATTGCATTCATATTTCACAATCATACATTCAAAGTAAACATTAAACATTGCATACATTTGCATCACATGATAAACAACATCATAATCAAAATGACAAGTGCTATGAATTCAACCCAAAATGATCTCATATATATATAAATTGATATAGTACATGGGGTGAAAAATGTGCATACAATACAAAGGAATGAGCTCTACTAAGCTATCAAGTACAATAAAATGTCAAAAATGTGAGTTGACTAGCATATCAACTCTCAGCCTGATCCTCTGCATCAGGTGCTGGTCCTCCTCTAGCTAGAACATTCGATGGTGGATTGGCTCATGGTGCCTTGGCTCCCTCATATCCCATCATGTACTTATAATATGATGTAACCCACTATCCATGTGGCACAACTAAAAAATATGGAGACACATAATATGCTACCCTGCCAGTCTAGTGTACCACCTCCGCCTGTAGCCATCACACCTCTACTCGATCATCCCGTAGCTGAGTATCCCTCTCCACCAATTGAATCTCCAAGGATAATCTGTGGGATCTCAAGTCCCTAATCTAATGGTGTAGTTTATGTATAATGTCCTGAGGCATTTGTCTAAGTCCCAAATCTACCTTCTTACCTACATCCTCCTCTGACATGGTCTCATCTCCTCCACCACCACCTGCCTTTGTCTGTGCCTTACATCATCAAACCTCTGCCCCTAGGTCAAAATTAGGTGCCTCTTGCACCTCATCCATTGGCACATCCTAGTGTGCTCCTAATACCTCCTCAGCTGCAACAGTGCTACCCATGGCACCTAGTACTCTGCCCTCACCTCTAGTGTACCACCACTGTAAAACTAAAGGTCTCACTGCTGGCACTGCTCGTGGAATAGGAGCAGTCCTAATATCTTCTATCAGTCATGGTGGAGCACCTACCACTCTCTGTATAAGAAAGATTGACTGTGTCGGTACCTCTCTCCTCTACTTCCCTCTCCCCCTAGGTGCCCTTAGGACATCATCTGCCTCCTCCATAGTAGGAATCAACTCCATCGGGTCTGAAAATTGCCTGAAGGGGTACTCTGCTAGAAGTGAAAGATAAGCATCAATAACTCCTACATCTACTACCTATACTTAGTAGTCCCAATTGCTTCTCTATAATCCACTATACTCCTACATACAAATGACATATGATAATTGGGGATCCCATCCTAGTCTCATCTCCCTGACCTATCGAGCATAAGATGCAAACTCCTATGGTACATCCTATATAAGGCCATACTTCCTCCAAACCCTAGTGATCAAAAATCACTCTAGCACACTGGTAGAGTAGCCAATCAAAATCCTAATCTAACAAACATAGCCAAACTGTGCCCTCACAGCGGACCATACCTCCACCTATAAGTAAGGTCGTCAGATGACCATAGTCATGTCATCCAAAACCCTATGCCGATACTTGGTACTGCCCATCTAAACCTATGTGACATACCCTATGTATATGTAAATCAAAGACTCTTGTGCCTGCCTCTCATCACTGCATATGGGCTGATAGATAGGGATATGCTCCCAAGCCCAGATCTGAAGAACTATAACTCCAAAGGCAAAAGTCTTACCCTTGTGGTAGACTGCATCATGCATCTCAAAAATGATATGGGCTAGTAGGCACTAACCCCAACCATACTCTGTTGGGTGTGCCATGAGACACTACACCATGGGTACCAACCTCATCAGAAAACCATTCTGCTAACAATCTAACATGATAATGCCCCCGATCATTCTTGCAATAATGCACTATAGATGATGTGTCTATCCATACTGCTGAAGAAGTACCTCCCAAGGTATCTTCTAGGCTATCTTCTTGTCCGCCCCAAAAATAATCCTCAATGCATGTAGACCTATGTTCCCTGAACTCAGGTAATCAGGGCGTGGTCTGTGGAATGGTATACGGAGGATACAATAGACATCCTCGGGTGTGATAGTGATCTCCCTTCTAGGGAGATGGAATGTATGGGTCTCTGAGTGAAATCGCTCAATCAGTGTAGTGATAAGTCTATGATTTTCCCTAATCTTGGGCAAATTAATTAGATACTCAAAACCACAGGTAGCTAGGTGTACTCTCAATAGATCAGGAAGAAACAAACATAGCCTTTGGGTAGCTAGATGAGAAACACATACATGTATGTCAGGATACCTCATCTACGAGCACAGAAATCAAACACAATATCAGTAACTCACTCAAAATTGATACTAAATGCACGTAAAATAAGAAATTGAATATATCACAAGGTGCATTAAATACTATGAAAACTAGCTGGTCATTAAAATTTTTGAAAAAATTCACTAAGTACCCTAAAAACACTCACTATTTTTCATACGATACTTCAAAAAATTAAAAATTAGTGCCAAGTGTCGTACGACACTCTACAACAACCCACACGATACTTGGGTCTCATATGACAACCCATCATTTGTCATACGACAACTGAGGAATGCGATGAAATGTCATACGAGAGCTGGGTGTCTCCCATATGACACAATATAAGAACACACATGACATTTTGATTTGACATGAATTGTCATATGACACTCTATCAGTTGCCATATGACAACCTGTGAAGCAAAAAGTTAAAATGTGTAAAATATTGAAAACTAAAAAATTAATAAAAACATGTGCTAAAATGATTACACAAGGTGATCAGAGGTACACTTACCAGGTTTCCATACTGCCATGACCACTGGTATCACCGAGAGCACTCAAATCGATGCATGAAGATTGGGAACACCATTTTCACTCTCAGAGGGCTCCATGGAATCTCAAAAAGTCAAATGGTTGAAATGATTTGAAAATTACCCCTTTTCATCTTATATAGGTTTTGACCTAAATTTTCAAAGTGCTTTGATTTGTGTGAAAATAACACCCCTGGCTAATTTCGATGTCCTAAATCCATTTTCGGGATCAAAATTGAAATTTGAGATCATTTACATTGTCAAAAATGTGATTTAAAATTTTGGACCCAAACCGGCTGATTGCTTGCATAATCGACCTTCATAACATAATAGGAATCCAAAATTCAACCTATCTAATCATCTAACGTTACACTTTTTGATTTTCAACTTGGTCAACCCATGATCAAATGTAGTCAAACTATGTCAACAAGACATCTAAACAATGCAGAACACATCCCCGAACATGTATAACCAATTCTACAATCGATCACATTGCTTCTAATCAATTCAAGCTAGCTTTCTCACCAAATTTCAATTTTTATCCCGAAGGGGGCATGGTATACTATATCATTAACCATTATCAAATCTGTTCTTTTTAAAAATCTTCTTTAGCAATCAAGACAACAACCAAGTCTAATTGTTGACTCATAAAAAGTCCTTGTCACTTAGGGCATATTAGATTCATCAAAATCCATATCAAGCTAGTATTCTCTTAATCTTGTAAATTGTATTAGCTCTCTGTAACCATCACTTCAGTTGTGTTATTTCCTTGATTCTTTGTAACTGAAGGGTTCAGAATTGGTATCCTTTCGATTCCTTTGGACAAACAAATTTGGAGTCAGGATATTTAATTCCTCATAATCATAGGTTTAAAATCAGGCATTTTATCACTTCTTCATAATCAAATGTTCAAAGTTGATATTGTTAACATCATCTCGATTCTTTGGTCAAACAGGACTTGAATCAACATCTTCAAATCTTTTAATCTATTTCTATCCCAGAATTGGTTAATCAAATTGGATCAGTTTCTCCATCACATAACTGAGTTTGAATCTCACCAAACAGATTTATCTTTGAACCACTGTGCTTCACATAGTAATTCAAAGAGGGGCAAAATGTAATACCCCAAAAATGGGCTTCCGTACCATTAACCTCCTACATCAACAAATCGATCAAAATCAACCCTAAAGCCCTAACTTAAGGCACATCTGCACATCAAATCATCAAAACCCTAATCAATCTTATTCTAATTCTGCATCAGGGAATATTCCTAATCTATATTAATTATCTCTAATTAAATATTATTTGTCAATAAATGATATTTTTTTATTTATCCTAAGATCAATTGATTGAATATGATAAATATTTAATTAGTTAAACTTAATTTGGCCACTTAATTAATTTAATTAGATTTAATTAAATTATTCTTAATTAATATTATTTATTTGACAATAAATCAAAAACTCAAAAATAATTGATTCAATATTTATTTAATTAATTAAAATGGATTTGTCAAAATTAATAATATAATTTTGTATAAAGTTTGATTAAAAAAATTGATTAACCCATAAATAAGTTATTTTTAAATTAAATCAGTTAAGTTGAGAATAAAACACATGTAAATTAAATAAATCAAACAATTATCTATGCAAAAATTAAAAAAGCAGTTAAACTCAAAATCAACTCTTGGATTCAATTTGTTAACTTTCTAAACTCAACATGTGATTGTGAGTTAAAAATCAGATTGGAGTGATCTCAACTTCCAATTATGAGTTGAAAGCTGATTTGCATGGTTTTACCAGATAATTGTTTCTAATTCCATGATAACTCACCAATCAATTCGAGTTGATCAAGGAGTGATTTTTGGTTTTTCCATGAGTTCTCAATCCTGAATTTCTATATAAACATGCCTCAGTCCTTCAAAATCATATGTGCAATTTTGAGAACAACAATGTTATAATGTTGAGTTCTTGTGATATTGTGCATCACTTTTGAGATCAATTGCTATCATTGTTTTTGCATTCATAGCTAGATATCAAGTTTTTAGATCAATTTCATATAGTTCTTATTGTTATTGCACAAAAAAGCCTAAAAATATAGATTATTCTTGCATCCATTTTTATAGTTTTTAGATTCAAATCCTTTGTTTAGGTGTTGCATTGTCACTAATCTTGGTCAAATTCTAAGAATACCATACTCACGTCTACTAGAAGGCATTAAATTGCCTGATTGATGATATATTCATTCATTGCTTATGTATTTATCATTGATCTATAATTTTTTACTAATGTGTTGTGTCTTCTAAACAAGTACAATTTTTACACACACTTATCATGTGCCTGATCATGATATTCAACATATTTTTATTTCTAATTTGTGAAAAACATTAGAGATAAGATTCTCTTTACTAAGTATACTTCCTTTTCACACCTTTGCATAGTGCTTCACCATTATCAGTTACAAGTGAGACAGCTTGAGAGCTCTACTCCAATGGCTCATGATATTGTTGATAATCATGACACCTTTGTTCAAAAAAATAAATTCTCTAAACCTAACAACTATATCAAGATTCACAAGTCAACCAACATAGTTTCTAATCAAGTGGCTACTACATCCAAAGGTACAACTATTATTTCTTCTTTGTATCATCCTAATCATAATTACACTCTTTTATCTTAAACTTTACCTATGGTGATGACAAATTTGATTAATGTTAACATTATTAAACTTCCTCTTATCCATCCTCTTGACACTAGCAAACCAACTCCTAAGTCATTTGATCAAAATGTTTTTTTCAATACCATCGTCAACCTAGTCATGATACTCAAAAGTGTTATGCTTTGAAGAATGTTATTCAAGATCTAATTGATTTCAATGCTATATCTATTGATATTGAGGTTAATAGTATGAATAAATCTATAGCACCTCCTAACCATAATTTTCAAATCTATACCAACCCCTTACCTTCACATTCAACAAATGTCATTAATCAACCTTCTTCTCATATTACTAACATTAGTTATGATGACAAGGTATAAGAAGCTAAGCATGTGGTTAATCATGTTGAGTCTCAATCTCAACCTTTGATTTTACCTTCGTACAAACCTAAATATTCACCTCCTATCACCTTTAATCATTTTGATATGTTTAAAGCACCTAATGGTTCTCTTTACATTACTGCTAGGGTTGCTCATATCCATTTTCATGGTTTTTTGATTGATTTTTCTTCCTCCATGAATGTTATCACTGAGGAACATATTTTTAATAAAGGATTACATAAGGATACCTATGATACATCTAGTATTTGGATTCAAACTTGTTATGGTTTTCTTTATCATCCTCAAGGTTCTATCAATCTTCTTGTGACCCTTTCTAGTAAGGTTGTTCATACTGCCTTTATTGTCATTCCTACTTCCAATCAATTTAAAGTTAAGCTTGGTATTCTATGGCTCTCCTCCATGCAAGTTGTAGCCTCTCATATTCATAAGTGCATAAAATTTCCTCATAAAGGAGAAATTCTCACCATTAATAATTCTCTTTATAAACACTCACATCCTCGAGATTGTGATGAGATAGATTTCTTTTGGCCATCTCTCCCTCAAAAACTTCCTAATCATCCTGATCATCTTTATCGATCCTATCAACAATAAAAAGGTTGAAAATATTTTTGATAATTAACCTTCCTAAGGTTGATACTCCTGTAGCTTTCTTACCTACCCAACCTATTCCTCTTCCTATCATTCATCAACCTATAGTCATTCCCTCCTTGAAACCTATGATTGTTGAATCTAATCCTTCAAGTTTATCTTGTAAAACCATTTGTAACCAACATGTTCATCAACATCACAAGAACTATCAAGCTAAGGCTAAGAAGCACACTCTTGCTTCTCAAACTGCTTCTTTATCTCAACCTTTTTCCTTTCTTTGATCAACCTGTGCTTGACCCTTTAAAGGAATTTAATCAAAATAATAATATGTAAATTGATAAACATGATGATTATGTTCATATTTTAGATTCTATTAATCTTCATATGAAAGATTTTCTTGATGATGATGATTCTAATGCACATGTTAGTAATGATGAATTTGAAAATATTGATATAGATTATGATTTTCCTAACATTCTTTCTATGCAGCTAACACTCACTCCTAGTGAAGAGCACAATGACTCCAACCAGAGTCCTTGCTTGGATCTGGCAGTGGTTCCTACTGTGTTGGATGTTTTTCCTCTTATGATTTTCTCACCTTTCCCTAATATTTTAGACTGAGATGAGAAGGGAACGTGACATTCTTGAAGTGGACTTCTCTAGCATGGTAGTCTTTGTGTGTTCATGTTGTGATCCAGACATGATTCTTGTTTCTCTATTGGCATAATATGATAAAGTAATCAAACATGTCATGAATCTTCTACTATTTGTACCTCTCCTCTTCTATTTCTTGTTATATGTGTTATTGTTCATATATGTTGCCTTGTGTAGTCTAATTGGATATTGGTGACATAGTACCATCGATTGTTTTCATTCTTTGTGTTGCCAGCCCAAAAAGACTCTTCTTTATATCTCTTACATGCCTTTCCCTCCATTGTGTTGTCATTCTACTTCCTTTGGGAAATGATGACATTTCATACTTGATATAATACTATATATTATCATAAGATCATACTGACCCCAAATTTAGTGGTTCCCTTTGTGTTCTCTCTTTTTTCATGTGTTTATTTCCCTTGAAGTGTTCTCTCTTGGGGGAATTTCATAGTGGAAACATTATTCATGGATGCATGTATGCTTCTTTTAAATCTATTTCTCCTATTAAGGTGTTTGTATTCTCTTTAACATGGGGCATATACTCCGCTCACTTTTGTATACACTCACATTGACAATTTAGTTTCCTCTATCAAACTACTGATAGTTCATGGGAGCTTGGTCTTTGTACTTTTAGATCCGTCTTTGGACTACTGACAGCCCGAGAGGACCCATCCTTTCTTTTTTATCCCTCTTTGGATTATTAACAGTCTAGGAGGATTGATTTGTGTTTGATCCTTCTTTGGACTACTGACAGTCTGGGAAGCCTGATCATCTTTCTAATCCCTTAAGGACACACACATCCTTATGCGTGGGTCATCTTTCAATTCTTCTTCTTGGGACATGGAGTTCCCTTGAGGATGAATCCTTTCGATGAGTTTACTAGCATCCCACACACACTTTCTAGACCATTAAATTCATTTTCAATGGGTTGACTAGAATGCTACACACTCTTTCTAGACCATTCAAATCCATCTCTTGTTGTACCCCCTTTCTTTTTCTTGTGTAGTTCACAATAAGGAACACAGATACACTTTCTTGTTAGTGACATCTCTCTTATTTTGGCTTAGGATATGATGAAGACTCAAGTCTATTCAGAGCTTGATGGTTTCTTCATCTCCTTAGTCATGATGAGATCAACTCTTTCTTTATTATCTACTTTACCATGAATTTGAGGCAACTCATACTCCCACTAAAGTGGGGGATAAATGTACTATCTTAAAGTGAATGCACTCATTATTTAACATCTTTTAGCTCCCATCCTTTACTGATTTTATGGACCATGGATGGATTCATGCTTGATCCCCCTTTTCTCCTTTTATGTCTCATATCTTCTACTTTCAATTATGCAGTCCCTAAGACCTTAGGGATGGTTCCCTGTGGGCCAACCTTGGAATAGGTTGACCATGTCGACTTGCTTTGGAATAGATCAACTAGGTCAACCTATTTTAGAATAGGTTGACTTGGTTGAATTTTTCCCTAGGGATTTTAAAGCTCGGGGCCAGTGGTGTCTCAGGGAATTAAATGGTAAAATTGGGTGACCTTGTCAACTTGCTTTTCTTTCATCTTGAAAATTAGTATAAAAGGAAGCCTAGGAACCTCATTTTAACATTGATTAACATCCATTAACATCCATTGACATCCATACTATCTATTAGAGATCCAAAATTCACGCGAGCAAGTTTGAGGATTCAAGCATTCAAGATTCAAGGATCCTTTGTATGCATTTCCTCTTTAAGATCTAGCATTTTTTGGCCATCAAGAGAGGAGATTTACATCAAGGCATTCATCATATTCTTCATTGATGCATGTTTACATCCATGTCTCCATGATGTGGTTTTGGTAGATCCATTGCATTTGTGGAGATTTCCTGCATCCGTCATTGAAAATTCAACATCTACAACATACAAGCATTACAAAATCCTTATTGAGAAGGGTTTCTACAAGAAAGGTGAATACTTACATTTTTATTGTTTCCTTTACATATTTACACTTCAATTTCAAGGTTTATTCCTCAATCTAGGGCTTGACCAAGGCAAGCCCCCATCCACCCAAACCCCAAAACAAGCTTTTCTATGTGGAGACGCAAGATATCAGAATTACAACCAGAGATCTGGAAACTACTTTCTAAGACATTTCCAAAGAAGTTAGCTCAACTTTTCTTCAATATCCTGGGAACACGGTGACTTCGTGGAAAGGTTTCTAGAACATGTTGCACTAGGTTGACTTGTTCCTAGAGGTCTAAGAAAAACAACATTTTTTGGGTTTTTTTGTTGTGATCGTGAATCTGCAGTTAGAAGTTTTGTCACAGGTTTAGATTTACAATTTTTAGAGGAAAAAGTCATATTCCTCTACACATTTCAAGGTAAGTACTCTATCATTCATTTCATTTCTTATTCTAGACCTATTTTCATATCTTAATTGGGTTCATTGCATACACTTAGCATCTAGATCTATCCTACTTTTCTCATTAAATCAATTAGTTCAATTTCACATTTGCACTTACATGTATCTTTAATCAAATCCTACATTGTATGAAAGAGGAATTTTTTGCTTACTTCCTTGATATAATTTGGGTTTATCTTTGGTATCCCTTCATCTTCTTAGGTTTTTCTAATCTAACTTGGGTTATATTGAGAGATATGATTGGAAGCCCCTCTTTCTCTTGCATTTTGAGTGTTAGTGTTGGAATGGTTAATTAATGAACTCATATCACATAGTTTATATTGTTAGATTTATTAGTATCCATTTCACACCTAAACAGATACCACATTTCATTTTGGCTTTTCCTAAAACACCTCATGGGCTTCACCAACATACCCATTCCGAGCATATCTTGCTATAATATATAATATATTGCGGGGGCCTTATAGATCTATTTGAGTAATTGGCATTGGAAATTGATATTTATTGGTTGTTCATTATAAGAATTGGTCATTGTTTTTTGAGTTTATCGTTACTTTCTCACTTGTGGCATGAGGTTCTTTATGGCATGAGGTTCACTACAATATTTTTTCAAAAATTCTTTAAAAAAAACAATAGTAGTTGACATATTCTAATCGTGTAGGAGGACTAGTAAAGTTCACTCCATTAATCAAACTTCACGAAAGTTAAAACATTCTAACTTTGTTTATAAACATTTTTTTTATTTGCAATATTCATTTTTGTCTTTGCTGCTCAACAATTATTAAATGCCTCTTCACAATTTGACTTCTTTAAAAGTCATTTAAATAAATTGTTTTTGAATAGTTCACTTAATTTGTTCAATATAATTTTCAAATAGTTTTAAATAACTTTATATTTATTAATAAGAATATTTCCATAGTTTAAATTAAATTCATTTTTAAATAGTTAGTTTACATTGTTTTTAAATATAGTTTACTCATATTTATTTGGGTAATTTATTTTAAAACCTAAATAAGAATTAGTTTTTTAAATAAACTTTCTTTAGTTTTTTAAATCATATTTTACTTTCTTTTAAAATAGTTGATATTTATTTAGTTTTAATAAGTTCTTTAAAATAACATTTTAATAAAATTAGACTTTTAAATTTCATAAATTTAAATTTAAATTAAAGCTTTTAACAACAATTTTTTTTTGTTTAAACGTTATTTAATCATTCAAAACCTTCATTAACACTATGTTAAATTACATTTTAGGATTCTTTGGCATTCACTTATCACTGTTTCTAACACGTTCTTATTTACTTATAACATTTATATCATTCACATTTACGCTATTGTACAATTATGTCTACTCTTATTCCTGAAATTAAGTTAAATAATACTAATTATCATGCTTGGAAAACTCACATTTCATTCTTTTTATGGTATAAACATATGTTAGATGTAGCTATTAGTGCATCTTTTGTTCCTCCCACCACTGCTACTGAAGTTGAAAAAGATGCTTGGAATGCTAAAAATGACAAAGCACTTGGCCTCATAGGAATTTCTTTGAGTCCCAATTTATATGTTTTGATTACTAATTGCACTACAACACATGCTGCATGGGATATTTTGAAAAACACCTATGATAGTCCTAACGAATCACAGAAGATTCAACTCCAATATCAATTGGAGGATCTCATGTATACCGATTTCAAAACTATGGATGAGTTTTTGTTAAAGTTTGATTCCATTAAAAGTCAGTTAAATGGTTTAGGAGTTACCATTGATGATATTCATTTAATTCTTATTATTTTAAAGAAATCTCTTCCTAGGTAATTTCAACAGTTTATTACTAATATTCTTTCTCAACTTGCTATTCCTAGTTTAGCAACTCAATTAACTTATAGCATTTTCCAAAATTTATTGAGTTAAGAGGAAGAAAAGTTGATTCAATTTGGTACTCTTAAATTTAATGAACATGATTTTATGTCTAAGATTTAAAACCATAACTTTAGATCAAATAATCATAAAATAATAATCATAGCAATAAAAAATTTCATTATAGGCCTAATTATAACAACAATAATAATCACAATAATAATTATAATAATAATCATAATCATGATCATCAAAAGAATGGTCCTAATAAAAAAACCCATTGCACCTATTGTGGGAAAGATGGTCATTTGACTAACAATTGTTTTTAAAAGCAAAATGATAATAAGCTTATGAATCAAAATAATCAACATAATCAAAAGTCTCATTATAAGAAGAATAATGGTAATTCATCTCGGCATGCTTTTATAGTTAGTTATAATGTTTCTAACCCTTTAGATTGGATTGTTGATAGTGATGCATCTCAACATTTTACATCTCATAGAGAAGTTCTTGATTCATTGCAACCTGATACTTCAAATATTCCAATTCAATTATCTAATAATCATAGTTGCAAAGTTGAAGGTTATGGTGATGTTTCTATTCCAAATAAAAAAATTGCATGATGTTCTTTATGTTCATGAATTGAGAACTAATATTCTTTTAGTTGCTAAGTTATGTCAAGATTATAAGGTTTAATTTCATAAGGATATGTGCTATGTTATTGATCCTAAATCTAACCAAGTTGTTACTAATCCTAAATTGGATCATGATAATTTATTTAAATTTTATGAGTTTTCCACTTCAAGGTACTCATTGCATGCTAATACTGACTTTAATATATGGCATGAAAGGCTTGGCCATTTGAATTATGATTATATCTCTTTGATGTAAAAAGAAAACATGCTTGATGGATTGCCTAATATCATTCCTTCCAAAATTATGTACACTGGTTGCATGAGTGGTAAGATGCATAGGGAACCCTTTACACATGGTCAGTCTTGGACAACACATCATAAGTTGTACCTCATCCATAGTGACCTTTTGGGA
This sequence comes from Chamaecyparis obtusa, assembly GCA_027943335.1. Lineage (NCBI taxonomy): Eukaryota > Viridiplantae > Streptophyta > Pinopsida > Cupressales > Cupressaceae > Chamaecyparis > Chamaecyparis obtusa. The sequence goes on along the minus strand of BSBK01010227.1, from coordinate 3,952,799 downwards.
CCCATGGATAATAACTCCATCCAAGTATAAAAGTATGCACTTACCTTTATTAATGACTTTTTAAGAAGAACTTGGATCTATTTTTTGCATTGTAAAGATCAAGTTCTAGATATATTTGTTGAATTTCATATGTTTGTTGAAAGAAAATCTAGTTCTAAGATTAAAATTCTTAGAATTGATAATGAGAAAGAATATGTTAATAATGATTTTCATTCATATTTTAAATATTTTGGTATAAAACATGAGCTTACCATTCCTTATACACCATAACAAAATGGTGTGGCAGAAAGGAAGCATAGAAATGTTGCTAGAATGGCTAGATGTTTATTACATGCTAAAAATATGGATTATAAGTTTTGGGTTTAAGTCATGACTTGTGTTACTTATCTTATCAATAGTACTCCTACTAAAGCTTTAAAGGATAAAACTCTCGAAGAAGCTTAGTCCGGTAGGAAGCCCAATTTGGAAAATTTAAGAATTTTTGGTTCTATTGCTTATGTTCATAAACCAAAATAGAAAAGGCACAAATTAGATGTTAAATCATCTCCTTATATATTTTTTGGGTATGATGAGCAAATGAAAGGATATAGAGTTTATAATCCTATTACTAACAAAGTGCAAGTTGCAAGAGATTTTTGTATTGCATAAAATGGAGTCCATGATTGCTCTAATGTTTAAGATGTTGAATTTAGTGGAAGTAAAGTTGTGGTTGTGGACAACCAACCTCCTTCTCTAAAACCTACACCTAATGCATCTATTTCTATTCCTTCTAGTTATAATGATGATAATAATATCTCTACTCCTCATAGTGATGATTCTGTTACTTCTAAGAGAAATCCTAAATGGTTTAAATATTTACTTTATGAAAGTGATGATTACATAGCTAGAATGGGTAGACTTAAACCTAGGAGAATTAATTATTTCAATTATGATTTTATTTCTTCTCTTATGAGTTCTAATAAATCTCAATCTTTTGAAAAAGCTAAAATTGAATTGCATTGGCAAAAAGTTGTGCAAGATAACTATGACACTTTTATTTATAATCAAACTTGGGATTTAGTTCCTTTGCCTCATGTTAAAAATTTGGTTTCATGCAAATGGTTATATAACACTAAATTAAATTCTAATAATGAAATTAGTAAGTTTAAATATAGGCTAGTAGCAAGAGGTGTAATCACCTAAAATTGGTTTAGTAGAACTTGAGCCCCTTTCGATCAAATTGCCTCAAATCAAATCCTAAATCTCAAAGGCATATTTACTAGACATAATTGTGCAGAGTAACCCTTAAAATCCCCTTTTTATATTTAAATATAAAATCTTATATTGAGCTTATACTGTGATCTAATTCCTAGAACTTGCATATCTATTTAATTGCTATGACATTTCTTTTAATATAGAATTTATACACTTTTATTAAAAGAACACATTCACATGTGTGCACATACTTAATCTTGATTAATAATCAATTAAAAGGGATTTGTGCTTTTGAAAGTTCTATTTTGTCTTATTCTACCCAACATCTATTTTTTCCTCTTAATCCTCACCACTCATCTCTACCTAATCTTGCATCTCCTTGCATCTCCTTTTGCCTCTTCATCTCAATCACACATTATTTTGCCTCTTAATCTCCACCCTCCATTCTTGAGGAAATTCCTTTAAAAGGAAGCTCTTCCTTGGCTCAAGGGTTCCATCTTGGCATCTTGCATCTTGTAATCTTTTTATCTTGCATGGTTCCTATCTAGATCATTTTAAAATTTTGCATCTTTAATTCTCTTGCATTCTTAGATCACTTTTGCTAATTTGAATCCTTGGTTTCTCATAGCTTAGCTTCATTTTATAGCTTAATCTTGTATTGTTGATCTAGTTTACTTTCTAGCATTGTTCCATGGTATATTTCTTGCATCTTCATTCTATAATACTAGTTTCTTGCATTCATCTTAGCTTGATATCTCATTCTAGCTTATTAATCTTTCATCTTAGCTTCTTTCCTAGCTTTGAATCTTTCATTTTGGAGTAGTCAAGTCACTAATCCTCTATGCCAATTTCATGAGAATCATGAGAAGGATTAAACTTGATTCAAATAGGAAGCTATGAGCCACTTCTTGATATTTCCTCCTCCATGGACTCTCTTAAGTGTAATGGTTCATAGAAGTGTGTCACACTTTTGATCACACATTTTTGCCACCCACCGTGGGGCTAGACATTCATTTTTAGCTCCATTTCTTGTGTTTTTACCTTTTTGGTGTCGTAAGTTCATTATTTTTTTACAGAAAAGAGGATCATATGACATTCCATATCATACATGTATGGAATTCTAGTATACTTCCAGGTGAACTTTCTCAGTTTCTAGAATATCATTCTGCTACTCTGAGAAGTATTATCTCCTTCATAGAGAAAAATCATTCTACTTCTCTGAGGTATATTGTTCTGCATTGAAATATCATCTAGACTCTTTATGGTATATCATATGGATTTCTGATAGACTGATTAAGTATCACCCAAATTTAATTTCTTTCATAGTCCAAGTTTTTAGCTGAGTTTACTTGTTCTTTCTTACATTTTCAGATTTTATGCTTTCTTAACAACAACTAACAAGTGATATTGCAGTGTTATTTCTTTCATTTTTCATACCTTTTTTGCCCTAACTTGTGGCTTTTTAGGATTCTCTTGCCAAAGAGATCAACACTTTCATGACTACTAATGCTTTGTGATGTAGGACACTTGTCAAAGACTCAATCTTGAAACTACTAATCCTATTTGTCTTGTAGGTTTCCTTGGAGACACAAATCAACATTTTGATTTCTTACATTTGGTTTTCTAAGCACCTAGCTTAATTATAAGGTTTCTTGTCTTGCGATTAGTTGAGTAGTAGGAGAGTATGCTCTTTTCCTTTTGGAAAATCAAAAATATTGACCTACCTATTTGATCACTTGCAAGAGTCTTGGGTAAATGAACATGTGCTTGACGTGTTTGGGAGACACTATAGAGTAGGAGAGTATGCTCTTTTCCATTTAGAATATAAAAAATCTATACCTCCACTAGCTATCCATTTTCTTTCTTGTATTTACCTTTAGAGATCTTGCCAAGAGAGCAATCTTTTTGAAATGACCCAAGTGGGAAACAAGGGAACCTAGCTTACTCCATCCCACTATAATTAAAATCTTCCTTAAATCTAAAGAGAGGGAATAATTTTCTATTTTATACTTCTAATGCTTCTTCATGTGTAGGGCCTAGTTGCCTTAATCTTGCTAAGCAAGACTACACTTGATTGGGTGCTTGTAGGGCCTTCTTAGTCTCAATCGTGTTTACAAGACTACAAGAGGAATACATTCACTTTGTATAGGACTGAGAGGTCTAAATATTTCTTGTGAGACTATACATTTTGGGTTATTGTAGGGCTATAGGCCTTAATTTTGCTTGTGAAACTACAAAGGGTATTCATGAACGAAGATCCTTACTAAACACCTTAGGGCTTAGAGGATAACCTTTTGGCCATGTGACTTCCTTTGTGTAAGGATTGATCTAAGTGGAATTACCTAGATCACCCCAAGATACTCACCATATTTTCTCCCTTGGATGCAAAGCTTGAATATGGAAATGTGGAAAGACATGTGATGTGAGTATTGTTCTCTTCCAATTGATCCACAACTTTCATAGTTCTAGGAAATACCATTCAACCACTTAATCATGGGGCTAAGAACATCAAGTTGTGGGAAAAGGTTGAAACTCTTCCCTCTTGACCTTAGGTAGTTTTGCTTGATGTGATTTAATGTGCTAAGACCCGTGAAAATATTTGACGAACATACACTTGATATACTTGATACATTTTTATACCTTGTTGTGATCAGTGCAAACCTAATCTATCTTGAAAGGCTTAAACATGTCAAACATTAGTTAAATAGAATATACCTAACTTATAGAGAAAACTATTTGCAAAGACACTCAGATAGAGCTTAAACGGGAGCACCCTGTGGCCATTTGATTTGCTATCACTTTAGGGATGTGGGTGTGCTCTCAAAGAACATGGAGCATGTCCCTAATTATTATTAGGGGGGATTTGGATCATTCAAGGACCATGGACACTCTATAATGGCACATAATCAGGTATAGAAGACCTAATTTGCCCCTAGAGACCAAGGAGCCAAAATGGAGCTAAGATGCAGATTAAGCTACATGATGCTTATGCTAAGATTGTTTTTAAACCAAAAGAGAGGTGATATGATGCTAAATTCTATGAAAAACAATGAAAGAAACTATGATTCATCCATTATTACTAAGCTATGATGTGTTAGAAAGCTTGAGGAAAACAAAGAAATCTAACAATTTAGGAATGATTATGCTAAAGCTAGAACTAAATTAGCATGATAACAATGCATGAAGATGAAAGACTAAGCTAATAATTTTCTCTTGGAAGGAGGAGTATTTATAGGATTTCCTAAGGGCTTGGGTTAGGAGGGTGAGTTAGGGTTTGGGGTAGGGTTTGAGGTTGAGTCAAGGATAAGGATTGACTTTCAAAGGGGTTTGAATGGACCAAGGCTTAGGATAAGGATTGAAGACTTTCTAGAAGAGTCTAGGGTTTTCTAGGATATTTAGGAGTTTAGGAAATAAATAAATATTTATTTATTTCAAAGGCTTTTGGGTTGAGGGTTTCATTTATTAAATAGATTTAATAAATAAGAGGGTTGATGTTTAAATTAGATTTAAACATTTTTTGGAAAGGGTGTATCATTCAAATGTGATTTAAATGTTTTGGGGAGGGATCTTTTAATTAAAGATGTTTAATTAAAATAAAGGGATTTAATGGCATAAAAATATATTAAATAATTAATTAATTAACAAATGATGATGTCATTAGGGGCTTTTAGAAAAATAAAAATACTTTTATTTTATAAAGGATTTTTAGGTGTCTACACTTGCAAGACCTCATTTATGCTTGTATCCACAAGGTTGCTTTGTCCCTTGTTGGATTGTTTGAAGACTATTTCTTGATCACACTACTTGCTTTCAAATCAAACTTTGTCTAGGAAATGCTCCAAACTTGTCAACCAACCTTTGCAATCCTTTGAAATCAAAATTTTGGACTAAGCTCAAATGTTGGCTACATTTCTTCTTCATTGTGATCCTTATCTCATCTTGCAAGTTGGTACATTCCAGCATGTTATGATTTTCCTCTAGCTAAAAAAAATTGCTTTGATCTCTTGACTACACTCTTGGCTAGTAGAATGCTCACTTGTCCATCATATTCTTGATCACCTCTCTTGGATGTTCTATCCTATCTTTTCTTGTTCAAAAGTGTCATACATAGAGATCTACCTACAGCTTGGACATCTTGTGGCAAGTTATCTTCGCTATCTCTTTTACTCTTTTACACTTTGGAAAAATGAACACTTTTTCTTACCTAACTTGAAAATCAAGTTATCCTATTTGGCTTTTGACAACCTTCTTTCATGTCAGTCACAACTTGATCTTAGATCCGTGACGGAAAGAAACATGAAGCTACCTTTGACAAATCATCTAAAGAAGATCCTATACCTTGGGAATTTAAACTGTTTGCTAATATCTCTAGTGAATATACCTTATCGTCTCCTAGGTTGGCACATAGTGTTTCTTACACTCCTATCATAGAAGAATGAAAAAAAAGGATTGAGGAATTCCTAAAATAATTGGATGACAAGCATTTTAGACAAGAAAACCAAGAATTCTTGGATAAGGACCCTGATAATCAAAACTCTAGACATGCCTCACAAAATGGCTCTCAACATACTAGACTTGGATCACATGGTTCACAAGGTGGTGATTCAGATAGTGAGATAACTGAGGAAGATATCCTATAATTTTGACAAGATGAACTCTTACAAAGACTTGTAAAATTGACCTTGAGTCAAAACAAAGACCAATACTTCTTGCACTTAGCTTCGCAAGGAGTCAAGCTACCTCACAACTTTGACATTGACAACTTGATAAAGAAAGAGGAACCATTTGAAATGGAAATCATGAAGAAATAGATGGGAGAAATGATGAAGAAAATGTTAGGCTTGGAAAAGGAACAACCAATCACATCTCTTTTTCTTGAGGCTATATGCCCATTTCCTTTTGATAAAGATCTATAAATACCTCCTTTTCCTTAAAAGGTTGAATTTCCTAAGTATGACAAGTATGATGGTAGTAAAAATCCTCATGATCATATTAGGGAATTTTGTGCACTAAGCATGGAATTCTTACATGAACCCACATATCTTATGAGACTTTTTCCTAGGAGTCTTAGTGGTCAAGCTATGGAGTGGTTCACTAAACTATCTCCCCTCTTAAATCCTTTGACCAACTAGTGCATAGATTTATTCAGCAATACTCCTATAATATCCAACATGTTATCACCATGATTGATCTTTGGAATATCAAACAACACCAAGGTGAATCCTTTGTGGTTTTCCTTCAACGATGGTGAAAGCTCTACTCACACTATCCTCGATAGATTCTTGAGATTAAAAATATTGATATATTCATTAAGGCTTTGGTTCCATAAATAAATTATGTATTGCAAATGAAAACCCATGATTCATTTGATAAATTATTTGAATCATCTATTTGCATAGAGGATATTCTTGTTCGTAAGGGTGAAGTCACTCTTAAATCTAAAGAGCATAAATCCTCTTCCAAGAACCAAAAAAACAAGGATAAGAAAAAATTATGGAACAAGACTAAAGATGTTGTCAATGACAGAATCATGGGTACAACTTCACTATCTACCACTGCTAAAGAGCCATCTTTCAATCTACCTACTATTGTGAAAGATAATAAGAATGATTCAATAGGCTCCAAAAAATAATAGGCCTTGGACTTCTAAGCCTAAGAGAAACTTCACTCCTCTCAAAGAATCACTTGAAAATGATTTGAAGATGCTTTTGACTAATAAGATCATTACTTTGCCTGATAACTCAAGACCCTATGATCCTAAGATAAAGCCTAAATGAATAAAATAAATAATAATGTATGAAATTATCACATATAAACCACTTCTAAAAAACTATCACGTTATTTATTTAGCCAATATCAAATTTTTCTTATATAAGATGTAAGAAATTAATTTTATATATATATATATATATATATAATTTTATTTTTATCAATAAAAGATTGAGGCCAAATTAATTTTATTAATAATAAAAGAGAGTTACATGAGTCTCCATTCAGTGCTGGCACTAGGAGGAAAGAATGGAGAAGAAAACCTCTAGTCTTGCCTGGGACATTGTCCAACACATATAAATATAGGGCAATTCCCTATTTACAAAGCCAGAAAGATAGGGGCATTCCCCTATTAACAAAAGCTATAAAGAAATGGGCATCCCCCTATTTACAAATCTCATCCTAGAGGGCATCCCCAAATTTATAGCTTATATAGAATACATAGATTATTACTACATAACCATTTTATCCTGACATCTAATAAGATTCTGTGGCGCTCACCAAATAATCCTAGGTTGAAAGTCTTCATCCAGAGCTACTATGCAATTTATCCAATTCAAAACACTTAGCCTTTCCTCAAATCACATGTTAGCAAAATTCTCATGATAGTGAAAAATTCTTAACTCTCTTTAGGACGTCAAGGAAATGTAAATCCCAAATCTCTAGAGGCTAATTAACCAGATAATTTTAAGAGAATCTATTTAAATGATTTCGTTGTGACTTACTAACTTTCTTGCATTCATCATCACATTAGTACATATGAATAGGGAATACCAAATGTAATATCATAAATCAAGCTTAGATATCATATTATATATTAGTTATCATTTAATATTCAACTTTGGTTTGTACCCTGGATTAGTAAATGGAACAATTTTAGCTAAGAAAATAAGTGGAATTATGAGAAATTTCGCGACCAATATCCTAATTTGATGATAATATAGCCTAACTTGGACAACAAAAAATCTATTGGTGAATGAATATTTTTATATTTAATATTGTGGTTTAATTCCTTTGAATAACATCATATATTTTTGGGGCAAGAATGCTTGACGATATATAGGAATAACTATATATGAATATATAGGAATGTGTAATATATATCAGATCATGTTTATATATGAATGTTTTGAAATATATTTATATTTATTGATTTATATCAACTAAAGTATATATGAATATAAATGATTACTAAGTTAGCCTTATACTAATTTTATAGTAAAAGGTGATGGATTGTACTACAAAGCTTCCCTGAGACTAGGGTAATCCCAACCCAAACCCAGTTTGGACCAGTACATTCCATCATCGTGATACCATTTATGAATCCCTGCCAGATCCCAATTTGTAAACAATGAGAAAGAGTTTAATATAACATCCCTCAATCCTTCAAAATTAACCAAATCTTCCAACACTCGACACCCATATTTTATATTCTAACTTGGGATTTGAATAGATCAAGCCTTGATTACCTTTGCTAGCATATTAACATCAGATTTAGTTTAGCAGTAAAAGCTTTTATACTTAGCTCCAAGCTAGTAACCATCATCATATCATGAGAAAGGCAAATAACAAAGCTATCTGTAAGTCCTTATAAAATACTTGGGAGAGCTCAGAATCTTGCCAGGATCCATTGAAAGCTTCAAATCACACATCTTATATTACTTTCAATATGTGCATCTTGTATCTTTTAAGGCTAATATTCTTGGATATATATATAGTATATATATATATATGTATATGGCTAATATTCTTGGATCTATATATATATATATGTGTGTGTGTGTGTATATATATATATATATGATGTTTATACATATATATCTAGCCTAAAGGATATGGGTCTAAACCTTGTTGGAGATACCATTAGTGCTATGCTTATAAAATTAATCTTTAATCTTAAAATTGTTTCCCTCAAATATTTTAGCATATGTCGTGTTTATCTATTGAACTTAAAAGGCAAGGCATAAGGTCTTAAGATCCTAATGTCTTAATTTTTCCCAACTAACATTCTTATTGGAAAGGGAGAAAGGAGTTAATAATCTCCCATCTGCAAATTTTACATGCACCAGTAGTTGATATTGAAGAGTTGTGGAATACCTAATTTACCTTCAGTTAGGGAATCTTCCTATTCCAAATAGTTGCATGTAACTATTAAAATACCTATACATCTAACTTTGTACTCGCTACAATCCAACTTAATTTTATTCTTTAGAACAAATAATTGATCTTAATTAGGAAAAGATAACAAGTAACTAATTATAGACAAGCGGAGTACCCCTTACATCCATATTTTGCAATCTCCTACATCCATAAGAATTTATCACCTTTAAGAGTTATAAAATATTAAAAACTAAAGGAAATAATCTTCTTAGATCTTCCTCAATCTCTTTGTATGATAAGAGCAAAAATAAAAGTAACCTTTGTTAAACCAGACATTAAATCATCCTAGAGATAATAAATTAAGAAAAGAAACCATAATATTTGCAAGTCCTCTAAAGAAATAGGTTATAATCAATATTGTTTCTATTGACGAGATAAAGAGAAAAGATGGACAACAATATAATATTAAGGTTGATCAGATTATTGTCATGCTTTCCAGGCTGGGAGTCAGGGTCTGATAAGGCTCTCTACCTTTCCTTCTTTTTCCTTATGTGTCCTCCTTCCTCAAACCATATCTCCACCAGGTCCTTCAAGTCTAAATCACTGAAATAGTCCCTATTAGTCTCCCCTACTTCCTCTTCATGCCAATAGGAATAAAACTAATTCTCCTCCACCGAGGATATTACATGCATAAAGTGTTGGAAATATAATTGGGAAATGTGATACTGAGAGGTGGGGGGTGAATCAGATATCACCTACTAATTCATTTTGATATGAATAAAACATTTTCATAGCATCAAAAATACTTGATCATAACAAAATAACTAACATACTAAGAAGCCTCCATGAAAGTACTCATAACATGATAATTTTGGTTACCCATAAACCCTTGAAAGGTAAAACTGGGGTGGGGATGACACCCACAAATCTTCACTACTACAGTAATAAATTTGCCTATTAGGGCTTACAAAATTTGATCAAAACATGATCTACCCTATGAGGGGTCTGCCTTGTTAAGAGCTAAAAGACTTATACAGTCTACCTTGCTAAAGGATTTGAAACTTACAACAAAGTAAGCACTTGATTAAGAGATTACAAAAAGTCTGTTAGGACTACTCGATTAAGAGATTTACCCTGATACACTGGTTAGAATGTCTCAGTACCTAATCTTTCTATTTGCATTGTATGTTGATTACAGATCTTCTCTTTACTGTATTGTATTGATCTCTTCTATCAGATTTATCTCTATTCTGTCCTTTCACTACTTAGCTCGGTCACTAAATTCTATCTGAATACTTCACTGCTCTGAATATGCCTCTCTGCTCATTCCCTTCACATTCGTTATCTTTTCACTCTTACACCTTTTAGGGTTTAGATCTTAACCTTATATAATTAGAAAAACATCTTCATGATTAAAGATCTACGATTCAGATTAATTCCTTTTGCCCCTTAAGCCTTACTAATTTTTTATTGGCTTTAAGTATTATATAGGGATCAATGACTATAAAATAGATGTGTAATCACCTCTGTAATTACCTCAACAAACAAAATACAAAACATGAATGTCACCCAAAATAATTTACCTCGATCACTGTGCCATAAAAAACTCATATGTCATTCCTGGCTAACTCAAAAAATGCAGTTCCTGATACTCGACATTCACTGTACTCGGCATATGTTGATATCTATGTTGCTCAATAATCATTGCATATATGACTCAACAAAACTAGACTCGGCATAATACAAAAATACATAGTGACCTTAAATTTACTCGGTAGTACTACTGCTTAGTAAGTATATATTGCATAACTCGGCCTTTACATAATGACTCAGTTGCAGTGATGGCCAACCATCATTTCCTAGATAAATGACTAAGTGTGGGTCACTAATAGTCAACAAAACTTATAGAGATCTACATAAAGAACATTAGGAAGTCCAAATTTCTCTTGATGGTTGGGGCTCTTGATAATAACGTATTAAAGTCACGAGTTATTAAAATTGGAGTAGAGGGGACTGGTCTTCCATTCAAACATTGGCATATCATAAAATCTAGGTCTTGTTATTGTAAAATCATTACTAATATTTTGGATAACCCTGTCAAGGTCCCCAAGATATCTCTTTTTGAAGATTCAAGAACATAATCTGCCAATTTCTTCTTTTTTGTGATCCACCTGGATAGATATAGTGATAAACATCACTAGAATCTCTGAGTTCACCCTATATCTATCATCATTGGAGAGAAATTCCCTACCTAAAATGTGAAAAACTACTCTAAGAATAAGAGGATATGTGTTAAGCATAATTTTTTTGAGTCTTATTATAATCACCCCTTCAAAACAAATATGAGGCTTGGAGCTTAATAATTTGATTGGGGTCATCATTTTATATAGGACCTAGTATCATGAGAGGGAAGTGAATTGGAGGCAACCCAGCTAATTTATATAAATAGAAATTTGAGATCTACCAAAAAATTTTAGGACGACACTAGAACTACTAACTAATGATACTATTACTTATGATACTTAAAAGCTAAAATAATATAATACATGTCGATGCTATGGACTTCTCATTGCCCAAGAATAGGAAAGGAATGCTTAAAGAGGTAAAAGAGACATCCTTTTTCAATGAGGAGGATACCTACAAGAGAGACAAAAGTGATAAATAATCTTGCTAGAGCCACCTGAGGATATCCTAGAGGCCAAAAGACTGGGCAACAAGACAAAAAATTAAATGACCCACAACAAAGTGACACTAAGAAATTAAGTTGCAGCGAACGTCAAGTCATAAGAGACCGTAATCCTTGAATACAACAAAAAGCTACTCAGATAGAAAAGGGGAGAAAAAGCAATTAGAAAATCCCTAACTTATCTACTAGAAAGACCACCATATACTAATCTCAACATCATGATTTCCTTGTCAAAATATCTCCTACCTAAACTACAACCTGAAAATGATTTAAAGGGGGGGAAATTTACTAAAGAGGAATCTAAAATTTCTTCATTATTACTCTACCCAAATTCTAAGGGCTACAAAGGATTCTTGTAAAACATACAAAAAAACAAGAATGCTATAAGAATATTCTTTCTCATGGAGAAATCTTTAATCTTTGGTATTTTATAGGAAAGGTTAAGATGTTTTAAAAGTAAAACCAAAATAGAATCCCATAGTGATACAAGCTATAGCATAAAATTAGAGTAAAGATTTTCGAATAAGAGAAACCAAGTATGTCTGCTATTAAGCTATCCATAATACCATACAATCAATACCCATTTAGCTATATGAGATATAGTATCAAGCTTTATACAGAATGCTTTAACAAAAGAACTATTCTAGAGAGTGACTATATACTATGGTATCCTTAATTGTCCCCCACCTTTAAAATGAGGGTCAAATACTAAACTAGAGTCTAATTAACTACATTTATGAAGATGTTTAGAAACATACTAAACTAAACCAAAATCCTTAGCTTTACCTAAGATACTTTACGAAACACTTTTAAGATTTATGGACTAAGCTACAACTACATTCATCTCCATTGCATTTTAGGATGATAATGGTATCTTCATCCAAAGAACCTTCTTTAACATTATGAGAACTCTTGTAGACAGAAGGTGCCACAACCCTAATATTATTGATTTCCTCTACATCAAATTATTCTAAGATATTGAAGCCTTTAGCCCAGCAATAATTTAGTACCTACTCAGTCTCTACTAGCTCTTTTAAAACTGATTTCATTAGGAAGTCCAAGTTTCTAAGCATTTCTGGCTAGAACTTGTCAAAGAGGGCTTCATCTTTGAAGACCAATATTGACATTCGTTGAGAGTTCAAGATAGTAGATAATTTCTCAGTATCTTTCTTCATGTAGATCTTTGGGAAAGGGATAGTAAGGTCCTCATCTATACCATGAATCTCTTTCTCTAACCTAGGAAGAAACTCTTCTTTGAATATTATTCTTGTTGCTGAGATTATATCAGCCTTCTTAAACCCAACAAAAGAAGAGAGAGAGATAAAAAAACCGATGATATGGCCATTAACTCTGATTGAAAATTCATTATCAAAATGAAAATCTCCAATACCTTTCTCCAGCACCCTTTGAGAGGCATCCGATAAAATGCGAACCTAAAATGTACTCATAGGAAGCTAAGAGATTGAGCAATAATAAGATTTTATTCCTGGTTTTAATGATTAAATGTTACCTTATGCTCCACATGGATTCATTAAAGATTTCAAGTGTGACAATCATAATGACTAATCCGCTAAATATTTTCCAGAGTATTTGGGCAATACTTAGGAAAAGGATATTTAACAATTCTTAGTGACAAACTTAGAATTAGGAAATAATATAATTTAGGAAAGTAGCATTAGAGAGCATTGACGCTATAGGGAGAGGGTATTGAATGCTAAATTGTGAGATTGAGTCCCAATAAATTTGAATCTGAAGTCATGCAAGATGACTCCACTATAAGGAAAGGAGGGTAAAAGGAAGGGGCTTTAAAAGTTTCTTGGTAGGAGGAAAGAATATGAAAAAATGTGTGTAGAAGGATCCTAAAGAAGACCCCTTATTGTGACGGGAGTGGATAAAGTGAAGGGCGAGTTATTAAGATAGAAGTAGCTTTATCTTGCTCAAGTCAAGCTAACCTAGGGAAACAAAAACCTAAAGAGACAAATAAAGGAGAAGAGAAACTAAATTATACTAGAGAGAAAGGATGAAGAAAGAGAAGATAAAGTCCTCTTACTAAATTCACATATTGCCAGCTCACATCCAATATAAGATTGAGCCTACTATTGACGTTTATAGCAACCATTATGTTGTCTACCATATGAAGTACCAAGGATCTACCACTGTGGAGCCTAATAAAATCATTTAATTCTAAAATGATAGTATAGAAAAAGGAAAATGAAAAGAAGCAGTCGAGATACTAAAAGAGGATAGAAAGGGCTAAGATGTCTAATTTCAAAAGGAACTCTAATTCTAGTTCCTTTATCCAAACTTAACCCAATCCTTAGGGCTAATGTTTACCTAAATATGGTAAATTAAATCCCCTAAACCTTCATCTAATCAAATATCTTAAACGAGGAAAGAAAAAAGAAATTAAATAAAATTGAAATTAATTAGTTTTTCCATGGACTTTTAAAGATAGCATACGTAACCTATGATCCCATGATGCCTAAATCTTAACCATAAGATCTCTCTCTAAAGAGAACATATTCAAGCCTTTGTTTTTATGCTTAAAACCATAAGAGTTGTGTTAGATATTTCTAGAATTAATTCAAAACTAGTTGGTCTAATGCTAAAGCTCGTAATCTATTAATAGCCTATAAGCTATCCAAAATAATTAGAGGTTCATCTACTTACCAAGGTTAATTTTACTAATTAGCTTACCTTATATTTGACTACCTGGCCTCTATACTTATACATTATCCTCCATGCTATAATAGACAATTTCCTTTGCTATTCCATCTGCCCCTTCATTAGCCAATAACTCAGTAGTTTGGTTACCTTCTCTATATATATGATTGGTTGTGTAATGTGGAATAGTGGATAGTATCTCCATTATTTTTTCCACCAAACAATTAAGGAACCAGTTCGAAGTTTCTCCTCTTCTTACAACATTAATGGCTAGAGATGAGTCTCCTTCAGTTTCTATATGGTCTATATTGAGATTTTTACAAAGAGTTAAACCTTCTAATAGAGCACATAGTTCCACAAAATTGTTAGATTATTTCCCTAGGTATGATGATTTACTAGCTATCTTCTTAGCATCCCATCTAAAGATACAACATCTCACCCCTGCCTCCCCTGGATTACCCCTTGAAGCACCATCAAAGTTAAGTTTGAACCAACCCTCTGCAGTAAATTTCCATACACAACTTTCTCTTTTATCTATTGGTTCTCTTTGTTACAACCAATGAAAGGAGGGATTTTTAATCCTTCCCAATTTTTATGAATAGAGTTATCTACATGAGAGAAAATAATATCCCTCCTCCCAACCATATTCCTGCTATTAACCATTTCCAAAATACAAGCCTCTACCTTATTCTTAAATTGAATTAAATCTAACTTTGACTCCTTAAATATACGTCTATTTCTTTCCTTCCACAATTCCTAGATTAACATTAAAGGAGCTATATTCCAAATTTTACCATACAGATCATTACTATTGACCCTTGGCCAACTCTTTAGGATCCCTACAATGTTATTTTGGAGAGAAGAATGCCAATTTAGTTTCTCTGATAACCATCTCAAATAATTATTAGAGTAATCACACCCAACTAATAATTGGTCCACATCTTCACAATCCTTTTCACAGAGGGGACATCTTGAGTGACCATTAAAACCTATTTTGGTGAACTAGTTTGCAGTTAAAATTCTCCTCTGTAGAGATGCCCATGTAAACATCCCTACCTTAGGCATACAATCTTTATGCTAACAAAGGTCAATAGGGAGATCCATTTTCCTCGAATTAATTTTTTGAAGAAGCTCATATCCATCCTTAGCACTATATTTTCCATTTTTTGAATTTTCCCATATTACTATATCTTCTCATTTTCTCAGAGTAATGATTCTATTTTTTAAAGTATCTTTGAGTAGATCTAAAAACCTCCTTGGAAGATTCAAATGATCTAAGGATTTCCAT
Organism: Chamaecyparis obtusa; assembly: GCA_027943335.1. Classification (NCBI taxonomy): domain Eukaryota; kingdom Viridiplantae; phylum Streptophyta; class Pinopsida; order Cupressales; family Cupressaceae; genus Chamaecyparis; species Chamaecyparis obtusa. The sequence continues at coordinate 3,937,098 of BSBK01010227.1, read as the reverse complement.
TTCCAACCTTCCTTTAGATCATCATTTGAGAATTCAATATAGTCCTTAATGTGACATCCCATTGAGGATACTACTTGGTCTATTGATCTATCATATTCTAGCACAGTTCTCAAGGGGGGATAAGCACCCCACGAATCATAAAAAAGAAAGAGCATTACCTCCATCCCTAACATCCCAAGATAAACCTTTCAAAATAGTATCCCTACATTCACTTATAAAATTCCATACTCTTCAACCTTTCAGAAGTGAATAGTATCTACAAATGCTAAGGTTTTTTATTAAGGTAAAAATGGGTTTTGAATGGAACCCGAAACCATTTACAAAAAAGCATAAGGATATAGCATATCAACTTTACAAAAAGAGACACATGCTAAAAAGATAAAAGAAGGACCCAAAATAACCCTAGAAGAGACAACAAAAACAAAAGAAAATAGTTACTAGAAAAACAACTAGCAAACACCCAGCAACCACCTAGAATAGACTAATTAATTTTTATCATTTTCTCTGCCTTCATTTGCAGGTCCTCCATCTTTTGGATAGAATTTTTCAAATCCTTAATTTCCTTTAGAGTTTGAGGGACCTTCCTCTGAGTGTGACCTCTAGTTCTCATTCTCAAACCAGCATTCCCAGCATCATCATCAATTTTTATGGTCATTTTTTCTAGTAGGCTTTTTTCCAGATAGTTGTACATCATTTTTAGGTTTATAACAATAGCACTAAGGCCCTCATTGCTATGTTTCAGGACCTCATTTATCATGTTCCCATTGTAACTCATTTTTTCCGTTAAAACTTTTAACTTGTTGTCCACCATGATTTTGATTTCAATAGCCATATCCTCATTCCGGTTATTATTTTTTAACCTATCCAAAAACTTCTTTTCCATCTTCTCTAGCTTAGTTTTCAGGGTGTTCGTAGTATCTTCCATAGCCTGAAGATGGAGTTTCATTTCCTACATCTCTTGTGTGATTCACTTGTCCAGATAAATACCATGACCTTCAGCCTTCTTGACCTCTTCCAAAGTAGTAGCACCTATCAAGAGACCTAATGGGTCCTTCTTATGGCTATTACCATCCTCATTGCTCGCCTGGCCATTTCCATCCTTTGTTTCAGTTTGTTCTTCTTCTTTTTCACTTGGAGTAGGGAAATCCTAACTAGCTTCCTCCTCCTCTTCAAGTCCTTGTTTTTCTTCCTCTTCAATTTCCTCTTCTTTACCTCCTTCTTCCTCCTCATCTTCTTCCATTATGTATTTTTCCTTCATATCCTCTTCTGACTCTTTTTCTTCAAGACTCTGGTCCTCTTTTTCCTAGACTCTCTCCTCATTACTAGATTCCTCCTCAGCATTATCTTCATTGGTACTTCCCTTTCCCTAAGACAAAGGGCTTTTGTCATTTGCATCATCTTTGTTGTCCTTGACTTTCTCCTTGTCACTTTTATTACTAGCATCATCACTACTATCAAATTCTTTTTTCTTGTTTCTCTTCCTCTTCTTGCAAGTTTCATCCTTTCTCTCGACCTCTATGTTCTCCTTTCTTTTTCCAGTGACCCTTTTCAGGATTGGTTCTGAGATTATGTCCCTAGCATAATCTGTGATGAGGAGAATCAGAACCTCATGCAACACTAGATTATTCACTTTCTTCCGGTGCTCTGTTATACTATTATTCAGTGAACTCAACAGAAAATATGGAAAAAAATAAAATTGTTTTGTGCCTAAATTATTTGCCAGAACAAAGTGCAGATTATAGATTTTGGAGTAGCGCCCATTGAGCGTGAAATACTCAATCAACACCTTCAGCATTTTAGCCCAAAATTCCTTAATTTTTGTTATAGCCACATAATCCCCTTTTCTTTTTTTCATCAGGGCCTCTTCATCAACAATTTTAGGGAAAATCTTAAAAGCTTCAGTTCTTAAACACTTGTTGTCTCTATAGAAATGTATACCTTCCATGGGTAAACCAGTAATTTCGGACATAAGGGTAAGAGTTAGGGGGAAAGATTTGCCCATAAATTGACTTTACCATTTACCCAGCCATTAGCAAACATGGTAGTTACCTGTTTATCATATTCATGAAGCTTTTCCATATACTGAGTGACCCCTCCTTTCCTCAGCTTCTTCCAGACTTTCTTCTCTTGTCCCCATTTCTCACAGTCAAAGGGCTCCTCTCTCCTCAGACCTCCTCCCATTTTCTACTTTCTACTTTTGTTCTGGGTTGGATTCTTACCAATTATCTACATCTCATAGCTTTTCTTTCTATTGCTATTCAGTTCACTAGAAATAACCCAGAATCTGTGTTTCATTAAAATAGAAATAATGATCCCACACTTTGCCTTACATGAAACCCTCCTTGATAATTGTTTCATCCTTGTCATCATTATTTTAAGTGGTTTTTCCTTTTGTGTGATTAATTTTATCATAAGTGATTATGCTTATGATCTTGGTGTTTAGATTTGCTTCCCCTCTCCACGTTTTAGTGACATCACTCTGGGTCCCTTCATTTGCCAACCTGTTTGTCAACTTATTACCTTCACGGTATATGGGTGATGTAACTTTCCTCAAAAGAGTGGATTATCATCTTGATTCTATCTATTATATGAGAAATAGTCCATGAACTCATAGTTTTCCCTTTGATATAATTTATTATGTTGAGGGAGTCACCTTCCAGCCATAATTTTGAACATCCCATTTCTTTAGCCAGATTCACCACATAAAGCGCTACCTCAGCTTCCACCACGTGGTTAGTTTGAATCCCAAGTGGAACCGCTATATCTCCTAGGTAGTTGCCAGCCTAGTCTCTTATGAGACCTCCCCCTCTAGCCCTTCCAGGGTTTCCTCTAGAAGAACCATCAAAGCTCCCTTTTAACCATCCCGAAGGAGGAGCAGTCCACATTATATTGTCTCTAGGATTCAGATCTATTTTACTCTTCAGGTTCTCCCAGGAAATGGTACATTCCTTCTTAGGATTAGGATTCCAAGAGTTACTCTATCCTTCTTGCTTGTACTTTTATAATTCTCCATTAAGCTTCTTCTTACAAAGTTAGCAACCATATGGGAAGGCACTATTTTATCTCTAAAATTTTTGTTGTTCCTCTCCTTCCATATTTTCTAGGTAAAGTGAGGGAGAACAAGTTTCCAAAGGTCCTTAGCATTTTTTTCATGAAAAGGGCACTGCCATTGCTAAACAAAGTCCTGAAGGTTTTGAGGTTTAACCCACCTTCAGGTCTAGAGACATTAGGATTGAGTCCCAAACCTCTCTAGCAAAGGAGCAATGGATCATTAAGTGATTATTGGATTCAGCTTCTTTACAACACAGGATGCATCTATTCAACATTTGGAACCCTCTTCTAATGAGGTTATCCATAGTAAGTATTTTGTTCTGAACAAGCAACCCAAAAAACATGTTAATTTTAGGATAAGATCTTTATTCCATACCTGAGAACAAAAAGGTTGATCATCAAGAGGGATGAGAAGAGTCGAGGCAGAGACAACCGAGAAATTTCTAGTGTTAGCAAGGCCCCATATCAGTTCATCAGGCACATTTTCTCTGATAAACCAGTTGTTTAGTTGTTTATTCACCTCTTTGAATCAGATATCCCTCAATCCCAAGTTAATCCATTCTTCATTAATCTAGTAGTCACTCACCTTTTCCCCAATGGTCTCTTTATAATCTTGGATCATGTTTTTCCACTCCTCATTCTCTATAAGAGGCTTTTCCATTAACCATTTATCATTCCAAAAATTGAATCTTCCTGCCATTTCCCAGCTTCCATCTAGCTCCTTTACTAATCAAATTCTTACCCTTCCTAATATTGTTCCAGAAAAATGAGCCCTGGGTATCATTTTGAGGCTGTAGGATACCTTCAAGAGAAGTGAGATGGTATTTTCTTTTAATTATAGAATTCCATTCTTTTTCATCTTCAAAGATCCTCCAGAATTGTTTGGCTAATAAAGCTTTATTATTATTAGTTATTTTTCTAATACCCAGCCCCCCAACTTCTTAGGTTTACATACCTTCTCCTAGGCCACCAGGCTAAGTCCTTTTTTCTCTTCTACTCTTGTCCAAAGGAACCTTTTAAAAAAAAATTCAATAAGGTCAACATACTTCAGAGGTATTTTGAACAGACTTAGAGCATAGACTGGAAGATTTTGAAGAGTAGCCTTTAGCAGTTGAACTTTTCTATCTTGGCTAAGAATCGCCCCTTTCCATCCAACCATCTTGTTATGAAATATGTCTAGTATTTCATTCCAGAAATTGGCTTTCGGTTTCAAGCATAGTGACAAGCCTAAATAAGGAGCAGGAAGCATCCCTATCTTGCAACCAAGAATGGAAGAGATTTTATTCATTCTATCTTCAGAAGTGTTAAAAAAATACAGGAAACTTTTCTCCCAGTTTATAAATTGACCTATAGCATTTGAGTAAACATTGAGGGCCTTTTTCAAATTCCTCACCTCTATGACATAAGATTCTCCCATAAGAATCATATCATCAACAAATTGTTCATGAGAACACTTTAGCCCTGTAGAAGAGGGTTAAAGGTCAGAGATCTTCCCTTGAATGACCAAGTTATTAATGAATCTCCCAAGGCTTTCAACCATAATGGCAAAAAGGATATGAGAAATGGGGTCTCCTTGTCTCAAACCCCTAGAAGGTCTGAAGAAGGGAGAGGAGCCCCCATTCACAATTACAGAGGAGGAAACTATAGTAACCAATTGCATAATTAGTTTAACCACTACTTGATCAAAGCCAAAAGCCTTAAATTTTTTGGAAAGAAGCTCCCAATCCACTCTATCATAGGCTTTGGACAGATCCAACTTCATGAGGAAGCCCTATTTTCTAGATTTCTCCAACGAATGGATATTATCATGCACAACCATAATGGAATCCAGAATTTGTCTCCCCAAGACAAAGCCATTCTATTGAGGAGAGATAAGGTGAGGGAGAAGCTTTAAGATCTTGGTAGTGAGGACCTTAGACATAATCTTGTACAGGGAGTTACAAAGAATGATAGGCCTGAAATGGTCAGCAGCATTAGCTCCCGGTCTTTTCGGTATAAGGGCTATAAAAGTAGAGTTAAGTTCTTTAAGGATAGATTTAGATCCAAAGAACTCTTTCACATCACCGCACACATCTTCCCCAATGATACTCTAGAATGATTGAAAAAAGAACATTTGGAACCCATTCGAACCAGGAGATTTTTCTCCTTCAAAGGAGAAAACAACCCTTTTAATTTCTTCATCCTTAGGAATAGATTTGAGATAATCGTTATCCTTTGAAACCAGAAATGAGGGAATGGATCTCAGAAAAGAGTTTTGATTCTCTTGGTTAAGAACTTTCTCTTTATAGAGGAGAGAAGAAAAATAGCCCATCATTTCTTCCCTTATTTCCTCCTCTCTTGATAAAGTTCCCCTGGTAGCAACAAGAGAATTAATTCTATTCATAGCTTTATGCTTCATTGCTATAAGATGAAAAAATCTTGGGTTTTTGTCTCCCGCTTTTAGGAAAAGGGACCTAGATCTCTATCTCCAGTAGGTCTCTTCTTTCATTATGATGTTATGATAGTCTGCCAGGATTTGGTTTTCCTCTTTTCTCATTTCTTCAGTCAATCCAGTGCTTTGAATATTAGCTTGAATTTCATTTAAATCAATTTGAACCTTACTCTTGGTTTGGAAAATATCACCAAAGACATCCTTATTCCACTATCTTACTTTAACTTTAACATTTGCCATTTTTTTTGCCACTTGATACATTTCTTTTCCTTCCACTTTAATTTTCCACCAATTCATTATTCTATTTTCAATGTCTAGGTGAGCCAGCCACATTTTTTAAAATCTGAATGGGGCATTTCCTTTCTCGTTGAAGGGGTTTACTAGAAAGGAAATGGGGTAGTGATCCGAACCAATACGGTTGAGAGATGAGAGAGTGAAATAAAACTCAGCATACCACTCATGAGAAAGGAGGACCCTATCAAGCTTAACCTGAAAAAGATCAGCACCCACTCTCCTATTAGTCTAGGTGTAATCAATACCTTCAATATCAACATCCAAAAAACCTTCATTACTTATAAATTTCATCAAATCAACCCTGCTTTCCACTTGTGTAATATTCCCTCCTCTTTTATCCACTTCTTTTAGAGGAGTGTTGAAATCTCCCATCATCATCCAGTTCTCATTAGGGTAATTTATCCTGAAATCATGAATCCTTTTCTAAAGTTTGAGTCTTCCTGATTTTGTATTAGGGGCATACACATTGATCAGAATCTATGAGAAGTTATCCTTAATGCTGCTTACTTTGACTGCCAAGAAATTCTTATCCTCTCTCAATAGGTTGCAGTTAAAACACTTGTAATTCTAGTAAATGGCGAGGCCACCAGAAGCTCCCTCCGAGTCACTACCAAAATTCCCTCCATGCTTAAGTAGATTAATTTTATCTATCTTGTCTTTTACCATTTTAGTTTCTTGAATCAAAAGAATATCTGATTTAGAATCTCTAACTAAGTTCCTAACTACATCTTGCTTGTGAGGACCATTAAGGCCTCTAATGTTCCAAGATAAGATCTTCATTTAAGCTTTGGGGAATAGACATGGTCGATGGTGACCTATCTTCCATCCGCTATGTTATGTTTTGCTTCCAGCTCCCTCTGTTCTTTTTCATATGCTCTTCCTCTTTCTCTTTTAGGAGTGCAAGTATCTGCCTTTTGTTTTTGACCTCTTTTCTAGACACCTCCTTGTTTGATTTGTCCTCCCTTTTTGCTTGATTTAGATGTTGAACATCCTAGTGAAGCCCTTGAACTATTTTTTCCTGATAAAGGAGTTTGGTCTTTATAATGTTCCATTTTAGGCTGGGGACCAGATCCTTTCCTAGTTGGTGATTTTTTCTTAACTTGTATCCAAGGATTCTTGTTTTTCTCTACTTGAGCTAGTACAAAATCATCATTATGTCCTTTAAGCTGATCCTACCTTGATTCTGAATCTAAAAGATTAGCATTTGAGGCTTCACTACTGATTTGATCTACCAGGGTTAAAGCTTTATGGTCATCATTGGTCCCTTGTTGTCCTAATTATAGAATCACTCCCCTTGGTAGAATACATACTATCTTCAACCCTGGAGATCATCTCAGGGTCTAATCTAGCTGAAAGATCAAGGGTCTCCTTGGAAGAGTTGATCGAACAAGAAATTTCCTAAGTTTTGTTCTTCTCTTTTTGGAGTGTGTCCTCCTTTTGTTCTCTTGTTTCTTCCATCTCCATTTGAGGGGAAGCCTGCTTCTCCTCAAACTTAGACTAGGGGTTATGGTCTTTAGGGGGTGTTTGGGACTCCCCCCCCCGCCTTTTTTTTCTCCACTCCCATTTCTTTTCTTTCTTTGTCTCCTGATATTTTTTGTCTATAGGAGGCTTCAGGCAGCGGTGTTTAGCCCAGTGGCCTAACTTCTTACAAGTGAAGCAAGCAAAAGGCATTGACTCATATTATATTTCTTGTCTCCACTTGCCAACTTTTGAGTTAAGTGTTATTATTTGGGGTAGTTCTATGTCTTGCTGGATATTAACACAAATCCTAGCAAACACTTATCTGGTTCGGGCTGTTGTCATCAGATCTATCATTAGCAGTTCACCCAAAGGAACCTGCTATTGCAAAAAGTATGTCCTCATGCCAATATTCCAAGGGTAAGCCAGGCAGTCTTACCCAGACAGGTGCAAAGATAAAGAAACTTTCATTATAATCCATATTCGTTGACCATTTATGCAATGATAAAGAGGATTTACCCATCATCCGAGGGCCATCACACAACACTTTAGAAAGGTCTTCTCCATTGGAGAATACAAAGGAAAAAAATCCATTAGGCATAGTCGCTACGTCCACCTATCCTTTGAGTTTCCATTTCTGGAAAGTGAAGGCTCTCACCAGGTCAATATTTAGTCTAGGATCCATGAACTTTCCTATCAAAGTAGAGGCCATATAGAAACAGTATGGTCCATGATTTGCTCAGGAATATTAATATCTATCCCTCTCTTTAACAAATCTGAAATAATATCAACCTTAGGGAAAGAATATTTTCTAAATGGTTTGACCCCAAAAAGGCCCGACCATTTCCGCTTACCTCGGTTTGAGATCCCACCATGTGAGGAATCATCTTGTTATTTTGTTGTCCCTTCACCTTTCTCAGAGGTTTCAACCTTTTCCACCTCTAGTCCCAAGACAGGACTGCTATCCTTGCTGGGCTGGGCTAGGCTTGACCCACTGGCACTTTCCCCCTCATCTGACAAAGGTCTTTCAGCAATACCAGCTGAAATATAACCAGATTCCACAACATTCCCAGGTTCAGGCATAGATTCTGTAGCTTTTCCAAGAGCATCCAACTTCCCGTCTTGCCTCGAATTCAAATTTTTTTTTACCACTCTTTCTCCTCCTCCCTCCCACTCCCACTCCATCTCTGACCCCCATCTATACAAATGCTAAGGTTACCATTACCATCTTAATATTTGAATCTCAAAGTCCACACCCATTTAGCCTCTGGGTTCTTTATCATATTCCACACTACTTTAGCTCCTAATTCTTTATTTTGTTGTGAAATATACTTAATACTTAGCCCCCCATTTACTTTACTCTTACAAATAGTTTCCTAGGAAATCAAGGCCATTTTAGATTTATCACCAAAGCCTTGCTAATAGAATGCTCTTAGCTTCTTTGTAATTTTTTTCCTTAATACCCTTCAGAAGTTGGAAGCACATCATTTGATAAATGGGTAACGTAGATAGAACTGATTTAATCATGAGTGCTCTTCCTGCACTAGAGAGCCGATTCCCTTTCCAAGAATCATCTTTTTGATCTATGTTTCTTGTAGACACCAAAAACTAGGCAAGTGTCTTAGAATCATTTAAATTTGCAAAATCTCAACCAAATGCTATGATTTTCATCAAAATGGATCAAATCAATTTTAAATGGACATTTATTAATCAAAATTGGACAAAATCATTTAAATCAAAGGAAAAATCAAATCATGACATCAAATAATTAAATACAAGCTTAAAGGGATCAATCACATTATATAATTGATTTTAATAAATTAATTGTATAGTTTTAAATCAAAAATCAAATTGAACCTATTACCTTACATGGCTAATTTAATTAATTGATGGAATTTAATTAATCCTAATATCTTTCAACATAATTTGAGCAACCAATAAGAATTGAGAACACAATGCACATGGATCACTCCAAATAGTTGAATCTCAATCACACATTTTCAACTTTGAATCTCAACCACTCAAATTTGTCTACTTGTCCAAACCTTTGAGACAATCGTTTAAATTTTCCCCCCATTTAAAAACATTTCAAATTTTTTGACTCGACCAAGGCTTAATCATGATCAAGTCACTCTACCCCCTTCCCTTGGGATTTTACTATAAATAGAAGTCATTTTGAGAGCATAATATACTAGAAAATTTGAATGCATAGCATCATCAGTATAGGAAATTTGAGAGAAAACTGAGAGCAATTGAGCAATATCTTAAGCATTTGGAGAGCAAATAGTGAGATTTGAGAGCATTATCATGAGCATTTGAGTTAATCTTTGTATCATTTTGAGAATTGAGAGCTAGATTTAGGCATATTATCATAATTTTCTCATTCTAGGATTGTCACTAGTAGAGAATAAGGCTGAGAGCTCTACTTACCAAGCTTAGATAGAGAACCATGAGATGATATGGATGTTAAAAGCAATTCTTTAGATTAAATTTCCATTGTATTTTCATAGAATTGTTGCTAATTGTCCTAATTTCATGAAGGTGTAAACACTCACACACAAATGGCTCCCACCGCTTTGATGTATCATTTTGTCGATGATATTGTATCTTTGATATACAGATTTGATGGATCTTTGATGTTATGGACATTTATATGATGATGGACTTTCCTTGATTCTCTTGATGTGTTTATGTGAGATTATCTTTATATGCAGTTCTATATGATGTTTATTATGCATTTACTTTTGATTGTGCTATGGATGCAATGTATCCTATATATGATATAGATAAATGAATGCAAATGATAATGTAACTTTGATATGTTTTTCAGATTTTCAATGTATGGATGCAAATGATTTATTATGGAAATATGGATATATAATGAATGCAACTATGTTTTTGATTTTTTGATGTATGCAACTCTTAAAATGCAATCCTTAACTAAATGTATGCAAATGATGGATGATTAATGAATCTTTTTTTTCTTTTCAGATATAAGGATAATGAATAATGAGTAATGCTATGAATGAATGCAAAAGATAATCTCACATTATTGATTTGAACCAAGGATACAGTGTTTTAATTGAACCCCCTTTTGATTATTGATCAAGATAATCAATGAATGAACCCCCTTTCTCTTGGAAAAATACCTCAACCCATACACTTAGTCTAACATAAAAATGGAATGCAATGCAACTAATTGTCACTAGTTTTTTGCAAAGAAATGCCATAGAGAAATATTTTCATCATTGAGCATTGTAGGACCGGAAAGCAAGTACAATCATCACTGACCACATCATGATGATATGAATACTGCTTTATCTCACTTTTTGGTAACCTTTTAGGAAACTAGTATAACCCTCACTAGTTGAATAACCAACTATGGGAGTAGGAATATCGGTTTCAATGGATTCAATGTTGCAATTGGATTTTGGTATTAAGATATTAAAGATCTAAATAGCCAAGGTATCCATTAGCATAAACAAACAAAGGTCAACCCTCCACCCTATATGAAAGTCCTCAATAGTTCTTTGATGATCATGTCGTTAGATGAATTCACATAAGTTGGTGGATCTCTCTCAAAACAGTCACTTAGAGACAAGAAAAATATCATGTCTCCATCATCGCCAATCTAGTCAAACCATCATCGATTATATAGAAAGACACGATAAAAATAAATTCAATAAAGATCATTGAAAGCTTCAAGTGTTTTGCAATGTATCCAGATTTTCCAAAAATAACTTCCAAACATTCTAATCATTTAAGTAATGTCAATTTTTAATCCTGAATAATAAAGTCAATGAAGGTTCAAGGATGAAGTTTTAGGATCAAAATACTTGGTTGTGAACAATGATATCCATCAAAAGTTCAACAATATCTCTCTCTTATGAAGCACTGATAAGTCCCTCTGATATGTGACCAAAAGTAGCACTATTGAATCTACTTGTACCAAAAATCCAATCCTTTCCTGCCCCCAAGTGATAGATGTGATCGTGTGACAAACTTAGGACCTAAAATGCAACAATGCAACTGAAAGGTTTTATTATGACTATGCATAAATGATGGATGCAATGAAGATTTACAAGTGAGATGATGGAAATGCAATATGTACACATGCAAGTAGGAAAAACTTAGGGGAACAAAAGGCGTTTGATTGCCAAGTTTTCACCTTTTGGGTTTATTGCTCTTTTTCTCTTTTTTTCATTTTTTTGCTACCAAGGTGCCTATTGCTAGGTTTTCACCAAGGCACTTTTTTCTCTTTTTTCATTTTATTTTATTTTTTTCAATTTTTTATTTTTGGATTTTTAACTTTTCTCAATGTTGTTGATCTTTTTTATTTTCTCATGTACAAAAGTGATGCTTAAGTCATCGGATACACACTCATCTGATACTCTTTCTTCTGATTCTCTCTCATTTGATTAGGTATGAAACCTCTTTAAATGGATGCTGTTAATGGGATCTTGTACTTCTTCCCCATCACAATTGGCTAATTTGTAAGTCCCTATTCCAAAAGAAGAAACAATGACAAAACAACCAAGCCAATTTGCTTCCCATTTACCCTTATTTTCCCTTTTTGCCTAATTTTTAGGATTCTCCCTTAGCACTAAATCATCCACTTGAAAGACTCTTGGTTTAATGTGTTTATTATAGTTTCTTGAAATCCTATTTTGGTACACTTTCAAATGTTCATAGGCTTGTGCTTGATGTTCTTCTAACAATTCCCATTATTGAAGTCGGGCAACCCTATAATCCTCATCTATTATTAATCCTTGCAATGATACTCTTGGGGATGGGATTTTAACCTCCAAAGGCAAAAAAGCTTTGGCTCCATAAACCAATGAATATAGTGTAGCATCTATAGGTGTCCGGATACTAGTTCTATAAGCCCATAAAGCTGGGTTGATTTGTACGTGCCAATCTCTTCTTGATTTGTTCACCAACTTATTCAAGATTTTAAGGATATTCTTATTACTAGCCTCGGCTTGTCCATTTCCTTATGGATAGTAAATGGAAGAAGAGTGATGGCTAATATGAAAAGTATCACAAAGTTCATCCACATCTTTGTTCTTAAATTGTTTTCCATTGTCGGTAATTATGGAATGAGGAATACCATATCTACAAATGATGTGATTAAGGATGAACATAGAGATTTGTTTTCCTGTAGCAGTGATCAAAGGAATGGTCTCTACCCATTTAGTGAAGTATTTTGTAGCTGTGATAATGTATTTGTGCCCATTAGATAAAGGTGCATAAATCATGCCAATCAAGTCAAACCCCCATTGATAAAATGGCCAAGGTGTAACAAAAGGATGTAATTCTTGAGCCGATACATGTATCATATCACCATGATATTGACATTTTGTGCATATCTAAACAAAGTGACAAGCATCCTTTTATAAGGTTTTCCAAAAATACCCCATGCGAAGGATCTTCTTAGCTAAGTTTAAACCGCTTGAATGCGACCCGCAAATGCCCTCATGGACTTCATGTAAAGCTACCTTAGACTCTTCTTCCTCTAGACATATAAGTAAACTTCCATCAAGACCCTTACGATACAATGTGTCGAAAAGGATAGTCTAACAGGCTGATTCTCTAGTGAAGTGTCATTTTTGAGCTCAAGATTGGTCTAAGGGTAATACTTGGTCTTTATGGTATGTGTAAATAGGGTCGTACCAAGGTGATTCATGTCCATTAATTAAAGCAATAATTTGGGTATCATGAAGGTCAAATGCTAGTTTTTCCAACTCCTCCACCAAGAATTCGTACCTTTCATTTTGATCAGGCTTTTGGAGTAATGAAGGCAAGGTAGCCATTGCATCGATAGCTCATTTATTCTCTCTTGGAATTTGCTCAAAAGTAATCAATACAAAGTATTTTTTCCAAGAATCAATCATTGTCTTGTAAGGCATTAACTTTTCATCCTTTGTGTTGTACTCATTATTGACTTGGTTGATCACTAATTGAGAATCACCATACACTTGTAGCTCGGTAATATTCCATTCTAAAGCCATCTTGATACCAATGACTAAAGCTTCATACTCAGATATGTTGTTGGTACATGGGAATAAGAGCTTTTCTAATTTAGGAATAGTATACCCTTGAGGGGTAATCAACAATATGCCAGCTCTAGAACATCCTTGTGTGTATGATCCATCAAAGTACAATTTCCATATCTTAGCTTCTATATTGACAATTGTTGCATCATGAAACTCCACTTAAATAGGATGTGTAGAAACCAAGGTATTTTCAGCTAAGTGATTTTCTATCACTTTTCCTTTAATGGCCTTTCTATCCACATATTCAATATCAAACTCACTTAACACCATGACCCATTTTGCTATTCTTCCCGTTAAGGTAGTTTTGCTAAGCAAGTATTTTGAAGGGTCATTTTTTGCAATGAGCTTCACTTTGTGCATCAATATGTAGTGTCTCAATTTTTGAGAAGAAAAGACAACAAATAGGCATGATCTTTCCATGAAGGTGTATTTTAATTCATACTTAATCAATGTTTGGCTCAAGTAATAGATAGCTCTCTCTTTTCCTTGATCATCTTCTTACGCCAAAAGAGCTCCTAAAGATCTCTCGGTTGTTGATATGTATAGAAGCAATGGTTTTCCTTTGATAGGAGGAATTAGAATTTTTGGATTGATTAATTAAGTCTTCAACAAAGTAAAGGCCTTATCACATTCTTCATCCCATGTAAAAATAGTGTCTTTGTGGAGAAATCTAGTGAATGAGTGACACTTTTCAGCTAGTTGAGAAATGAATCTCCTTATTGATTGAAGTTTTCCTTGAAGAGACCTCATTTGGCTAATGTTTCTATGAATTTCCATGTCCATGATTTCTTGAACCTTTTCGGGATCCACTTCAATGCCTTTTGTCGAAACCATGTATCCTAATAATTTCCCGGATTGAACACCAAAGGCACATTTTTTTGGATTGAGCCTTACCTTGAATTGTTCCAAGCATGTAAATATATTTTCCATAATTTTTAAATGATCCTCTCTTTGATAGGATTTAGCCAAAATATCATCTACATAATCTTCTAAGAAGGTGTGCATGATATCATGAAAAATGGTAGTCATTTCCCTTTGATAAGTAGCTCCGGCATTTGTGAGGCCGAAAGGCATTACATTCCAATAAAAAGTTCCCCAAGGGCATGTGAACACTGTCTTTTCCTAATCTTTAGGTGCAATCTTAATTTGGTTTTATCCACTAAAACCATCCATCAATGAAAACATGGAGTGACTAGTTGTTAAGTCTACTATTACATCTATACTTGGAAGTGGAAAGTCATCTTTGGGACATGCAAGATTAAGATCTTGAAAGCCCATACATACACAAATGGATTTGACATGCTCGGTAACCAGTACAATATTTGATATCCATTCTACATAAGCAATTTATCTTATGAACCCCACCTTCAACAATTTCTCCAATTCTTCTTTAACTAGAAGAGCTATGTGGGGATGCATTTTCCTCAATTTCTACTTGACATGTTTAACCCCTAGTTTAACATTCAAGTGATGCATGATGAAGTTTGGATCTAATCCTAGCATGTCAGCATAGGACCATGCCAAATTCATTTTCTTTTCTTGGAAAAATTCAAAGAAATCCTTTCTCTCTAAAGGTGTAAGTGAAGCTGCCAAATGTATGAATTTGGGCTCCAATTCGGTTCCAATATTGACTTTCTCCATTGGCTCTATAATAATTGGTGATTTTTCTTCCTCATGTTCTGGTAAGGTATCCAACCTCTCTTCCTTAGGTGCCATAGTTAGGTTTTCACCATCGAAAACATCCTTTATTTTTACTTTTCTTGGTTCTAGTGCTACCACATGGTGGTTTTCACCACTAGAACTCTTCAATTTTTTACTTTTTTCTTTTTTTTTCTTTTGGATTAAGAGGTTGGACCCCTACCTTTCTCATCATGTTTGGATTAAATTCATTAGTAGAAGAGGGCTCAACCACATTTAGGTATTGTGTCATTGCTTGGTTATTGGGCAAGTATAGTAAATCATTTGGTTTGGTTAAGTCCCAATCAATAAGTTTGGGATGCATTAAGGATAAAGATTCAATTGGAAAGTTGTCATTGGCTTGGGTTAAGGATATGACCTTGTTAGATAGTTCATACATTGTATCATTAAGGTCAATAACATGAGCTTGTTCAAGATGATCCATGGAAGAAGGATCAAAGTCTTCTTCACTTGATTCCTCTAAGACTTCTATGGGAATGAAGACATGTGGGTTAAACCTACCATTCAAATCATCCAACCATGAAAGTATCCAAGGTTCACCTACCCATGGATAATTGTGTGATTTCCCTATGTTAGATTCATGTGGATCAGGTTGCATGTATGTAGGAATTATCCCCGGATCTTCACTATCTTGAATTTGTTCTTTAGGAACATTAGTATAAGAATTCATTATGACAACCTCTTTGTCATGGAAAGAGTCTTCGGATAAAGAATCCCACTCATATTCTTTGGAATCATTTCTATCAACATCAAACTCTACCATGTTCACTTGTTCATAAAAATCATGCATAGGGCTAGAACTTTCTCCTTTGTGTTGATAACCTATTCCTGATTTTTCTTCCTTTAATCTCCAATAAGGTTCAATAGGTTGAAGCAAACCTCTATTTCTCATACCTAAGGGTCCTCTTCCTTTATACCCCATTTTTTGCATTATTTCAAACCCTTTTCCATATTGGTCAGTTTGGATATTGATGTATTGAATTCTTTCCACAGGGTTGTTTGAAGTATCACTTTCATCTTTGGAAAGCCATTGTAGAACCTCATTGTCTTCTTTCTCAAGTGTTGACTTGTCACTCTCTCTTACAAAATGAGAGTTGTATTTATGAGGAGGATGCGCCTTGAAAGGTTTTCCATGTGTTTTTGGGGAAGTAGGTAAATCAAATAGGGAAACAAAATATTCCCCTACTCCTTTAGAACCGATTCTACATTGTTTTTTGAACTTGTGCATCATCTCACTCATTTGGTTATAGTGGTCTTCTTTGGCTTTGTCTCTCTCCTCTTTGGCAAGTTTAGAATGTTACACCTCTAGTGTAGATGTTTTACCTGAATGCTGATTTGAACTTGGACCCTCATAACTCACTTTTTCTTTTCCCTTAGTCGACATAGTTGAGTTAGTTTGAATAGGGTTTGAGATAGAGGTAACATTTGATGTTAACTTAGGATATCACCTTTAGGTTCTTTGATTGTAGCATTTGGAACAATCCCTTCTCTATTATGAGGAATAAATAATTCATGAAGAGGCTTCAATGTGTTACAATATTGGAAAGGATTTGAATCCCCTCCAATTGTGATTTCATGTCTCATGTGTGGAAATTTGATACATTGATGGTATGTAGAAGGAACCACTTGCATCTCATGTATTAATGGTCTCCCCAATAAGATGTTATAAGTTAACTTCATGTCTAGGACTTGACATATGGTGTCCTTTTTGATGGGCCCAACTTGAATACGTAAGATAATCATGCCTTTTGAAGATCTCTCCTCCTCATCATAATCTTTAATGGTAATTTTCTTCTTAGGATCAATAGATGATTCAGATTAACCTAAGGACTTGACAAGGTTTAAAGTGCACATATTAAGACTAGCTCCTCCATCTATGAGACCTCTCTTAATCCTATGTCTTTGAATGGGGACTTCTATATGTAAAGGCAAATTTTGAGGATGAGTGATGGACATGTCATCTTGCTCTGAAAATGAGAGATAATGTGGTGCAATGAGGTGTCCCACCATGTTTTGAAATTTTTCTTCCTCCAAATTAATAGGAACATTAGTCTCCAATAAGGTTTTTTGCAATATCTCCTTGTGATTTGGAGATAATTTTAACAACTCCAAAATAGAAATTTGAGCCAAAGTCTTTTGTAATTGGTCCACCAAATTATATGGCTTTGTTGTTGTAGATGGTTGTTTAGCCAAAATACTTGATTGTGTAGGACCAATAGGTTTAGGATCAACCCCTTGTAGGGTAATCCTTGAAGTTTTCCCCCGAGTGATAGCATAAGATGTTTCCCTTTTGGGTTGTTCCTTGATTACAACAACATTGACAACATGCTCCTGTCTGGATAATGTTTTGACAATGTTATCATAATGATGAACAAAATTGACATTATTGTTGCCTTGTTTATTCAAATTGGAAGGTTCACCCTTCTCATGGTTGATTCTTATTGTTGTTGGAGGTTTTTTTTTTTTGGTGATTCTTGTTATCCTTGTACAGCTTTAATTCTGCACTTTTAACCAATACCTCCTCCGTAGTCACTCCATTTTCATTAAGATCTTGAAAAGACCTAGGACATTGTAGCTTCAACTGATAATTCATTTCATTACTCAAGCTATTTATTAAGATGTCTATCTTTTCCTTTTTTGGTACACTTTGAGGGTATCTAGCAAGTATTGTTCTCTATCTTTGTAAGAAAACTAGGAATCCTTCTCCCTCTCTTTGTCTGGTGTTGCATAAGGTAATCATTATAACTTCATGTTTGATATTATATGAATAATGTGTTACAAATTTAGTAACTAACTCTTCAAAAGTTTGAATGCCCAAAGGTAATTTTGAAAACCATTCCATGGCCATGCCTCCCAAACTTCTAGGAAACAACCTCATTAAATAAGTAGTGTCATGCATGAATACAATCTCAATGCACAAAATTCCCTTAAATGATCTTGGGGATCAGATGCTCCTTCATATTTTTCATACTTAGGAAAGACCACATTACTAGGGAATGGTATCATGATTAAACTCTTGTCAAGTGGGAAAGGACACAATGCCTCTATTGAAAAGGATTTTGGAGCCCCACTTTGCTTCATTGTGTTCAATTGTGTTTGGAATAATTTAAATTTCTTGTTCATGATATCAATTGGACTATCTTCAACTTCCTTTTCCTTAAGTTGATTGACATCATAGTCATGAGGGATTTCAAGACCTACTTGGGCTAGGTCTAGAAAATACTTCTCCTTATCTCTTGCTAATGCTTTTTCCATGAGCTTCAAGAAGTATGGGCTTTGTATGGCTTCATTAACATTTTCATCAATTGCATCTTCAACAGTTGGCTCACCATTGCGCCCATTGTTAGTGTTGTTAATCCCTTGATTGTTAGGGTCTATTCCTACTCCTCCATTATTATTATTTGACCCTAGATTGTTTGGGTCAATGCCTCCATTTTTTTTGGTTTGTTCCAAATTTGAGTTGCCAAAAGGAAAAGTCATGTTGGTTTGTACCTCTTGGATGGGTTCTTGTGGTACTCTTGAGGAGGTAAATGTGTCACTTGGAAAAGGAAGTTCTTGCCTTAGATATGTTCCATTTGATTGTAGGGTTTTCTTTACATAGTAAGATTGAGTGAAAGCTGGCATAAGCATAAATATCTTGGAAATGAGCTTTATCTCACTTGCTTGTGGCCAAATCCTTACAAAATTTTCAAAACTGTTTAAAACTAGGATTTCTGAATAGGTGAACTATTGGAATAGATAGAATGCCCAAAAGGGTATTTGGATATGAAATCCAAATTTTTTGAAACCCGTGAGAAATATCCTTTGTTTTCCCTTCTTAGTTTTTGGGCGTCACTTGCCAGTGTGTAGGCATGACTTAAAACTTACTACGTGGTTGCTAGAATTTTCTTAGGCGGCGCTCTGCAGAGAGCAGATGGCTTTTTTATATTGATAGGCATTTCTTAACTTTTTCCAGGCATTTCTTAAAATGTCACAGGTGTGACTTTATCTTTTACAGGCGTTGCTTTAATAGTCACAGGCATAACTTCACTATGTATAAGCGGGTTTTCTCTGTGTGTATGCAGCACTTTGCAGCTTAGGTTGTAAATTTTGATTTTTAAAAGTGATTTGATCAGATATGTAGAATATTCTTGCTTGAAAATGATGCCTAGGAAGATAAATTGCTGCATCTATGCAATAAAATGTTGCCTACAAGCAATTTCAAACCGCCTATGAACTAGGGTTTTCTATCAAACTATGTGTAAAACACCGCCTGAAAAACCCTTAGAAATTAAATCATGCCTAGACATGTTTAAATATCGCTTAGGGTCATAAAATGTTGCTTAAGAAAAGAAGTGCCACGTCCGTGTGATAAAGTATCGCTTAAGAAGATTAATTCACCGCCTGAGGTAAAGTGTCACCTCCGCGTAGGCAAGTGACGCCTATAGGAATTTTGATAAAAATTTGAATTTTGATTGCTCAAACATGATTTTTTTCGATTGATTTGATGTCTCTGGATGAATGATTGCATATCCAAGATATATAGGTCTGTTGTAGTTAAGCGAACGAGTGATTAGGATATCAGGATAATCGTAACAATGAATGTTTGATTTGTCAATCTGGTAGGATAAAAATGGATAGGATAGATATTTTTCTCTCACAATCTAGAGAGA
This sequence comes from Chamaecyparis obtusa, assembly GCA_027943335.1. Lineage (NCBI taxonomy): Eukaryota > Viridiplantae > Streptophyta > Pinopsida > Cupressales > Cupressaceae > Chamaecyparis > Chamaecyparis obtusa. Next base: position 3,917,458 of record BSBK01010227.1, on the reverse strand, counting down.
CAAAACAATGATATTCCTTCCTCATGATATAGAGTTAGGAGATTTGATACACTCAAGAAGAGAAAAGATTGATTGAATTTGATTAAGTGACTTAAAATAATCTAATATAATCCATTGATATAGAATACTGATATGATTCCCTTGATTTGCAAAATAGGCACATTTACATAAGTTGTATATACAGACCATAGCTTCTTGGATATTAGATTTAGGTCATGAGCTGACCCAGCCAGAGTATCATGTTATTGAGATGTGTGGTTTGAGTTTCCTTTTAGACATCTCGCGGTTTCAGCTAAACCAAAGTCTCTTGACAGTTGTGGCAGAGCATTGGCACTCTGACCATAATAATTTTGACTTGCCATTAGGGGAGATGACTATCACTCCCAAGGATGTTTATAGATTACTCTGTATCCCTACTCAGGGTGAGAGAGTCTATTACAATTTTGTGTATGATGGGACTGTCTGCAGATGGGTATTTGGTGATAATACCATCAGAGATGATATGATTACGTGGGCACATAGGAAAGTGATGCCCAAAAACAAAGAAGGGAAAACATTGGATATTTCTCAGGGTTTTCAAAAAAATTGGATTTCAAATCCAAATACCCTTTTGGATGTTCTATCTATTCCAATTTCTAACTTGGTCAAAAATCCTAGTTTTGAAGGTTTTTGAAAATTTTGTTAGGATTTGGCCACAAGCAAGTGAGATAAAGCTTATTTCCAAGAGATTTATGCTCATGTCAGCTTTCACTCGATCTTACTATGTAAAGAAAACCTTGCAATCAGACAGAACGTATCTAAGGAAAGAACTTCCTTTTTCGAGTGACACATTTACCTCCTCAAGAGTACCACAAGAACCCATCCAAGAGGTACAAACCAACATGACTTTTCCTTTTGGAAAATTGAATTCAAATCAAACCAAAAAAAATGGAGGAGGCATTGACCCAAACAATCTAGGGTCAAATAACAACAATGGAGGAGCAGGAATAGACCCCAACAATCAAGGAATTAACAACTCTAAAAATGGGGGCAATGGTGAACCAATTGTTGAAGATGCAACTGATGAAAAGGTTAATGAAGCCATAAAAAGCCCATACTTCTTGAAGCTCATGGAAAAAGAGTTAGCAAGAGATAAGGAGAAGTATTTTCTAGACCTAGCTCAAGCAGGTCTTAAACTCCCTCATGACTATGATGTCAATCCACTTAAGGAAAAGGAAGTTGAAGATAGTCCGATTGATATCATGAACAAGCAATTTAAATTATTCCAAATGTAATTAGACACAATGAAGTAAAGTGGGGCTCCAAAACCCTTTTCAATAGAGGCATTGTGTCCTTTCCCATTTGACAAGAGTTTAATCATGATACCATTCCCTAGTAATGTGGTCTTTCATAAGTATGACAAATATGAAGGAGCATCTGATCCCCAAGATCATTTAAGGGAATTTTGTGTTAGAAAGTAAAGTCCACCAAGATAACTAAGAGGGGGGGGGGGGGGGGGGGGGTGAATCAGTTATCTGACAATTATAACTTTTATCAACTTCAATAGATTTTAACCATGTAAGCAATATAATTTCCAACCATAGAAAGATATTCATACACAATAACACAATGACACAAGATATGTTGACTAGGGAACCTCTTGATCAAAGAGTAAACCCCGGTGGGAATGATGCCCACAAAAGATACACTAATATGAATATTCCTTGTGAAATGATGGACTTGGTTAGGATCCTTATGAAATACATTTAGTACATATGAATCCCAATTAGGAGATTTTGAATCCCTACTAAAAGATTCTAACTCTGTTAGGAGTTATGGAAGACAGAAGGATCCACTGCCCAAACAACTTCAATGGAAAGATCACTGAATACAATGTCCAAATGATCTCTAGATTATTCAATAGAATAATATCAAATCATTACTGATCTCAACAATATGTTACCTCTTCTCTGACTGTGCCAAACCGCACTCACTACTACACAAGATCTCAATTTCAGATCTTTGTACCTCGCATGTCTTCCTTCATAAATTCTCTTTCACAACTTTAGTCACTTCATCATATTCATTCCATACATATTCAACCATATCCATATACAACAAGGAAAAAAATTCCTTCCTTTATACCACACTCAAGTAATTACAAATGAGTGGGAATCCAATTACAAAATAAAAGTTTCCACATGTTACATCAAAAATTACACAAAACTGTCAGCTTCCAATTAGAATAATTCTTCACTCATGTGACCTCGAAGTTTGCATTGTCATCCATGTCACTAACAATATGTCTTCAACTTCCCTCTAACTGCACAAAACTAGATTCCATACCAATTAGGAGATATCATCTGATTTCCACAAACCGCTACTCAGGAACACTGCATGAATACTGCTTCCACCAAAATGCTCATAACTTTCATGAATAAATGAATTGTTATCTACTCTCTTAACCATGAACATATAACATATCAAAGAGTAACTCCTAAACATCACATAGCTTGATCTGCAATATCCCACATGCGCTAATCAAAACATTGCCTGCTCCTCTGCTAATCTCCAGTAGATCACTGTGTTGACATCAATGGCAATCATAGTCATGAATGCAACAACAACTGCTACAGAATGGCTGACAATACTTCCATAGGATATATTTAGCAATCATTCCTAACATTTTGTGCATTGAGCTTGGAGTTCATGCATGTCACTACTTATTTAATGAGGTTGTTTCCTAGAAGTTTGGGAGGCATGGGCATGGAATGGTTTTCAAAATTACCTTCAGGAATCCAAACTTTTAAAGAGTTAGCTGCTAAATTTGTAACACATTATTCATATAATATTAAACATGAAGTTACAATGATTACCTTATGCAACACCAGGAAAAGAGAAGGAGAAGGATTCCTACTTTTCTTACAAAGATGGAGAACAATATTTGCTAGATACCCTCGAAGTGTACCAGAAAAGGAAAAGATGGACATCTTCATAAATAGCTTGAGTAATGAAATGAATTATCAGTTGAAACTAAAATGTCTTAGGTCTTTTCAAGATCTTATTGAAATGGAGTGACTATGGAGGAGGTATTGGTTAAAAGTGGAGAATTAAAGCTGTACAAGGATAATAAGAATCACAACAACAACAATACCTCCAACAACAATAGAAATCAAAATAAGAATCCTCCTAATAACTATAATAGATTTAGGTTGAGGAACAACAACAAAGGTGTGGTCAATGATGGGGTTGTTGATACTAATAATTTGAAACCCATTCCTTTTACTCTCATGAGAACACCTACTCAAGTGAATAATGCAAATTAAGCCCCCAAAGTACCTTTTAACAACAATACCAATAATAACAACTTTAGGAACAATCAAGGAGCTAACAAGCCTAATACATTCCTTGCACCATCTCCCAAGAGCACATTCACACCTTTGGGTGAACCCCTTGACAATGCATTGAGAACTCTCATTGCTAATAAGATTATTGATTTACCTAGAGCTCAACCATATGAACCACACAACAAGCCCAATTGGTGGAAGGAGTCTAGTCATTGTGAATACCACAAAAATAGAGGACATACAACAAATGATTGCTTGCAATTGAAAAATGTGGTACAAGATTTGATTGACAATGGTGTGATCTAGATAGAAGGGCCTCAAAATAATGAAGATCACATGACCTTCAAGAAACCTTTCTATAACCATGAGAAGGGTGAACCTTCCAATTCGAATAAACAAGGCAGCAATAATGTAGATTTTACTCATCATTATGATAACATTGTCAAAACATTATCCAGATAGGAGCATGTTGTCAATGTTGTTGTAATCAAGGAACAACCCAAAAGGGAAATATCTTATGCTATCACTTGGGAGGAAAATTCAAGGATTACCCTACAAGGGGTTGATCCTAAACCTATTGGTCCTACACAATCAAGTATTTTGGCTAAAAAACCATCTACAACAACAAAGCCATATAATCTGGTGGACCAATTACAAAAGACTCCAGCTCAAATTTCTATTTTGGAGTTGTTAAAATTATCTCCAAATCACAAGGAGATCTTGCAAAAAGCCTTATTGGAGACTAATGTTCCTATTAATTTGGAGGAAGAAAATTTTCAAAACATGGTGGGACACCTCATTGCACCACATTGTCTCTCATTTTCAGAGCAAGATGATATGTCCATCAATCATCCTCAAAATTTGCCTTTGCATATAGAAGTCCTCACTCGAAGACATAAGGTTAAGAGAGTTCTCATAGATGGGGGAGCTAGTCTTAATATTTGCACTTTAAATCTTGTCAAGTCCTTAGGTTTATCCAAATCTTCTATTGATCCTAAGAAGAAAATTACCATTAAAGATTATGATGAGGAGGAGAGATCTTCAAAAGGCATGATTATCTTACCTATTCAAGTTGGTCCCATAATAAAAGGACACCATATGTCAAGTCCTAGACATGAAGTTAACTTATAACATCTTATTGGGGAGGCCATGGATACACGAGATGCAAGCGGTTCCTTCTACATACCATCAATGTATCAAATTTCCACACATGGGAGAAGAAATCACAGTTGGAGGGGATTCAAATCCTTTTCAATATTGTAACACATTGAAGCCTATTCATGAATTATTTATTCCTCAAAATAGAGAAGGGATTGTTCCAAATACTACCATCAAAGAACCTAAAGGTGATGATCCTAAGTTAACATTAAATGTTACCTCTATCTCAAACCCTATTCAAACTAACTCAACTACGTCGACTAAGGGAAAAGAAAAAGTGAGTTATGAGGGTCCAAGTTCAAATTAGAATTCAAGTAAAACATCCACTCTAGAGGTAGAATGTTCTAAACCTTCCAAAGAGGATAGAGACAAAGCCAAAGAAGATCACTATAACCAAATGAGTGAGATGAAGCACAAGTTTGAAAAACAATGTAGAATCAGTTTTAAAGGAGTAGGGGAATATTTTGTTTCCCTATTTGATTTACCTAATTCCCCAAAATCACATGGAAAACCTTCCAAGGCAGATCCTCCTCACAAATACAACTCTCATTTTGTAAGAGAGAGTGACAAGTCAACACTTGAGAAACAAGACAATGAGGTTCTACAATGGCTTTACAAAGATGAAAGTGATACTTCAAACAACCTCGTGGAAAGAATTCAACACATTAATATTCAAATTGACCAATATGGAAAGGGGTTTGAAATTATGCAAAAGATGGGGTATAAGGGAAGAGGACCCTTAGGTATGAGAAATAGAGGTTTGCTTGAACCTATTGAACCTTCTTGGAGATCAAAGGAAGAAAAATTAGAAATAGATTATCAACACAAAGGAGAAAGTTCTAGCCCTATGCATGATTTTTATGAACAAGTGAATGTGGTAGAGTTCGATATTGATAGTGATGATTCCAAAGAATATGAGTGGGATTCTTTATATGAAGACTCTTTCCATGACAAAGAGGTTGTCATAATGAATTCTTATACTAATGTTCCTAAAGAACAAACTCAAGATAGTGAAGATCCAGAGATAATTCCTACATACATGCAACCCGATCCACAAGAATCTAACATAGGGAAAGCACACAATTATCCATGGGTAGGTGAACCTTGGGCACCTTTTTGGTTGGATGATTCAAATGGTAGGTTTAACTGGCATGTCTTCTTTCCCTTAGAAGTCTTAGAGGACTCAAGTGAAGAAAACTTTGATCCTTCTTCCATGGATCATCTTGAACAAGCTCATGTTATCAACCTTAACGATACAATGTATGAACCATCTAATGAGGTTATTTCCTTAACCCTAGCCAATGACAACTTGCCAAATGAATCTTTATCCTTAATGCATCCTAAACTTATTGATTGGGACTTAACCAAACCAAATGATTTACTATACTTTCCCAATGACCAAGCAATGACATAATACCTAAATACAGTTGAGCCCTCTACCACCAATGAATTTAATCCAAACATAATGAGAAAGGTAGGGGTCCAACCTCTTAATCCAAAAGAAAAAATGAAAAAAGTAAAAAATTGAAAAGTTCTAGTGGTGAAAACCACCATGTGGTGGCACTAGAACCAAGAAAAGTACAAATAAAGAATGTTTTCGACGATGAAAACCCAACTGTGGCACCTAAGGAAGAGAGGTTGGATACCTTACCAGAACATGAGGAATAAAGATCACCAATTCTTATAGAGCCAATAGAGAAAGTCAATATTGGAGCCGAATTGGAGCCCAAATTCATACATTTAGCAACTTCACTTACACTTTTAGAGAGAAAGGATTTAATCAAAATTTTCCAAGAAAAGCAAGTGAATTTTGCATGGTCCTATGCTGACATGCCTGGATTAGATCCAAACTTCATCATGCATCACTTGAATGTCAAACTGGGGGTTAAGCCTATCAAGCAAAAATTGAGGAAAATGCATCCACACATAGCTCTTCTAGTTAAAGCATAATTCAAGAAATTGTTCAAAGTAGGGTTCATAAGAGAAATTGCTTTTTCAAAATGGATATCAAATATTGTACCGGTTACCAAGCATGAAAATTCCATTTGTGTATGTATGGACTTTCAAGATCTTCATCTTGCATGTCCCAAAGATGACTTTCCACTTCCAAGTATAGATGCAATAGTGGACTTAACAGCTGATCACTCCATGTTTTCATTGATGGATGATTTTAGTGGATACAACCAAATTAATTTTGCACTTGAAGATCAGGAAAAGATAGTATTTACATGCCCTTGGAGAAATTTTTGTTGGAATGTAATGCCTTTCAAAAATGTCAGAGATACTTACCAAAGGGCAATGACTACTATTTTTCATGATATGATGCACGCCTTCTTAGAAGATTATGTAGACAATATTTTGGCTAAATCCCATCAAAGAGAGGATCATTTACAAATTTTAGAAAAGATATTTACACGCTTGGAATAATTCAAGGTAAGGCTCAATCCAAAAAAATGTGCCTTTGGTGTTCAATCCGGGAAATTATTAGGATACATAGTTTCAGCAAAAGGCACTAAAGTAGATCCCAAAAAGGTTCAAGCAATCATGGACATGGAAATTCCTAGAAACATTAGCCAAATGAGGTCTCTTCAAGGAAAACTTCAATCAATCAGGAGATTCATTTCTCAACTAGCTGAAAAGTGTCACTCATTCACTAGATTACTCCACAAAGACACTATTTTTACATGGGATGAAGAATGTGACAAGGACTTTACTTTGTTGAAGACTTACTTAATCAATCAACCAATTTTAATGCCTCCTATCAAAGGAAAACCATTGCTTCTATACATATCAACAACTGAGAGGTCTTTAGGAGTTCTTTTGGTGCAAGAAGATGATCAAGGAAAAGAGAGAGATATCTATTATTTGAGTTGAACATTGATTAAGTATGAATTAAACTAAACCTTCATTAAAAGAGCATGCCTAGCTATTGTATTTTCTTCTCAAAAATTGAGACACTACATGTTGATGCACAAAGTGAAGCTCATTGCAAAAATTGACCCTTTGAAATACTTGCTTAGCAAAACTACCTTAACGGGAAGAATAGCAAAATGGGTCATGGTGTTAAGTGAGTTCAATATTGAATATGTGGATAGAAAGGCCATTAAAGGAGAAGTGATAGCAGATCACTTAGCTGAAAATCCATTGGTTTCTACACATCCTATTCAAGTGGATTTTCTTGATACAGTAATTGTCAATATAGAAGCTAAGACATGGGAACTGTACTTTGATGGATCATACACACAAGGATGTTCCGCAACAAGCATATTGTTGATTACCCCTCAAGGGTATACTATTCCTAAATCATACAAGCTTTTATTCCCATGTACCAACAACATAGCCAAGTATGAAGCTTTAGTCATTGGTATAAAGATGGCTTTAAAATGGAATATTATCGAGCTACAAGTGTATGGTGATTCTCAATTAGTGATCAATCAAGTCAATAATGAGTACAACACAAAGGATGAAAAGTTAATGCCTTACAAGACAATGATTGATGCTTGGAAAAAATAATTTGTATTGATAACTTTTGAGCAAATTCCAAGAGAGACTAATAGAGTTATCGATGTAATGGCTACCTTGGCTTCATTACTCCAAAAGCCTGATCAAAATGAAAGGTATGAATTCTTGGTGGAGGAGTTGGCAAAACCGTCATTTGATCTTCCTGATACCCAAATTATTGCTTTACTTAATGGACATGACTCACCTTGGTACGACCCTATTTACACATACCTTAAAGACCAAGTATTACCCTTAGACCAATCATGAGCTCAAAAATGACACTTCATTAGAAAATTGGCTCGTTACACTATCCTTTCTGAAACATTGTATCGTAAGGGTCTTGACTGAACTTTACTTAGATGTCTAGAGGAAGAAGCATCTAAGGTAGCTTTACACGAGGTCCACGAGGGCATTTGCGGGTCGCATTCAAGCGGTTTAAACTTAGCTAAGAAGATCCTTTGCATGAGGTATTTTTGGAAAACCTTAGAAAAGGATGCTTGTCACTTTGTTAAGATATGCACAAAATGTCAATATCATGGCGATATGATACATGTACCGGCACAAGAATTACATCCTTTTGTTACACCTTTGCCATTTTATCAATGGGATTTGAATTGATTGGTGTGATTTATCCACCTTCATCTAATGGGCACAAATACATTATCATGGCTACGGAATACTTCACTAAATGGGTAGAGGTCATTCCTTTGATCACTACTATAGGAAAAAAAATCTCTATGTTCATCCTTAATCACATCATTTGTAGATATGGTATTCCTCGTGCCATAATTACCATCAATGGAAAATAATTTAAGAACAAAGATGTGGATGATCTTTGTGATACTTTTTATATTACCCATCACTCTTCTTTCATTTACAATCCACAAGGAAATGGACAAGCCGAAGCTACTCATAAGAATATCCTTAAAATCTTGAAGAGATCGGTGAACAAATCAAGAAGAGATTGGCATGTACAAATCAACTTGAATTTGTGGGCTTATAGAACTAGCATTTGGACACCTACATGAGCTACACCATACTCATTGGTTTATGGAGCCGAAGCTATTCTACCTTTGGAGGTTGAAATGCCATCCCTAAGAGTATCATTGCAAGGATTAGTAATAGATGAGGATTATAGGTTTGCCCAACTTCAACAATTGGAATTGTTAGAAGAACATCAAGCACAAGCCTATGAACATTTGAAAGTGTACCAAAACAAGATTTCAAGAAACTATAACAAACACATTAAACCAAGAGTCTTTCAAGTGGGTGATTTAGTGCTAAGGGAGAATCCTAAAAATTAGGCAGAAAGGGAAAAGAAGGGTAAATGGGAAGCAAATTGGCTTGGTCCTTTTGTCATTATTTCTTCTTTTGGAACACGGACTTACAAATTAGTCAATTGTGATGGAGAAGAATTATAAGAGCCCATTAATAACATCCATTTAAAGAGGTTTCATACCTAATCAGATGAGATAGTATCAGACAAGTGTGTATCCGATGACTCAAGCATCACTTTTGTACATGAGAAAATCAAAATGATCAAAAACATTGGAAAAAGTTAAAAATCCAAAACAAAAAAAAAATTTTAAAAATGAAAAAAGAGAAAAAGTGCCTTGGTGAAAACCTAGCAATAGGCGCCTTGGTCACAAAAAAAATGAAAAAAAGAGAAAAAGAGTAATAAACCCAAAAGGTGAAAACTTGGCAATCAAGCGCCTTTTGTTCCCCTAAATTTTTCCTAGTTACATCCATACATATTGCATTTCCATCATCTCACTTGTAAATCTTCATTGCATCCGTCATTTATGCATAGTCATAATAAAACCTTTCAGCTGCATTGTTGCATTTTAGGCCCTAAGTTTGTCACATGATCACATCTATCACTTGGGGGTAGGAAAGGATTGGATTTTTGGTACAACCAGATTCAATAGTGCTACTTTCAGTCACATATCAGAGGGACTTATCAGCGCTTCAGAAGAGAGAGATTTTGTTGAACCTTTGATGGATATCATTGTTTACAACCAAGTATTTTGATCCTCCAACTTCATCCTTGAACCTTCATTGAATATATTATTTAGGATTGAAAATTGACATCACTTAAATGATCATAATGTTTGGAAGTTCTTTTTGGAAAATCTACATATTGAATTCAAGTTGGTTTTTTAGGGATTTATCTCAATTTAGTAGTGTGATTTGTGTGCAATCAAGAATATCAGATTTGTGAAGTTTTCTTCCTTTTCTACATTCTAAGTACCTTGTTTCGCTAAGGGTTTAAGAGAGTGGGATTGAGTTGTGAGTTAAGTTTATCTTGTTGTTGGAGTAAACATACTTTTCAGTTATGGATCTTCTTTAAAATTGGTGGATCACCTTTGTTTTAGTTCATTTGCAGTTGTTTGTTTTCATGTTTTTTCCTCCCTTTTCCCCTCAAGTTCAGATAAGTTTTCAAGTGATCCATAGGGAAGTCGGCCCTTAATCCAGAGGTCTATTCTCGGATAGGTTACCCACAGCCTGAGAATAGTCCCATGTTTCACAGGATTGATAGGTTCAACACTTAGCAAATTGGGTGCAATCCTTAGTGACAACAATTTTTGGCACACCCGGTGGGACAAGACTTAGTGAGTTAGTTTTCTAAAGATTTATGCAAGTTATTGTGCAGTATGAGCAGTGACAGTGTTTTGAAATCATAGTTGGTGACTCTAATGGTGTTTTATGCAGATCAATATATAAGCTTATGAGTGGAATCCCAACCAAGCAGAGTAAGAATCCTTTTGTGTATACAGAGCTGCCATCTATAAAAAAGAGATCTAAAGTAGCCCAAAATATTGCATCAAAATCTGCAAATCCTACTCCTAGTCCTGTTTGCATTCCTGCAACCAATCCGCAAATCCAGCCAGTGCAAGTAGCACCAGCAAATCAAGTTCCCCTTAATCCTCCAATGGCTAGACAACTTCCTTTTGTAGCGTTTGATCAAGGCAGCCCCTTGAATTTGTAGTAGCATAATGACATACCTATATCAGCCCTTAAAAAATTTTCTACTTTTATAGGAGAGGATCAGACTTCAACTATTGAGCATATAAGAGATGTAGCATCCCTTTGTACCCTGCATAATATAACCTAGGATAATGTAGCTGTGAGGTTGTTGGCAGCTTCCCTCAAAGGCAAATCATTGCAATGGTTTAGAGGCTTAGCAGTTGGTTCCATAACTGATTGGGATGGGTTGGGTCAAGCCTTGACCAACCAATTTGAGGATAAATTAGATCACCTCTCATTAGTTGAGCATTTGACTACTATTAATAGAGCACCTCAAGAATACATGATGGATTTTAACTTCAAATTTCAAAGGACATGGAATAGAATACCAACCATGGTTAGACCTTCAAGCCAACATGCTTTTCTATACTATCTAAGAGCCCTTAACAGTGATATCTCTGTTATGATCCAATCCATGGGAGGGACTAATTTACCAGCAACATATGATCTTGCCATAAGAGTTGAAAATAGCCTAATCCAAGCTAGAAAGATAGCCCCAAGGCCTCCGATGCCTATTTTCCCTGAGCTTCATCCTGTTCCTAAAGCAATTCCAGCCTTGGCATCTATTCCACCTCTCCCAGCTCCTCCTCAATAGGTTGCTAGCCCAGTTGTGAATCAATCCCAAGAGCTGAATGAGATCAAAAAGGCCTTGCAAACTATTACTAATGAGTTGGTTAGTCTAAAGAAACAACAGTCCCAATCTTACCAACAACCCTATCAACAACCTTATCAGTAGCCCTATCAAAATCATTACTAGTAGAACAGGCCCCAATACCAACAAGGCCAGCAAGGTCAAGCAAGAAATTATAATCAAAAGGCTAGCCAACCTTATAATCCTAACACTCCTAGTGCTTCTAAAGAGCTAGTTCCTATAGCTCAGAACAATATAGCACAAGAATACCAATGGGGTTGCCCATGCAATTAGCAACACATCCAGGGAATGTGTCCTAATGGCTATGCTCAGGCCCTCATGGTGCAGAAGAATGTGATGATGTTGTAGGAGATGGTTCAAGAGCCAGAGATTCAGCAAGGTCCAATTGTTACCCCAAATGAGTTGCAGACACCTGAGGTGGCACTGGTGAATTTTCAAAAGGAAGATTTTTGTGGGGTGAATTTTTCACCGAATGATAACCCAAACTTCATCGCAGTTGCAGCCAACACAAGGTCTAAGAAGAAGGCTTTAGAGGCTGAACAAGTGGCCTCTACTAGTCAGCAAGCTCCTATTGTGAATCCACAACCTAGGGCAGTTCAGGCTCCAGTCCTAAATCAGTCTAAGGAGGCTAAGGAACTAGTCAAGGTAGCTACACATTTGGTGTCTAAACAAACAGAGATTACTACATCAAAAGGACAGTCTAAAGTAAACTTGGGATCTTTTAATATTATGGAGCAAATGAAGAAGATCTCTATCAATGTGCCTTTAATGGACACCCTGGTGATCCCTGGTCAAAAGGAGCTAATACTTAGCGAGTTGGCTAAGATTTCATCAAATCAAGAAGGTGTTTCAGAGCAGCCTAGGGTCCTAGTGGCTGAAACACCTCAAAAGGAGCAGCAAACCAAAGAAGCCATCTTGTAGCCTATTATTGCCCCACAGGTTAAACCTCCTCCTTTCTATGTAACTCTTATTGTTGGAGATTTCCTGGTTCATAACTGTATGATAGATTAAGGAGCAAGTAGTTCTGTGATTTCTAAGCAATTAGAAGATCTCCTAGGATTGTCTTATGAACCAATAGACAGGCCTATTGTTTAGTTGGATGGGTCATTAGTTAGCACCTTGGGAGTCATAAAAGACCTGAGCCTCACTTTGCATGAATGTCCCAATTTCTCTATTCCCCAAGATGTTTATGTCATAGATTTGCCTCCTCATTTTGCTATTTGTCTAAGCAGAGAGTTCACTGCTAGGCTGGGGGGATATCTCTCAGCTGATTGGTCTCATCTATATTTCAGAACCAAATACGGAACTAGAGTTAGAATCAAGTCTAAAGCTTTTCCAAAAAGCCATGCTGAGCCTTATACCCCAAGCCCTATAAATGCCAATCTAATGTTTCATGAACAAGACCCAAGTGATTGTGAACCTGGAACCCCTATTGGGAAGATTCCTGATATTGCCCTAGATGAATGGGCTAAAAGAGACTTGGAGGAGGATAACCCTTTTAGAAACATGGAGATTTCTAGTATTGGAATGTCTATCATCCATGAAGAAGGTGTTGTGATTCTATATTTGATGAAGAAAGAAGATAAGCATTCTAGAGATCAGAGTGATGAATTGTGGCAATTGTTCTTTGATGGTGCTAGAAGTAGAGTTAGTTTAGGAGGAGGAGTTGTTCTAATTTCTCCAGAAGGGCAAAGAAATCAAAACAAATAGGAAGACAAGCTGGCTGCCATGGGAGCAGAATATGATACTCCAAAAGAGATCACAAGTCTCTACTCGTAGCATGTAAAGGTTCTGGTAAGACCATCCATACTAGACAATCAGGTGAACTGGCAAGTCTTTGAAAATGATGAACATATTTTTAACTTTTTGATAGAAGAGGTCAAATTCTCTAGATTTAACCAAAACAAACATGCTCACCAGTATAGTGACCAGATGCCACAGTTGAAAAGTAATAAGTTACCTAAGGGACTGGTCACACTTGAGTCCATATTCAACTCTGATGATTAGTTCAGAGGAGACAAGGCTAGTATGACAGTCAAAGAAGAGCACTACCAATCTATGGAAGTTCTCAAGGACAAATCCCTTAAGCTTGGAAAGGTATGCACATAGCCAGAAAAACAAGCCTTTGTTTCATTGTGTTAAGAGTTTAGTGATATTTTTCCATGGGAATACTATGATTTGAAAGGATTTGATCCTCACTTAGCCCAACACACCATTGAGCTAGAACCCCATGCCAAACTAGTGAGACAAAAATAGAGACCTATCAATCCTAAGTTAGAGGTCCTGATGAAAACAGAGTTGAGGAAAATGATTGAGGCCAATATTATTTTCCCCATTAAACACACCTCTTGGGTTTCCAATCTAGTACCAGTTAGCAAGAAGAATGGTGAAATCTATTTATGTGTGGATTTTAGAGATCTTAACAGAGCCTCACTCAAAGATCATCACCCATTGCCATCCATGGAATAGATTCTACAGTATGTCTCGGGGTCTAACAGATTTTCTCTGTTAGATGGCTTTTTTGGTTATAACCAGGTCCTAGTTAAAGAGGAAGATCAATATAAAGCAACATTCACCACCAAATGGGGCACCATGGCATACAGAAAGATGCCTTTTGGGCTATCTAATGCTAGTGCTACATTTTAGAAAGCCACGAAGATGGCATTTGTTGCTTAATGAACAAGTTTGTTCTAGTCTACTTGGATGATATAACTATCTTTTCAAAAGACACAAATGATCACCTAGTTCATCTGAGATAGATCTTTGAAAGGTGCAGAGAGTTTGGAGTTTCATTGAATCCTAAGAAATGTATTTTTGTTGTCCATGAAGGTAGATTACTGGGGCACATCATTTCTAAACAAGGGACAACCATTGATCCTAAGAGGATAAAGGCCATCATGGCACTACCCCTGCTAGCTCACAAGAAGGGACTATAGAGTTTCCTTGGAAGAATCAACTTCTTGAGAAGGTTCATTCCAAATGTTGCAACACTACTTAAGCCTATGACTCAGATGCTGAAGAAGAACTCAACCTTTCATTGGACAAATGAAGGGAAAAGGTCTTTTAAAGAAATTAAGGAAGCAATTTCCTCTACTCCTACTCTGGTAAACCCTAACTTTTCTAAATATTTTATCCTATATGCTTTTGGGGACACTGATAGTATCTCCACTATGTTAGCTCAAAAAAATGATGAGAAGCAAGAACAACCAATAGCTTTTTATAGTCAAGGTCTAGATGGTTATGAACTTAATTATACTCTTGTAGAAAAGCATGTCCTAGCAATTGTGAGGAGTTTGAAAAATTTTAGGCACTTGTTATCCAATAACATAGTGCACCTGATGGTTACCCACCCTTGCATAAAAGATTTCTTGCTAAACAAAGACCTGAGCCATAAGCAAGCTAGTTGGGTCACTAAAGTCATGGAGTATGACATTCAGATTAAGGTGACCAAGCTGATCAAAGGAAAAAGGATGTGTGAACAGCTTAATGAAGGAATAGCAGACCTTAACTAGCACAAGGAGGAGGTTGTCCTAATGAACCAGAATGCAGAGCAGAGCACAAGCTAGACAACAGAGATGAGACATTATCTCTCAACTGGTCAATGTCCTCAGGGCCTTGAGAGGAGTAAAAGAAGGTACTTTAGATTCCAAGCTATTCCATTTGTCATTATTGATGACGTTTTGTATAGAAAAGACCATAGTGGTGTCATGTTGAGATGTGTTGAAACTAACCAAGTGGATAAAATATTGGAGGAGTTTCATGATGGAGGTTCTGGAGGACACTTTGCAGCCAGAACCATTGCTCTGAAAGTGATGAGAGCTAGGTACTATTGGCCTAGCTTATACAAAGATGCATTTGATTGGGTAAGGAAATGAAAGAACTATGCTCTGTTTGCTGGAAAATAAAAGTTAGTAGCCCTCCCTCTTCATCCCATCAAGGTAGAGCAGCCTTTCTCAAAATGGGGATTGGATTTTATTGGACCTATCAATCCCCCATCTAGTGCTAGGCACAAGTGGATACTGGTTGCTATAGACTATTTTACCAAATGGACAGAGGTTGTAGCACTGAAGGAAGCAAATGAGACCTTTGTCCTAAACTTTTATCAAGACATTGTGTCTAGATTTGGTACTCATGATTCTATCATTTTAGATAATGCCATGGCATTCCTAGGGACTAAAATTTTAGAATGGGTACTCAAGCACAATATCTTTCTGAGTACCTCTTCTAACTATTACCCTCAGGGTAATGGTCAGGTAGAATCAACAAATAAGAACTTGCTGAGAATCATCAAAAGAACTATAGAAGGAAACCAGAGGGACTGACACAACAAGCTGAAATTGGCCTTATGGGCAGATAGAATAACACCTAAGAGGTCTACAAGTAACTCACCTTATACTCTTGTATATGGAAAAGAAGCTAGGATTCCTTTGTCTGCTGAGTTACCTACTTTGAGTTTAATCAAGGAAATTGATCTTATGGAGGAAGATGCTATGCAAGTTAGGCTTGCTGAGCTAGTTGAGCTCAAAGAAACAAGAAAGCTAGCACTGGACAACCTAGAGGATCATCATGCTTAGATGAAGAAAAGCTTTGATAAGAAAGCCACACCTAGGATTTTCAAAGATGGACATCTTGTCCTCAAGTGGGATGAAGCAAAATAAAAACCAGGGAGGCATACTAAATTTGATGTCATATGGAGTGGGCCTTTCATGGTGATTGGATGCAAAGCCCATAATGCTTTTTAGTTGGCTAGTATGGATGGAGAGGAGTTGCCCATTCCAGTGAATGGAATCCACCTCAAAGCTTGTTTCTGAGGTTTATTTCTACCCTGTACACTAGTAAGTTAGAAGTTTCTAGTTTTCTATGTTCCCTAAGTGCCTGGCACAAGTTGTTTTTAGTTTTCAGCTGCTTTTAGTCTGGTTTTCAGTTTGGTGTGAGTACTAATAAGCAAGAGAAGTTGTCTCTAGCAGTTAGTAGTTTTGTTGAAGAAGGATTGGTTTTCAAAAAGAAACTAAGTTCAATATGAGGCTTATAGACTCTGTGCCCAATGAATCTCTAAGGTAGCTGGTCATGATGCTTAGCAGGCAAGCACTCCAAAGAGGTCACCAGAATATTGTCATATTTTACTCATTATTGAAGACCTAATTACTAGATGATGCTACAGTACCCTAGTTTGTGTTATTAGGTGATCTTCTTTAAGTTTGTGTTCATTTCATTGCAAGTACATGAAATTTAAAGGAAATGAACTACATCTAAAAGCTACACATGCATGTATGTATACTGTACAAAAGGGAAGGAACTGAAAAGGAGAAACATCTATCTAAGCTCACACGGGCTGTGAGCATAGCCGTTACCAGAATTGAATGAATGAGTATACATATACATAAGGAAATAATTAAATACTGGGGTACCAGACATTGCCTAGTATTGATGTCTGGATCCGATCCTGTCTAGAGAGCTCCTGAGATCTAGAACCTGCAAGAAAAGAAGAGGAGATGGGTTAGATCCAATGGATCTATGCAATGGCTAGTATCACAATATCTACAGAATGCATTTATACACTCAGTCGTGCACCTCTAACAAAGGTTGTGCTCAGGGCATGTGCATAGAGCTCCAAAAACAAAAGAGGCACCATGTTTTCATTGACGTGTTTGTTCCATGCACAGATACATGGGATTTGATCCAATAACAAGTTCAATGAATGACCTAGGCCCTTGATGCAGATCATGACAGGAAAAATCTAGGTTTCCTATCAAGTGATTGCATCAAGGGCCAGGAGCACACATCGTACAAAAGAAAAGTACAACCAAATGAAGCAGCATCAATAAGGATCAATGAAGCATGGTCAAACACCAGCAAAGGAGAGCTTGAAAGGTGCACCAAATCAATATCAAAATAGAGAAATAGATACTCAAATCTGCACAATATCATCCTCAGATGGCATGAAATGTATTAAAAAATAGAGCACTGGCAGTGTTAGGACATATACTTCATCAACATGGTAGAGAAACAAGGTACATTCATGATGGAGGTGTGTTTAATTCTAAATCTTGGGCTAAGGGAAGAAGCTACAAATAGAAGAGAAACTATATGATATAGAGTGTAACATTGCTTCAAAGGAAGTTTTAATGGTGCTATCAAGAGAGGTACAATCATCATGATGGAGCTATACTCAAGGATGAACATCAAATGATCATTGTTACAATGTATCAAAGTATTACATTCAGTAAACAGCAATGACAGGGTCCATCAACAACTCCTCGAAGGAGTGAAGTCATAAATGGAATAGTGAACTGATCAAATAAGCATGAGAACTGATAGATGATGAGAGAAAAGAATATGCCCTAGCTTAAAGATTATAGGTTTCATCAAGGGAGCATCACCATGTAATAAACAATGGCCATGTCAATGCTTATGGGGTCACGGTTCCTTGCAAACACCAAAAGATACTGCATAGAGGAAACACAACAGTGAGCATCCCCACATTGGGTGTCACCAAAAGCATAACAGTGATGTAGGTCATGCTTCATGGGTCATAGCCAATCAAAGTAATGCATCAGGGAATCATGCCCTCAAAGGTTTAGAAGAACCCATACACACCATGAAGATATGAATGCATAAATAGTGCTATCAATATGTAGAGTAAGCATAGTGATGCTTCACAAGAGCCCGCAGGCTAGCATGATAAGAAACACATGCATGCAATCAAATTTACCAAAAATAAAACATAGATTAAGCCATTGGCAGCCATGATAATACAATGCCCTACCCACAAGTAGATCTCACAGTGAGCACACTGTTAAAGGAATGCATCAATAACAATGGTAGGGTCACAGTGGTAGTTAATGACAAATCAAAATAGAAGCACCAAAAGGTCAAACTGTATCAAACAGAGGTACCCACAAGCATGTTGACTAGCTCTCAGGTCTCAGTGGCACCAACATTTTCTAGTGCACGAGCTAAAATCAAGCTTGAAATAGTATACATCAAGGAACATATGGAGGGTATTGGTTAATACAATAGAGGGTTCGCTACTAGTAGTGTACTCACAAGGCACCCTCATTTTCAAATACAAAAGGAAGAAACAACGAGCATTTGATAACAATGCCATCAAACAATGCAATGAGCACCATCAAGATCTAGTTCACGGGCTAGCGGGCATGGATGCATTATGGCACAAGCATTCCACAATACATGTCATTCAACAGCCCAATCTTAATAGGGCACGGTTTCAAAATAGTGACATGGGACACCAGATCATCATGTAACAACACAACATGGAGTAGTGTATCTCATTCGCGGGCTATCCATCGGAAAGAGAAACAGTGCAGTAAATACAATAGCATGATGCCAAGTGACAAGCAATGGATATGGACTGAGGGCATGTTAGCACTGCATACCAATGGTCAAACACTAGTCAAGACCAATAACATGGCACCCTCGATTTTGTTTTAAAGAAAATGATACAGTTCCAAGAAGACAAAAACAACAGATCCATAGGAGATGTGCAGAGAGGGAGGGTTTTTACCATAGTCAAAACTACATTTAGGAGGCAATACAACTGTAGACTAGGATTTGTGAGTGCACCTAAACCTGTTTTGAAGGCCAAAGACAAACAAACGTCATAGCATATAATCAAATCAAATTCAAAGGTTAACAAACTAAAATCAAAGCCACCTCAGTTTAAGCTTAAAACGGATGCGCCCATGCACCGTTTGATATGCTTAGATATAGAGGGATGTGGGTGTGCAAACTCAAGCACTTGGAGCATGCAAAATAGGATGATTTGAGGTTGATGAAGACCCAAAATGACACAAAATAGGTATGAGGAACCTATTTTGCCTCAAAGGCCTCAAGAACACACAAATATGCAAAGCTAAATGAAAGAACTAAGATTAAAACAAGAAATGAATCTATGTTAATCCATTTAAGCTAACTTAGATGTTATTTAAGCTTGAAAATGATCTAAAAAAGATGAACTTATGTTTATGCTAGAATGAAAATGGCATTATAACTTTGCTATTGAGTTTGAAAGTTGAAGGATGATTTGCCTTAGGAAGTGAGGGTATTTATAGGATTTCTAAGGCTTGGGGTAGGAGGAATGAATGGCCAGGATTGAAATCCTTAAGAGAGGCCAAGATTCACTCAAAGGAAAGCACATGGATTGTGCTAGTTCTCAGCCAATCAGGAGGTGACACATGTCACAAGGTGAGTGGATGAAGGGAAGGGCAAAAAGGAGTCAACAAAGGGGGCTCCAAGCTCATAACTCTCCAAATAAATGCTTGTAAGAGCAATGAATGGGCTTTAAGAGGCTTTGAAGACTTTGGGGAAGCAATAAATGCTTTGTGGTTGAGATATTTGGAGGGAAAGACTTTGATTTGGTTTAGGAAAGTCTTAAGCTTGGTTAGGATTGCACAAAGGTTTAAGGGTAGGATTAGGATTAGATTAGGACAAAGAAAGGATTATGATGGGTGAAGAGGGTGGATTGAGAAGTTTCTAGAAGAGTCTAGAGTTTCTCCTTAGTTTTCATGGAATAAAAGTTTATTCATTCCAAAAGCCTAAGTTTAGGAATATTTATTAAAGTATTTTCAATAAATATGGAAATTAAATATTTAACCTTAATTAAATATTTAACCTTGGGATTAGGGTTAGAAAAGATGGGATTAGCCTTTTAATCGAAATTAAGAAGGGATTAGAAGATTTTGGAAGAGGTTAGTGGTCTAGAGGAAATTGGCCAAGTTTGGGATAAAAAATAAATTAATTTATTTTTTGAAGTTTTTGGTCAATTTATTAATTAAATAATTAATAAATTAGGGATAATGTCCAAATGACATTTTTAGGCTAGATTCCTTAATTAAAGATTTTTAATTAAGAGAGAGGGATTTAATGCCATAAAAATAAATTAATTAATTAAATAATTAATTAATTAATAAATGATGATGTCATCAAGGATTTTCAGAAAACAAAAATAATTTATTTTCTGAAGGATTTTTCGGTGTCTACATTTTGCCCCTCTTTGATGTGATGCCGCAAGTGGCATGGCGTCAAAGACAAGAAAACAAGATGCTGAGGCTAGAATCAGAAGAAGAGGGTATGACGCCCAGGTGGACTAGAAGAAAGAGGAGATACATGCCCTGGTGGGACAAAATCATGGAAGATACGCCCAGTGGGACAAGGAGAAAGAGGGATTACACCCTGGGACAGAGTGTGCCCGGCGGGGTGAGGAAGGAAGGGCCTAGGAAGAAAGGGGAGATAAATAACCTCACTTCTAAGAACAAATATGGATGATATGCAAGATGAGATGGAAATGCAAGATGCAAGATGTAGCTATATGAAAAGATGCAAGATTAATCTATATGATAAATGCAAGGGACCAGATAGCTCCAAGTGCAAACGGGAGTGCACAGCCTAGATTTAATATAGCTATGCTAGAGACCTGCCAAGGATACTGGGATCACGAGGCCTTGTCACCAGTGTTGCAGAGGACTGACGAGGACTGACGCTAAACAAACACACAGGGTTGCCCCAACATCACACATGAAGCGCAGAGGCGACATGGCGGAACCGATGCTGAAGGAACCACAAACACACAACTGACTCACAGGCAGAAGCGAAAGATCAAAAGACCTTGCCCCAGATTATCCGCACACGCAGCACACCGTGATATAATGAATCGTGGTGACCCTGGTGGGATAATGAGAAGCCAAAAAGATTAACAAGATCAAAAGGACAAAACCCAAGATCAAAATGATAACTCCAAAAAAGACATCCTTTGCCAAGGAGAGATTAGGTTTGATTGATGGTGGGAAGATTGGTCGGACAGGAGGAATGATATATCCTCAAGGACCAGGATGGAAGATTAGGTCGGACAGGAGGAACGATATATCCTCAAGGACCCATGGGTTGGTGAGAGAATAAGTGTAGTTGTTCGCTGGCAAAAAGCTGAAGTTCAAGGAATAATCAGGATGAGCAAGGATAAGTCGACAATTGATGTTGCTGAAGCACAAGGCCCAAGTGGGACTAAAAGTTTTCTGAGGTTGGGGTTGGGACAAGATATTTTTGATCAAATGCTGCTGCAGGACGGACAAAGGACTAAGACAAAGGATGGGACCTAAAGACACAAATGTACAAATGAGCTTAGGTGGAGACACGACTGACGCTATGGTACAAGACTCAAGAATAGGATGTACAAAGAACCTGGGGATGAAGCTGACAACTTCAAAGATATGCAAGATGGTGCCCCAGTTGGGTTGGAAGGCCAAGACGGACTGGCGATGGATGATGTGTCCTGAAATGACATGGATTTGGGAAGGACATATCCCAACAATGATGATTGAATTGAGATCAAGGCTTGCTACAAGACGAAGGATGCGATTTGATTGGTTGGCTTGATCTTGGATGTTGGCTAGCTAGAAGATATGGATAGGTTGGGAAGATTGCTAGCAAGGTGTGGATAGGATGAATGGCATTGGATTGCAATGAGGTTAGCCTATAGCTAGATACCAATGATAAGAGAAGGTGCTAGGAAATGCTTAGGATGGGGATGATGGAACTGCTAGAAGATTTGGATGGAGGAAGATTCGGGGAGATTGGATGGTGGAACTGCTAGAGGATTTTGAAGATGGAAAAGCTACTTGGAGGATGAAAAGCTGGCGGAAGATGGAAAGCTAGTGGAAGATTACCAAGTGTCAACAAAATGAGCTGCTATTTTCCCAATGGAGGATCAGTGATAGGATTGCGTCAACCTAGGATAGACTGATGATCTTCGGTCAACTGGATTCTTGTCAATACAAGCCAATCTCTTGCTCGAGATGATAAGGCTATGCAAGGACAAGGTTTTGATTTCTTTAAGACAACACGTTGTGCCAAAAAGAGGATGATTTCTGATTTAGGATAAGGGATGGAAACAACTCAAAGGGCTGGAACACGATAATGCTTGTGGATTTGGAGCTCTGGATTTTGGTGCAAAAGATGGTGAATCTGCTTTCTGCTATGGATGGTGGATGTTGGATTCTGATAAAGGGTATGGGACGCTGAGTTGGTTTGCTGGTGGATCAAGATAGAGGATGCTGGAGGAACTGCTGATGGATTAAGATAGAGGAGTGCTGGAAGGATTGGATGGTGGTTGGTTTGGATTTGGATAGAGAAATTGCTGAGGATTTTGGGAGATGGAAGATTCAGATTTGGATAACCTCCAAGGAATACGTCACCAAGGAAGAGGATGCCCCCTGTTTAAGATAGTTCATGTGTTTTAAAGGCATGGTGTATGCTTGGACGGAAGATATGCCAACAAGAGGATGAGGAAGGATGGAAGCTAGGATGAAAGGATTGGATAGAGGATATGTAGCTGAAAGGTGCAATGGATGCCAAGGAGGTGCCCAAAAGCATGTACATCTGATAGTCTCTATTTTTGTCATCAAGATCCAATGGAAAATGAAGGAAGTGAGAGACAAAAGGGGATGGAGGACATGTTGGATAAGAGGTGATAGAAAGGAAGCCCCTAACTGCAGAAAGGAATTAGGGGGGGGGCACTACGCATGGCGCCTGTTTGCCAGGTTTTCACCATGGTACTTGTCCAAGGCACTTGAATTGCCAAGTTTTCACCAAAGGACGGATGTTTTTCTCTTGATTTTTGCTTTGTTGATAATTTGTTTCTTTTATCCAATTTTTATGGATTTTTGTGTTTTTTCCTTGACTTTGTGCTTATCTTGCTGATTTGTTGCTGAGCTTGTGCTAATATGCACTAACATTTTGATTTGTTGCTGAAGCTCTGATTTAATGTTGTCGTGCTTGCTGATCAGCTGATGTTGCCGTTGCTTCCTCTTGATTAGATGGTGACCTTTTGATTTGTCACTGATATTCTGATGGTGTTGCTGATTCTTTGATTGGATGTTCCCTTATGATTTGATGATGGCCCTGTTGTTTTTGATTTTGCACAGATATTTTGATGTTGTTGCTAACTCTCTGATGTGGTGCTGAGTTTTGTGCTGATTTTGGTGCTATCATGTGATTTGATGTTGATCTTCTGAGAGATTCTTCACTGATTTTCTGATGTGGATTGCTGATTTTCTGATGTTGCCGGCTTGTCATGGGGATCCATTGCTAGATGATGGACGACAAGCTTAAGATCACACCTAGGCATGTGCATATGACCATGCACAGTTGATAACTGACTCCTCAGAGCAAGGCACTTAAGGTCATGATTCACTTTCTGTCAGGTTAACCTCCATGTAGATGAGCCACAAACATCCTTCTGTACCCAAGTTGATTTAGCTTGGTTTCTGCAATGTTGATAGGGAACTATCATGTGTTGTTATCCCAGATAGGAGGAAGAGGCAAAGCTCCATCTTCTAGCGCTTGAATTGCCAAGTTTTCACTAGAAGATACACCCTTTATTTTTACTATTTTGGAGTCAGAATGTGCCCCAGAAGGGTTTTCACATAAAGACTCATGATTTGCTTTTGCTTTATTCACTTTTGCGACTAAAGCTTGCCTCTGCCCCAAAATATGCTTTTGTTTTAAGTTGATAGGCATATGTTGATGCTAAAGCCTGATTGCCTGTTGACTTTGCTGATTTCTCTGATTTGTCATTGATTTCCCTTTGCTGTTTTAGATGTGCTGACTGATCTTTGCTGACTTTCTGCACTAATTTCTTCTGATTGTGTGCCTGGATGTTGGTACAACTGTAGCAGGATGGGGGGATCATGCAAAGTCATGGATTAGATGGGGGAGATGGGAAAGATGGTGGTAGAAAGTGTTTGGATGGAAGGATGGAAAGTGATCAAGATAGGGGGATGTTGTCAGGATCAACATTGGCACATGTTGCGAGGAAGATGGATGATTGGATGTGGAAGATAGAGATAGATGTGATGGAGGATTTATGCTAGAGGATGGAGGAGATGGAGGGGAAGATTGAGGAGCTGGGAGATGGGCAACGTTGGATGCCATTGTGGATGTTTTTGTTAGATGGATTACATCTTTTTGCTTTGGGATCCACATCATTTTTGTTTTAGCTTTGATATGCCTTTGCGGCCATTGGTGTGCATCAGATTGTGCTTTTTCTTTGCTAGGCCTTTGTGGCCATGTGATAGATTTTGCTTGGACTTTGCTAGATTTTCGGAGCCATTGGGGTGCTTTAGCATGCCTGATTGGCTCTTTGCTGGGCCTTTGCGGCGCATTTGATTGCCTGATTGGAACTTGCATTGACTGACCATGTCGATTAGACTGGACATGGTAATCATCATTGGGCCTTTGTAGCCATTGGGATGCATTAGATTTGGCATTTGCTTTGATGGGCCTTTGTGGCCAGTGGTTTGCTTTGGCTTGCTTGATCGGATTTTGCTTTGATTGTGCATGTCGATTAGACTGGACATAACAATCCTGGGATTTTTGTGGATTTTTCCCTTTATTCATGCGCGATATGGCATCTAAGTTGCGAGGAGCATTGGGAGGAATATGAGGAGTTGTCTGGGATGGAGGAAATTTGGATGGAGAGATGGAAGGAGATTGGTAGATAGGATATGTGGACATGTGCCGTTGTTGACCTTGACTAGGGATGCTTGGATGTTGGATGAAAGGCTGAGTAGGATAAGATGGGGGATGATATTTTGGGATATAAGGTCCCAAAATAGATTTGCTGGGTAACGGAGATGCGCTGAAAGACTTTGGGACATAGGGACCCAAAATGGATGGGGAGGATGAAGGAGGAATATGATAGGTTGTCCTCGGTTGTAACGATGGAGGAGGAGGAATTGCATTGTGTGCTCTGAAAGATGTTTTGTTGGTTTTGAATGGATGTTTGAACTTTGCTTTAGCTGTACCAACATTTCTGGATGAAGTACCTTTCGCTGATGTGGAGGGAGTGTCCTCTTCTGGTGTGCAACCAATTCCACAGCCTTTTGGATGTTTCTTGCCTTGAATGGGCTGTATATTTCCCTGTTCGTGAGTGCCAAGGCCTTTGCCTTGATAGTTCCATCTTTTCAGCATTTTATCCAGACAAGGATATTTTTGACTTGGGGTGAATGACAAACAGCCATTTTCTGGTTCCCTGATGGAAGATAAGAAGCTGATGTCTTCTTTTTCAAGTGGTTTACCTTTGACAAATGTTAGTGACCCAAGAGGATAGAGTGACGGCAGCTGGACAGTTTGGTTAGGAGGATCCTCAAGAGGAGAGGATAGGATGTTGGGATTTTGACTAGGATTGGGGGATGGTATTGGATTTTTAGTTGGAGAAACTGGGATGATAGGATCTTGAATTGGAGGAATTGGGATTGTAGGATTTTGGATTGAAGGTGATGGAGGCAATAGAACATGCGATGGGGGAAGTAAAGGGGTTGGATCTTGATGTTCTTCTATAGATATTTCAACATGCTTTTGGTCCAGATCTTGACACGATGGGATTTGTGTAGATAGAGGATTGGGGGATGTATGGATGGACTCTTCAGAGGGAGTGGATAGAAGGATTGGGAACTCTGCTGCTGGGGTGTCTGGAAGAAGGAAGAACTCTTCAGATGGTATGGATAAAAGGATGGAAGATCTTTCAGCTGCAATGGTAGGAAGAGGGATGAACTCAGGAAGCTCATTAGGTATGCTTTGGATAATGCTAGGAGGAGATGATTCTGGGGATTGGATAGATACTTCAGACGAAAGGAACTCAACGATGATAGGAGATGGAAGAGGATCAACAGTTGGGATGTATGGAAGATAGATAATAGATGGGAGCGCTGGATGGGCCTCATCAATGATGGCTTCACATGAAGGATTGCTTGGCTTTTCAATTTCAGGCGTGGGTTTTGCTATTGGCTCTTCCTTGGGTTCTGTTTTTGGTTTCCTTGGAGATTTTTGTGGTGAAGAAGGTTTGGAAGGTGGAGGAGATGGGGAGCTTGGATGGTCTTTGCATGAAAGTGGGGTTTGTGCTTGGTTAGATGTTTGCGAAGGAGGAGAGAAAGAAGGGAACACCCATGAAAAAGATGATTTTGAAAAGGGAGCTTTGGATTTTGCTTGAGGGGATGATGTAGCTGCAGCGGTTTGAAGGGATGACGGTGCTGAAAAGATGGGGGTGATGGCTTGAGGTACAGGTTTTGGAGTGGGTTGAGGGATGAACTCTGCTGGTGGGGAAAGATTTTTGGTAATGTGGTTTGGAAGAGAGGATGGTGGTTTGGGACAGGATGGAGGATTGGGGTTTGGAGTAGAAGATGGTGGTTTGGGAAAGGATAGAGGTTTGGTGAAAAGGATGGGAGGACTAGAATCTTGGATTTCAGAATTTTTTGGAGGATGGGCAGATGGAGGCCTTAGATAGGGGAAGTAGCGTGAAGCGTTCCTAAGGGATGATGGCGATGGAGAAATGACCATAGCAGAAAGTGGAGGCCTGAAAGGAGCATATGGAAGAGGTGTGGGTTGAAGACAAGGATAAGTTGGGGATGGATAAGATACTGGGGTTGCTTTGCCAAGGACATGAAAAGGAGTGCTAGCCTTGTCGAGGACATGAAAGGGAGTGCTAGGAGATAAGCGCGAAGGCATGGTTGGCTGGATTGGAGGAATGATGTAACGCTGGGGGTTGCTTGGAGGAAACTGGCTGTAATAGGCATCATGGTCTACAAGACCTTCATCATCATTAGGATCGATTGGTGGGAGAGGAGAGATATCATAACCAAACTCATTATAGATTGGAGACATGCTGACTTTACGAATGAGTTTGGATAAGGATAAGGACGAAGATGGTTTGGAAGACTAAGACTCAGATTGGGATGACTGACGGAAGAAGACAGACAAAGGGATGGGAGATGACCAAGTTTTGGGATGGCTGCTCTGATTGTTCTTCGGACCAAGTTATAGATCTGCTTGATGTTTTTCCATTGGCAAAGGATTTGATAAAAGCAATCTTCACAAAGGACAAAGCAACTTTGTGAGATACAAGCAAGATAAAAGACTCTGATAAATGCTTTCGAAAAAGGGTATGTTTGACAAATGTTTTCACGGGTCTTTGACTGTCAAGCACTTCAAACAGATCTACCTAAGGAAGGTGAGTATCAAAATCGCTTGCCCACAGCTTGGTATCCCCCAGAAGGGAATACAAATGGTGAGTAATCTTGAGGCGACCCGGTAAACCCCTTGGAATCGGTCCTTGCACAAGGATTTTGATACTTTCGGATGTAGATAGGGTAGCCTCTAGTTTATCAGGTTGCTAATGATTCCGTGGTGTCTCCATACCCGGTTATGCTGATCATCCGTGACTCACTTAAGAGCCTTGCCAATTATGCTGGGGGAGAGGAATGTTTACCATCCCCAGTCACGTATTTGGCACGAACGCCCGGCGATTAGGAGATGTAAGTGATTCTTTTGGTATTCACTTATTTGTATACCGGCCGGGGGGGATACCGGTTTGAGGTCGTTCTCCGAGGAGGAAGCGCTTCTCCTTGGACAGGCCTCGCTAAAAGTAGAACAAGTGAACTTGTCCAAGTTCAAGTGTTCCACGTTGCTTATTCTAACAAGGTTTATGCAAGAATTGAAAAACTCCTACATGCACATCAAGCAGACTTTGTTCATTTTCCCAAATTTGATTAAGTTTGTTTGAACTTTGAAAATGAAGACACTCGTGATTAGCTTTTGATTTGTTCCTTTCTCCAAAAAGTAAATCGAGCGTTTGCAAGTTTTTTGACTTGGGCATTCAAGATTGAGTGTGCGTGTTGTCTTTAAGAACTTTGAAAAAGCTTTGTTTTGTCCCTTAGATCACTCAAGATTGAATTTGTTTGCTTGCTTTGGAAACTGAAATAGATGAGGGAATAGAGTTGTTTGTTCCTTTTAGTACATTCAAGATTTGGTTTGATTTTCAAATTGACAATGACACTTAGGACCTAAGTTCATTTCCTTAATGTCATTCAAGATTTTGTTTTGACCTTTGCTGTAAAAGAAAAGAAAAAACTAGTTCCAAGCAAAAAACAGAAAGCGACACTGTCCAGCTTATAGGCGACGCTGGAAAGTGCAGAGGCGACATTTAATTCCTGCAGGTGACATTCTGTACCTCAAAAGGCGACATATAAAAAACTAGAGGCGTGATTTCTTTTGTTACAGGCGTGATTTAATTACAAGAAAGCGACAGAAGAGAATTCTGGAACGTAACAGAAGTTGCCGACAACAGGAAATTCTCAGTTATGCAGGCGTGAAAACAGAGTTCACAGGCGTCATTTCTTTCTTCAAAGGCGTGATTTAATTGCATGAAGGCGTGACTGAATTCCTTGTAGGCGACATTTCTTTGGTTGAAGGCGATATTTCTTTGTTTGAAGGCGACATTTAATTGCTGTAGGCGTCATTTCTTTTCATGAAGGCGACATTTCTTTATTTCCTGCAAAAAAAAGCATATAAAGTATAGTTTCATCAAAATGATTGTGGTTTGCGTCCCACCGGGCGTGCCAGAATGTAGACTAGGATTTGTGAGTGCACCTAAACCTGTTTTGAAGGCCAAAGACAAACAAACGTCATAGCATATAATCAAATCAAATTCAAAAGTTAACAAACTAAAATCAAAGCCACCTCAGTTTAAGCTTAAAATGGATGCGCCCATGCACCGTTTGATATGCTTAGATATAGAGGGATGTGGGTGTGCAAACTCAAGCACTTGGAGCATGCAAAATAGGATGATTTGAGGTTGATGAAGACCCAAAATGACACAAAATAGGTATGAGGAACCTATTTTGCCTCAAAGGCCTCAAGAACACACAAATATGCAAAGCTAAATGAAAGAACTAAGATTAAAACAAGAAATGAATCTATGTTAATCCATTTAAGCTAACTTAGATGTTATTTAAGCTTGAAAATGATCTAAAAAAGATGAACTTATGTTTATGCTAGAATGAAAATGGCATTATAACTTTGCTATTGAGTTTGAAAGTTGAAGGATGATTTGCCTTAGGAAGTGAGGGTATTTATAGGATTTCTAAGGCTTGGGGTAGGAGGAATGAATGGCCAGGATTGAAATCCTTAAGAGAGGCCAAGATTCACTCAAAGGGAAGCACATGGATTGTGCTAGTTCTCAGCCAATCAGGAGGTGACACATGTCACAAGGTGAGTGGATGAAGGGAAGGGCAAAAAGGAGTCAACAAAGGGGGCTCCAAGCTCATAACTCTCCAAATAAATGCTTGTAAGAGCAATGAATGGGCTTTAAGAGGCTTTGAAGACTTTGGGGAAGCAATAAATGCTTTGTGGTTGAGATATTTGGAGGGAAAGACTTTGATTTGGTTTAGGAAAGTCTTAAGCTTGGTTAGGATTGCACAAAGGTTTAAGGGTAGGATTAGGATTAGATTAGGACAAAGAAAGGATTATGATGGGTGAAGAGGGTGGATTGAGAAGTTTCTAGAAGAGTCTAGAGTTTCTCCTTAGTTTTCATGGAATAAAAGTTTATTCATTCCAAAAGCCTAAGTTTAGGAATATTTATTAAAGTATTTTCAATAAATATGGAAATTAAATATTTAACCTTAATTAAATATTTAACCTTGGGATTAGGGTTAGAAAAGATGGGATTAGCCTTTTAATCGAAATTAAGAAGGGATTAGAAGATTTTGGAAGAGGTTAGTGGTCTAGAGGAAATTGGCCAAGTTTGGGATAAAAAATAAATTAATTTATTTTTTGAAGTTTTTGGTCAATTTATTAATTAAATAATTAATAAATTAGGGATAATGTCCAAATGACATTTTTAGGCTAGATTCCTTAATTAAAGATTTTTAATTAAGAGAGAGGGATTTAATGCCATAAAAATAAATTAATTAATTAAATAATTAATTAATTAATAAATGATGATGTCATCAAGGATTTTCAGAAAACAAAAATAATTTATTTTCTGAAGGATTTTTCGGTGTCTACAACAACAACAAATACATACAAATATGATTCCTTAAAACCTTTCATAGGACACGACATTAAACAGAAAGGTGTGTTGTCAATTATATCATGCCCTCGAGTTCAAAAGAACTCAGCAATCACCATATCACTGCTATCATTGCTAACAAGTACCCAATAGGGTTATTATGCATGACATATATGATCCATGGTTTGTGGCATGATAAACACAAATGCGGCAAGAGTCTCTTTAGCTACAACAAGTGATAATTACAGAGAACTCACAAACGACTGTGCTCTCGAGAATATAACATAACAGTGGCAACCAAATAACAGGGATAGCAATGTCAAAATCTAAATACAAAGATAAATGCCAACAGTGCCCACAGGTTTCAAAGAAGATGTGGGGGGGGGGGGGAAACTAGTGGACAAATCAAATAAACATGTTGACATTCCATGAAGACCCGCAGGTTGTCTTATAGAAGTAATAAAATATGATGCACTTAAAGAATACAAAGATGTCATTATCCTAAGAAATCAAATGTAGAAGCAATTTTCCATTATCTGTACATGCCCTCAAAGCCCATGAGAGCTGAGATACATTACTAATGTGCTGATAAATTCAAACAATTGAGCCTGTATCATGCCCTAGCCGAAAGAAAATATTTGTAGCAACAAAACTATACTGCAAATGCTTACCTCAAAATCATATTGCAGTGACAAGGGGCTTTCAAAGATTGATGTTTCCAAATTTGGAATGAGGATCAAGGAGGAGTGCTAGTAGGAATGGCAACTTGCTAGATGCCATCAAAGAGGGATACCGATGCTAGCAGTTGCCCTTCCATTTTCGAAAGGGGGTTTCATGTCAATAGTCATTAATATTTTCTCCCCATTTTGATGGGTTGAGGTTATTAATGGTTTTTACAATGATGCTAGGGCATATGCTATGTGTGGGGTGGTTTTAATTTAAGGATGTATTGATTTATCAGCATACTTTCCCCTCTTTTATATTGGGTTGAGAGTTTTGTTATTTTAATATTGGGCTCTTTTTCATGTTAGGTGGATGTTTAAGAAGTGTGAACATTTCAAATATGTTTTCCCCTAGCTTTTGGGGTTGAGAAATATTTGTTAATGTAATTTAAATCCACATTATTTATTTTAGTGGGATAGGTTTTAATGTTAATTCATGGCTCATTTCTTATTGTGAGATATCGACAAGTGGTGTTTTTATAAACCCTTGTCAGAATATCATTTATAGAGCATGACTTAGTGGATAGAGCGGTCTTTTGTTTGACTATCTATTTTTAGGTCCCACTTTCCTCACCCCTAGGAATCCAAGAATCTGGCATTCAAACCATGATGCAGCCTCATGGGTCCATTCTATTCTTAGGAGGTAGTGGAGTTTGAATGCAGATTCCTAGTCTTAGCTTTCATACCTCTCACTTTTGGTGATTGAGGTTAGTTCTTCATTCTTTCTCTCTGATATGAGTGTTGTAGTTCTGAGAGACACAATTGTACTTGTTTCTTTTCAGCAATAAAATTGATCCTTCTTGTTCCCCTATAATTCCAGGTTTGCTTTTGAAGTCATATGCAGGATTATTGTGATGTTTCTATATCCTTAATCTGCATATTAAATTCAAGTTGGTGTTTCAGGGATTTATCTCAATTCAGTAGTGTGATTTGTGTGCAATCAAGAATATCAGATTTGTGAAGTTTTCTTCCTTTTCTACATTCTAAGTACCTTGTTTTGCTAAGGGTTTAAGAGAGTGGGATTAAGTTGTGAGTTAAGTTTATCTTGCTGTTGGAGTAAAGATACTTTTCAGTTGTGGATCTTCTTTAAAATTGGTGGATCACCTTTGTTTTAGTTCATTTGCAGTTGTTTGTTTTCATGCTTTTTCCTCCCTTTTCCCCTCAAGTTCAGATAAGTTTTCAAGTGATCCATAGGGAAGCCGGCCCTTAATTTGGAGGTCTATTCTTGGATAGGTTACCCACAACCTAAGAATAGTCCCATGTTTCATAGGATTGCTGGGTTCAACACTTAGCAAATTGGGTGCAATCCTTAGTGACAATAGCTATTTAGATCTTTAATATCTTAATACCAAAATCCAATTGCAACATTGACTCCATTGAAACCGGTATTCATACTCCCATAGTTGGTTATTAAACTAGTGAGGGTTATACTAGTTTCCTAAAAGGTTACCAAAAAGAGAGATAAAGCAGTATCATCATGATGTGGTCAGTGATGATTGTACTTGATTTCCAGTCCTACAATGCTCAATGATGAAAATATTTCTCTATGGCATTTCTTTGCAAAAAGCTAGTGACAATTAGTTGCATTGCATTACATTTTCATGTTAGACTAAGTGCATGGTTTGAGGTATTTTTCCAAGAGAAAGGGGGTTCATTCATCGATTATCTTGATCAATAATCAAAAGGGGGTTAAAATTAAACATTTTATCCTTGGTTCAAATCAATAATGTGAGATTATCTTTTGCATTCATTCATAGCATTACTCGTTATTCATTATCCTTATATCTGAAAAAAAAAGAAGAAAAAAGATTCATTAATCATTCATCATTTGCATACATTTAGTTAGGAATTGCATTTTAAGAGTTGCATACATCAAAAAATCAAAAACATAGTTGCATCCATTATCCATATTTCCATAAATAAATCATTTGCATCCATACATTGAAAATAAAAAACACATATCAAAGTTACATTATCATTTGCATTCATTTATCTATATCATATATAGGATACATTGCATCCATAGCACAATCAAAATTAAATGCATCCTAAACATCATATAGAACTGCATATAAAGATAATCTCACATAAACACATCAAGAGAATCAAGGAAAGTCCATCATCATATAAATGTCCATAACATCAAAGATCCATCAAATCTGTATATCAAAGATACAATATCATCAACAAAATGATACATCAAAGTCCTGATCAATAAATATAACATGATGCAAAATCATCAACAAGGAAGATACATAATCAATCATCTCAAGATCTTGTAGGGGCACCCACTCCATTACCTGTACCTGATCTATCCTGAGTAGAAGGAGGAGTCTGACTAGTACTAGAAATGCCCGGTATCTGAGCCATCATAGTCATAAACTATTGCAT
Organism: Chamaecyparis obtusa; assembly: GCA_027943335.1. Taxonomy (NCBI): domain Eukaryota; kingdom Viridiplantae; phylum Streptophyta; class Pinopsida; order Cupressales; family Cupressaceae; genus Chamaecyparis; species Chamaecyparis obtusa. The sequence continues at coordinate 3,883,825 of BSBK01010227.1, read as the reverse complement.
CATAGTAGCTACCTGATCTAGTCGGCCAACCACTACTATTAGACCTCTCCTTAATGACCGCACATCCTGTGTCAGAGTATCTCTGCTAGGAGAAGCCTGTGAAGTCTGACCCATATCTTGAGGCCTAGGTATCTGAGGAGGCACCTACTGTGCTGAAATATGTCCATGTTGTGCCACTGAAACCTATTGTGACTGTACCAAGGGATCCTGTCCTCCGGGAACCTGTCTCATAGTATCAATGCAAACCTATCATTTGACTCTCTGTTGTCCCCATATGGCTGTAGCTCTAGGCTATACAAATTTAGGTCCCTCCTCCTATCGAGCCTATCTGACATCCATATTCCTGGCCCTGAGGTGAGCACCTCTTCCTTTGCCTATCACCCTAGGAGGTCTCTGTGCTCTATGAGCTCGGTGTCATCTAGGTCTATTTGCACCATCCCCATCATCATCTCCGCCCTCATCATCTGATCACTCATCCCTATCTGGGATCAGCTCTGCAGGATCTGTGAATCTCAAAAATTTGTTTCAGGACCACCACTCTTGATACTCAATGAACATCCCAGCATCTGCCACATGGCCCAACATGTCCCATCTGATATATATCAATCTATCAATCTGATCACATGCAAACTAGAATTCAATTTGTGCACCCCACATCGATCTCTCTGCCTGGACTCGAGCATATAATGCCATACCCTGGGGCATATCCTAATATTGGCCATACTACCTAGATACTCGACCAAAGCAGAATCTCTCAATCACAAGTGGTGATTGACCTATCATCCATCTCAATGCAAACATGTATGGGAACTCATCATCATCCTCTTGCCAACCCTCACAAAATAGATATGGTCTCCATACTACCTGATCTAGATCATCGATCATGCGATGCCAATACTCTAGTTTGCTCAGATGATGCTGGACAACCATGCTAGTATACAAAAATGCATATGGATAACTATGACCTCGAGTACATGCTGACACTGGTCTAGTAATGGGAAGATGCTCCCATACCCATAACTGTAACACAACTGCACCTGCTGATAATGAGGCACTTGATCTATATACAACCTCATGCAAATCATGATATAACTATGCAAGAACACAGGAACCCCAATCATAACACCGAGGCTGTGCAATCAAATCCTCTAAAATGCACCCCCATCCAATAGAGAATCCTTGACCTCATCGGTCTGGAAGCAATAAACCACCTATCAATGCACCTAAGACCGCTGGCAATGTCAGAAAAGAAGCAAACTGTGCCCATGTAATCGTATCATCTCTGATGGTATTATCACCAAATACCCATCTACAAACAGTCCTGTCATACACAAAATCATAATAGACTCTCTCACCCCGAGTAGGGCTATGGAGCAATCTGTAAACATCCTCGGGATTGATAGTCATCTCCCCTAATGGCAAGTGGAAAGTATTATGGTCAGAGTGCCAACACTGTGCCATAGCTATCAAGAGACCCTGGTTTAGCTGAAACCTCAGGATGTCTAAAAGGAAACTCAAACCACACATCTCAATAACATGATACTCTGGATGGGTCAGCTCCTGACCTAAATCTAATATCCAAGAAGCTATGGTTCGTATATTAACTTATGAAAATGTGTCTGTTTTGCAAATCAAGGGAATCATATCAGTATTCTATGTCAATGGATTATTTTAAGTAAATTAATCAAATTCAATCAATATTTTCTCTTCTTGAGTGTATCAAATCTCCTAACTCTATATCGTGAAGAAGGAACAACATTGTTTTGTCTCTCTAGATCGTTAGAGCAAAACATCTATCCTATCCATTTTTTATCCTATCATATTGACAAATCAAACATTCATTGTTACGATTATCCTGATATCCTAATCACTTGTTTGCTTAACTACAACAGACCTATCTATCTTAGATATGCAATCATTCATCCAGAGACATCAAATCAATCGAAAAAAATCAAGTTTGAGCAATCAAAATTCAAATTTTTATCAAAATTCTATAGGCATCACTTGCCTATGCGGAGGCAACACTTTACCTCAGGCAATGAACTAATCTTCTTAAGCAGTACTTTATCATGCGGATGTGACACTTCTTTTCTTAAGCGACATTTTATGACCCTAAGTGGTATTTAAACATGTCTAGCCATGATTTAATTTGTAAGGGTTTTTCAGGCGGTGTTTTACACATAGTTTGACAGAAAACTCTAGTTCACAGGCGGTTTGAAATTGCTTATAGGTGACATTTTATTGTATAGATGCAATAGTTTATCTTCCTAGGCGTCATTTTGACTACCCTAGGTGGCATTTCACAAGTTTTCATCAAAAAATCATGTTTTTTTATGCTATAAATGCAGAAAAAATGATAATAAATGCACTAGGAGGGTCAAAGTCACTTACCAGAGGTCTGTAATCCAATGGTCTCTGATATCGTCATCCTCTCTCGAACCGATGCTCTCGAATAGGGACAACCATCGCAATCAACTTTATCAGGATCAGAGCAAAATCTCAATAGTAAAAAGAGAAAATGAATAGTAAATTTGGGTTTTTCAACCTATTTATGCTATTTGACCTAATTTTGAAGAAATTTTTGACCTTTTGACCTATATCAACACATCAATCAAACTGGGGCATTTGTTGAGGCCTTGATTATCATCGTTGTTTTTTAGAAATGAAAACATATTGGATTAATTTTCAATCAATTTCATCATCTTTTCAATCCGGTGATCAATCTGTTTCATTTCTGAGCGAGCATTATCAGAGTATCAAATCTGCATCAATATTGAATCTGGGGCATTAAAATTTTGAACTATTATCAGTGGGGCATGTTGTATCAATTTTCAAATCAGGTTTCAAATTAGTTTTGCATCAATCAATCAAGTATCGAATCAGTGATTAGGACATGCAATTTTATTTGAATCAATGCGCTACACATATCAATCCAAAGAGGGGCATTTGTAGACACCAAAAACTGGGCAAGTGTCTTAGAATCATTCAAATTTGCAAAATCTCAACCAAATGCTATAATTTTCATCAAAATGGATCAAATCAATTTTAAATGGACATTTATTAATCAACATTGGACAAAATCATTTAAATCAAAGGAAAAATCAAATCATGACATCAAATAGTTAAATAAAATCTTAAAGGGATCAATCACATTATATAATTGATTTTAATCAATTAATTGTTTAGTTTTAAATCAAAAATCAAATTGAACCTATTCCCTTGCATGGCTAATTTAATTAATTGATGGAATTTAATTAATCCTAATATCTTTCAACATAATCTGAGCAACCAATAAGAATTGAGAACACAATGCACATGGATCACTCCAAATAGTTGAATCTCAATCACACATTTTCAACTTTGAATCTCAACCACTCAAATTTGTCTACTTGTCCAAACCTTTGAGACAATCATTTAAATTGTCCCCCCATTTAAAAACATTTTAAAGTTTTTGACTCAACCAAGGCTAAATCATGATCAAGTCACTCTACCCCCTACCCTTGGGATTTTACTATAAATAGAAGTCATTTTGAGAGCATAATATACTAGAAAATTCAAATGGATAGCATTATCACTATAGGCAATTTGAGATAAAATTGAGAGCAATTGAGCAATATCTTAAGCATTTGGAGAGCAAATAGTGAGATTTGAGAGCATTATCATGAGCATTTGAGTTAATCTTTGTATCATTTTGAGAATTGAGAGCTAGATTTAGGCATATTATCATAATTTTCTCATTCTAGGATTGTCACTAGTAGAGAATAAGGCTAAGAGCTCTACTTACCAAGTTTAGATAGAGAACCATGAGATGATATGGATGTTAAATGCAATTCTTTAGATTAAATTTCCATTGTATTTTCATAGAATTGTTGCTAATTGTCCTAATTTCATGAAGGTGTAAACACTCACACACATTTCTAATCACTTCATTCCATAAATTAGTAGATCTAATACTCTTGGCTAGTGGTAACCCCAAATATTTGCAAGGGAGAGTGCCAAGTGTAAAGTTTAAAATCCTATAAATGTTAACTTCAACCTCCCTATTTGTATTGAAGAAATAAACATCTGAATTATCCTTATTAATGCATTGACCAGAGGCTTTAGTATAAGACTCTATAATATTGCGAAAAGAGCTAGCCTCTTTGATACTTGCTTCACCAAAAAGAAGGTTATCATCTACAAATTGTTGATGAGTACAAGGGTCTAATTCAGAGGTAATTTTAATCCCTTTCACAATACCTTCCATCCTAGCCTTAGTGATTGATCTCCCCAAAGTTTCAACCATAATGAGGAAAAGAAAGGGCGACATGGGGTCTCCTTGCCTCAAATCCTGGGAGGTTTTGAAAAAACCTATTGGAGATCCATTTACTAGAATCGACATATATAGACTAGAAATACATTCAAAGACTAATTAATCCATCTTTTTGAGAAGCCAAAAGCTTCCAGACATTTACATAAAAATTTCCAATCTACTTTATCATAAGCTTTCCAAATATCTAACTTAATTAACATACTTGGTACTTTGTTATATGATGAAGGGTGCTCTCCTTAATACCACAAACACATAATAGAAATAGAGAAACAACAACAATTTGCAAGAACAAAAAATGGGCTTCTTATTATCTCCACAAATGTTGAATTACAAATTTCAGAATTACAATATGCAAAGCCACATGGGCATTTCCCTTACAATATTTTGTAGGACAAAGTCTCGAATTATTACCCAGAACTACTCTAAACTGCTCTGACTGCCCTAGACAACACTACGAGCCTTCCTCATATAGGCAATTTTCCACTGCCTGGGAAGGTTCCAAAAATTTAGCCATTAAGGCCGACCAAATTTAGAATTATTTTATTTTTCATTTTATTACATCATAGTTAGCTCAAAACAACTTTTGAAACCCAAACAAAAATTTTGAAGGAAATTTATTTTTTGCCATTTCAGATGGCCCAACATCTGGAGACCATAAGTCATCACTCGTTGACCCGATTGACTATTATGACCCCATTTCGGAAAGGGTGCGAAGTTCTCTACAATACTTAAACTAAGCAAGCTTCATTCAGCCAAAATTTCGACCTCATTCGGGGCCTCTAAAACCTTCAAAACTGAGTTCAAAGTTTCTGTACCCTACTGCCAATACCAAAAATTTTCAATATCTTCAAAACTAGACTTGATTTGGCAATGAAACTTTACTGGCAGGCTGATATGACCAAAATGAACCTCCAAAAAAGAAAATAGACCATTTTGAGCTCGAATGGAAAACTTACTAAAAATAGTAACTTTCCAAAAATAGCAGCTCTGCACAAGATAACCCTTATTGAAAAGAAACCAAAAATATTTTTGGGTGATGCAAGATTTTTCTTACACCCAGGATGCTCTTGCATCATTATATTGGATTGCATGGATAGCTTCTTGAGCTATGATTACCCCTTCTAAGATAGATCTACCTAACACAAAGCATGTTTGTTCTTCAGAAATGAATGTCAGAAGAAGAAGATTTAGTCTATTAGCAAGGGTCTTAGTTAGGAGTTTGTATAAAGTATTACATAGGGCAATTGACCTCAAATCATTGAAACTCTCTGGATTAGGTTTCTTAGGGATCAAATCAAGGAAAGTATTATTGATTTCATTTAAGAGTTTCCCATAATTTCTCATACCTTTGAGAGCACCCACAATCTCTGAGCCAATAAAGGGCCAACATTTCTAGTAAAATAATGCTGGGAAACCATCAAGCCTAGGAGATTTATCAGGGTGGAGATCTTAAAGAGAAGATTCTACTTCTTCCATAGAGAATTTTACATTAAGAGATCTATTTTGACACTCCATAATGATGTGTGGAATATTATTTAATATGTTGTTTTGAGCTATTACTTTAGATCCATCCAAGTTACTAAGGATGTTCTCAAAGTAATCAACTACCTCAGAGGCTATTAATTTAGGATCTTCTAGCACTAGTACCCCATTATTTTTCTTAATTTTCAAAATTCTATTAACCGATCTTTTGGATTTGGCAATATTATGAAATTTTTTTGTGTTCTTATCTTCTTCACTTAGCCATGTTTCTCGCGATCTTTGTTTCTAGAAAATCTCCTCTCTTGCAAGAATATCCTCATATTCCCACAGAAGAGCCTTCTCCTCCTCATAGGATGCCAAATTCATGCCCCTAAGCAACACTACCTCATTTAAAGTAGCTAACTTCTTTTCTACCTCTAGTTTCTTCTTGAAGATATTACCAAAGTGGAGATGATTCCAATTTAGTAGTTTTCTCTTGATTAATTTTAGTTTAGACATGACTATGTATGTTTTGGATCCTTCAAAGATGGCCTCCTTCCACCACTTTTCAATATTATTTAAATAGTCTTCCTCCAAAAGCCACATCTTCTCAAATTTAAAGGGATTATTCTTGGGGAGGTTGATTTCCACGAGGGCTAATTCAACAGGAAAATGATTAGAACCAAAAAAGAGTAAAATGTTAGCTTTCATATCAAAGTTAAAGTTTACAAGATCTCTGATAAAGAAAAATCTATCCAACTTCTCTGCTATCCTACTGATATCTTCTCTTTTGTTAGACCAAGTAAAGCTTCCATCTCCAGTGCCGACATCTAGGACATTGAGGTTATCAATCCATGCTTTAAATTCTCTCATTGTCTAAGTTGGTTTCTTAGATCCTCCTACTTTGTCCGCTTCACATATAATAGCGTTAAAGTCACCTCCCATAAATATTGGTTCATTAGGGTGAGCCATTATAAAGTTACAAATTTCTTGCCAAACTTCTCTCTTCTTAGGAAGGAACTTTGGTCCATAAATGTTGATTAGCAAAAAGTTGAGATTACTTTTAGTGCTTCTTACCCTACCACTAATCCAATTAGACCTAGTTTCTAATGGGATAAAGTTACAATACCTAGGATTCCATATAACTCTTAACCACTTTAGGCCCCTATAGATGGGGAGCCTATGACCTCCCATCCTCCTAACTTCCTGTTTAGAGATAAATATCCTTCCTCATCTAATTTAGTTTCCTAAAGAATAATCATTTCATAATTAAAAAGAGATAAATGCCTTTTGATCAGACATTCTTTGTTAGGGGCATTTAGGCCCCTAACATTCCACGTTATGATTTTCATGGCTGGGTGGGAAGGTACTTCCCCTTCCCTGCATCTAAAAGTTCGGTGATTTAAATTTGACCTAAAGTCTAACCTACCTTCTCTCTCAACTCTTTGTGGGATTTTCTTCCTCTTGACTTAGGTACTAATGCATAGTCTGGAAAGACTTTACCTGTGATTTTAGTTTTAAGACCCAGGTTAATACAAGGGAAGAAATATTTTGCTACAAATTTTCCTTATCAAAATTTTCTTCCTCTCTTTCCAAGGCTTCAAGAATCTTGGGAAACTAGCATCAACTATAGGGAGTAAGTCTAAACCTAAAAAATCATTAATTTATTCAATCTCCTCTCTATCCTTAGGATTATAGTGCATGGGGGAGTCTTCCCCCGTATATACTCTACTACTCTCGAAACCTGGGTTACTCCTTGTTGATGGGATCTTCTCTATTTTGTCCTCATGGCACCGTTCTGTTCTTTCAATTGCATCTTTTCCTGTACCTAACCCAAATTCCTATCCATAGAATCAACTTCCATAAGAAACCTATCCCCATCCATTGATCCTTCCTTAATATTGGTAAGTTCATTTTCCACAAATTCTTTCACTACCTCTGCTTGATCTTTGACCATTTCCAAAGAATTTTTATATTCCTCTATACTAATGTCATTTAACTTTTCAACACTGGGGAAATCCTTAGAAAAATTTAAGTCAATAGGATGGGGGTCATTGGGAACCCTGCTATATTCTGACTGATTATGTTCTACATCAATTGGAATGTGTGAATAAATCTGACTTACTATTTTTTTGTTGCTAATGGCTATTTGCTTATCAGTTGAATCTACTACAACATCACTAATCCTTTTGCCTATCTCTTCTTTACTAGTCTTAGCTATTCTATCCAGTTTCAGAGTAATATGATTAACTTGATCAGACAAGGAAATTGGCTGAGCCTGTTTATCCTTAGACTATGCCAAGGGTGAGGTGATCAAGGTTCCTGCATTTTGATTTGAGGGGAATTCAATTGTAAATCCACCTCTATTCTGATTAAATCGAATAGAAATACAAATTAAGTCTTCTAATCGGCAAGGGTTTTCTAGGAACTAGGGAATCCTTTTTTGCTACTACTAATTCAGAAAGGAGGACAAGATTTACCTTAAAAATGGAAGATTTACTCTTAATAACAATAGGTTTAAGTATTTTAATAGCTATATCCATTTTAACTATAATTACCATATTTGATTAGGGGAGAACAATGTCAATTGAGCTTATAAAGGAACCTACTAGATGACCTATTTTCCTCAAGATTACTTTATTAGTACATTCTATGGGAAGATCTTTAAGCAGTACTACTCTAGCTACAAAAAAATCTTTCAAGTTGTTAGGGTTGAAAGTAGGGGACCAATAAAAAATAGAAAAATCTGATCCATGATAACTCTAGGGCATCCCTTATTTAAAAGATTAGTTTTCATCTCCTTATCAGTGCAACTAATAAGAATAAATTTGTCGGGGAGCAGCGCAACACCTACCTGGTTGGGAAATTTCATTTTAAACCAGCGAGCAATTTTCTCAGAAGGAATTCCATAACCATTCCAGCGGACAAAGACTCCATATTCCTTACATAGCTCCTACTCGTCCTCTCTATCATACCATCATCAATTTCCAAGATAAGGGCTTCCTGTTTAGCCTGATTAAGATGGATCTCTGGGTTCTGAAGAGTATTAAGAGTCATCCTATGGTGAGGAGGAGAATAAAGGCCTAACGAGGGTTTTAGAGAAGCTACATTCTTCTTTGAGTTTGTCAGAGCTTCTATTTTCTTCAAAGGAGACTGAGTTGTATCATGCCTATGATGTGGAGGTGAATAAGGGGTTACAGTGTGGGGGCGAGAGGATATATTCTGAGATCCAGATCTAGATTCCTTGATCTTCTCCCTAGGTTGAAGAAGTGAAAAACTATTTGCCAGAGGCAATGCTAAATGTTTTCTCTTGTCGAGGAATGACTTTGATTTAAACCTCTTTGTACTTGACTGAAAAACCATAAAATTAGATTTTTTATAGGCAACCAAAGTCCATTGATCATCGTTCAGAGAAACCATAACTGCTTTTGGGTGTTGAGAGGAGTTTATAATTGCTCTAGGGCACATACGGCCCCCAAACCTACCCCTTCCCCTCCTTGCAGACATAGAGTCATTAGTAGTGCTATCATAATAGCGCCAGGAGGAATGAGGCCTTCGCGCCATGAGTTGAGAATTCCAAGCATAACGGGTAGCAAAAAAAACCTCCGAGTGCTTCTGTAAGCTTTCAACACTAAAATGTTTTTGTGAATAAGCTAATGAAAAAGCAGAGTAGAAAGTCATTTTTTCGCTTAATGCATAACATATTATTAATGCAAATTTAATAATAATATTAAAATATCATGATATAATCTAATAAAATAAAATAACTTTATTTGATTTAATAATTTTAAATGACTAATAAATAAATAAAATATTTTTTTATAATATAATTTAATAAAATAAAATAATTTTATATGATTTAATAATTTTAAATGACACAATAGATAAATAAAACATTTTTTTTATAAATAATATTTTTAATTCTGTCTTAATGTAATTGTTTAAGTGCATTTTCTTTTTAAGTATTCTTATATAAAATTTCAATCATGCAAAAAGAAAAGAAAATATTAGATGACTTCACAAATTTATTTCTTTTATTTTTTTATTGTTTTTTCCTCTGATATAAGGCAAACAGCTATAAAGAACCTGTTTTAAAATCTTATACAGATTTTTCTATATATCATAATTTTTAAAAATGAGAAATAAAAGCAAAGTTCTAAATGTTCTAAATATAGATAAAAGCAGCCACCTTGTGTATAAAGAGACATCGGATTTTTAAAAATGAGATATAAAAGCAAAGTTCTAAATGTAGATAAAAGCAAAGTTCTGATTATAGATAAAAGCAAAGTTCTGATTATAGATAAAAGCAGCCACCTTGTGTCTAAAGAGACATCGGATATTTCTTTATTTTTATTTTAGAATAATGAAGGTCAGAGGCTAAAACATAATTATTCTTGTCCCTTCCGTTCCGACTCATATGTTGTTCAGGCAGCAATATAAATGGTTTAAAATGTTTCAGAAGAACATTTGGTAGATATTTGATTTTTCATGACAATGTTTAGCAGAAATTTGATTGTTTTCTGAGCTTTGTGTGCGTTGATTGATCTAATTGGGGTGAATGCAGGTACAATTCGGTTTAGTGTGTTCACCTTCAATTGAATCGTGAATTCGAAGTGTGGATGGATGTGCCTCCTTATACGGATCTGAATACATATTAGATTTTTGAGATCGTCTTTTTAAGTTCATTAAATTCTATTCCACCCACTTTATATTCAAGGGATTTCACCTAATAGCACGTGGAATCTGTGAGGATAAACCATAAACCATGAAAACGAACAGCAAGGAAGTTTACTCTACCCAGTTCGATTTACTGGAGAACAGAATGAATTACCCAAATATAGATGACAATTCCACAACTGAAATTAAGAGCTCTGAGTTCACCGTCGATCATGATGGCCTTTACGATCCTGTAAGTGCACTTCTTGTCTTCTTTTCTTGAGTCACGATGAGATATAAATGCTTTCAAATTCTCCCTTTTGCTGAAATAGCGCGGTTTTGATTTCTGAGATCCTTCTTTAAGGTTAAATGAATAGTTTGAGATAGATTAAGCTGATTGCATTTTTGAACTGGGGTTGTATTTTTGATGGATCAGAGTGATGATTTGGCAGAGCTTCACTGGCTTGCGAGCTTTTTAGAGGAACCTTTACTTGAAAATGTACCGAAACCACCGATTTCACCTTGTTCTGGCTCAGAAACTAAGGATATGCATGTTGTAGAACAAATTTTTGATGGGTTTAGAAACTCAAGTAGCATATCAGCATTTGAAAGCAGCTCTTGGTCTGGAAATATACCTACTTATGTTCCTGATTTTTCTGCTCCAGGCAAGGTTAGAAGTATCAGGGCAAGAGTCCCGTTTAGCAATTGGGGCACCGGGAGTCTCCCTTTTGTTAACTCTAATCCAGTTATGCAGAATTGTCCAAACACTTCTGTCTCTGCTAATGCTGCTGTCTCCACTCATTCAGATTTATTGAGTTCTCGGCAAGTAAAATCCCAATCCTCAAACAGATTTTCTCAGACAGATCGGGAGATTGAAAGAAACTGGGAGGATGCGACAAGGGTCGTTAAATGTATGAAATGTGGCACACGGAAAACCCCTCACTGGATCGATGGAACAAAGATACTGTGTGCTGCTTGCCATACAAAGTATAGTACATCTGAAGGCCATCTACATCACTTCGTCTCTGAGAAAGAAAAATGCCATTTTTCAAATAAAATTTCCAAGAGAAATCAGGGGATCAGAAAGAAGGAACAAGGTAAGCTACAGGTCATAAACAAAATTTCCAAGAGAAATCAGGGGATCAAAGAGAAGGAACAAGGTAAGCTACAAGTCATGAAATGCATGCATTGTGGCACCCAGAAAACTCCACAATGGAGAGCTGGACCAATGGGTCCTAAGACACTATGCAATGCCTGTGGTGTGAGATATAGGTCTGGAAGACTTGTACCGGAATATAGACCTTCTGCAAGTCCTACATTTTCAGTTGATAAGCACTCCAACTCCCATAAGAAGATCTTGGAAATGATCGGTCAAAAGGGATTTACATCACAAGCCTCTGAGGCAAACCAAACAAGTACTGGTTCGGAAGTATTGGAAAACTATCCAAACTCTTCTCTCCTTCCTAATACTGCAGTATGTAGTGGTTCAAATTATTCTGTTCCCCACCAAACAAAATCTGATTCCTTAAACAAAATCCCAAAGTCGAAGAAGGGGATTATTAGAAAAGGGCAGGATGCACTGAATGCCAGGAATTGCATTGAATGTGGCAACCAGAGAACCTCACAGTGGACAGTGGGATCAATGGATTCTAAAACACCATTCAACACCTGTGGTGTGAAATATAGGTCTGGAAGAAATTCGCCAGACTACAGACCTGTTGCAAGTCCTACATTTTCGGTTGATAAACACTCTTACTCCCAGAAGATGGCCTTAGAAAGGAAGGCTCAAAAGGAACTTGTCTATCAAAGAAAACAAACACATATTGCTTCCAAATTACAAGATTCACATGCAGAACCACCACAAAATGGTTTGGAGAATCAACCAAAATCTTTTCTCTCTGATGACGCTTCAGTCTGTAGTGTTTCGGATTACTTTGTTTCGAAGCAAGTGAGTTCTGATCCCTTAAGAAAAATTCAAAAGGCAAACGAGGGGATCATTAGAAAGGTGCAGAAGGCAATGAAGGTCAGCAAATGTATGCACTGCAGCATTCAAAAAACCCCACAATGGAGAGATGGACCGATGGGTCCTAAGACATTATGCAATGCCTGTGGAGTGAGATACAGGGCTGGAAAACTTCTACCAGAATACAGACCTGCTGCTAGTCCTACATTTTCATCTAATAAGCACTCAAACTCCCACCAAAAAGTCTTGGAAATAAGGAGTCAAAAGGACTTAGTAGCCCAACCTTCATAGCACATTTTGGTTTCCAAATACAGCCTTTTCATATGAAAACATCACAAAAAGCTGGCAAGATTAATTCTTGAGGAGTTGAGACATTCAAAGCTCATCTCAGGCATGTGGCTTTTGAGTAAGTAGGGATTTTTATATTATTTGTATTTGGTTTGAAGTGCAGGAGGTTGCTCGTTGAAATCAGTTTTGCAAACATTTATTTTTAATAAATACAATCAATATGTAAGGTCCACAGTTTTAGCTTCTTCCAGTTGGAACATTTACTTTGTTTCCAGGGAAAAAGATAAGAAATGAAATTGTTATTTATTGAATGTAATCTATCTGTCTGTGTGTTGCTTACTTGAAGTTGAAGGTGGAATGCTCTAGGAAAATAATGAATGTCCCTGAGTGTCAAGCAGATCCAATAGTCTTGTAAAATTGAATTTTGATGATGCAGACAAGAGTAATGCATATCTTGATAGCATTGGGGACGCCCTCTGTAAGAGTCATGGTCATACAGATCTCCCGTGTGCTTATCTTCAGGCTTTCCCAAAGTCTCAAACAATAATTTTCAAGCTTCAGCCCTAGTGCTAGGCCTACGGATTGTCTATTTGGAAAATATGAGAATAGTGATGAGAGTGACTCAATGTTTGTTATCATTAACATGAAAATTAAGGGGTAGAGATCTGCTGGTTATACATGGTACATAGTCATACCAAAGACATCTATAGTCTAGAATTGGTTATTTTAAAATTCAAGAATTCATCTAACTAGGAGCTCGATATCTATTAGTATTACTTTAAGGAATGTACCTGAAATCTAATGCAAAGCAGACTTCATTTTTAGAAGTTTAGCAAAATGCATAACATGGTAAAATAAATAGCTTGCCATTCTGGAAGGTAACTCTTCTACTTTCTCTACCCAATATAAGTTATAGATTCATCTCATTGGTTTTCCTTTCCAAAATTTTCAGACTAAAATTTGTCTCTCTTCCCTAGCCATTACAAGTCGGTTTGTTTCCCTCTACCCATTCTAATTTTCAGTGCAGTACACAAAATTGTTTTCTACAAGTTTACACTTTAAGCAACAGAAAGGCCAACTTCAATTTTAATTATGTAAATGAAAAATGCATATAAAAGTCCATATTACATTTATACAAAGAGTATCCAGAAACCCCCTAACAGAAGGCAATCACTGGCTGTCCTATAAAGACCATCTTGGATGAGGCATTCCAGCTCGTTTCTCCCAAATAGTAAGGAATTCACTAGATGCATCTGAAGGCCATCCTGGATGGAGCCTTCCAGAATTGGTGTCTTACATGTTACTGCCTTCCATGCATGGTGTTACTGCCTGACAAACAAGGTTGAAGACCACCAAACTAACAAGGAAGGCTTCTCTTCTCCCATATCAAACTCAGACAATTACAAGCCACATTTCAAAGCGTTAGGAGGGGTTAGAGAGCCCTTTAGAAAACATTTCATAAAGCCTAAAGGTATTTCTACACTAATTAAGAAGAGTGGAGTAGCTATAATGAAGAGCAAGTTACATATACATTCAACAAAAGTATTGTGTTTCTGGTTTGCCAATGCTAGGTTGTGAACTGTGCTTTCCCCTAGAATATTTGATGTCAAGTAATACATTTACAAGCAAAGACTCCACTGGGGCATATTGTACCAATGCAGCACGAAGATTTACTGCAGAAATTCAGACTTCAAAGGTCAGTCTTATGCATCCAATGCACCTTGCAGATTGAATTGCTGGAGTTTACAAACTTGAAACAGGTGGGTGATCTGATTTAAGCTGGAATTCAGGAAACAATGCACTTGATGAGGAACTTATTGTATTATAAGCAGCAATTGAACAAAACTCAAACAAGAGAAGAATAAATTTTCACATCTTCATCCTAATGATGGATCATAGTGTGTGATCTGAAATGTTTATCATGAAAAATAAAGTGGACAATGGTTTCCCCAAAGCTTAATGCTCTTTATCTCACAAACAATGAAAACCTCATGGCCGTGACTCAAGATTGACAACTATGAACAGGTAAACAATGTAAATTCTTATTTCAGCTGAGAGTTTATAAGAGCTCAATTGTAGCTGTGTTAGACATAGGGTAAGCTCTCATCTTATGTGCAGGCATACTTTTAGTGAATACATTTGGAGAATGTGCATAATCACAAGGCTGTCAACTCCATCTACCTATTTTTCTGTGGATGAAATGCTGTGAATTTTGTCAATTTTGTCAGTCAACAACCATAATGAAGACCAAAAATGCCTGAGAAACCGACTATCATTTTCTAACACAATGGTGTATGGTAGGCCAAAATGGACATATGCATTTTCAAAGAACATTTTAGCAGTGGCCTTTGCATTGGACCCCTTCTTGCGAGGCATCAGAAATCCCATCTTTCAGAACCTGTCAACCACAACATATACAAAATAATGACCTTGTCTGGCTGTAGTGAGATCTGACATGAAATCGATGAAAACAAATTACTGGGACTTGTCAGGAATTGAGAGGCTGCAGAAGATAGGATATATTTACCATCATTATGTAATTTTGGCCTGTAGAAGTTTCTCTATCTGTATGACATTTCTGGATTTGATTGTGTGAGTATTTTTTTGCCTCAGCATTTCGGATCACACTCCGTGATCCAACATTCTATCCCAAAGTGTTCTGCAACCCAATTGTAGTGAGCTTCCTAGATCATCTTTTGATGCTCTTCAATAGGAACACCAATGTGCCCCATGTGGTATAGGAGTCCGTTCTCTAGGGGATACTCAGGAACGTAACTCTAGTTGCCAATCTTTGGTACATGTCTGAAAAGTTAAGATATTTGAGATATAGCTAAGGCCATTTGTGTCTCATGGTCACTGGAGTGTAGAACCATTTTCAAGGCTACTATTAGGGATCAGCTCAGGAAGTTAGCAACTATATTGGAACCCTCCTCATGTCGCACATTGAGGTGGAACTGTTGGAGATATTTATATCACCTTTGAATCAGTCATTCTGCAGCTTGCCTTGAGTTTACATGAACTATGGAGGCTTGTGATCTATATGTGTGACCATCTCTTTCCTTGTATATAATACTTCCATTTTTTACGAGTCTGGAGCATAATGGAGGGTTTTTTTTCATATCTTGGATAGCTATGCACTATGTCAAAAAAAAGTCTCATTATGATATGCAATAGGGTGATCACTCCTAGTGCACACTTGGAGACATCCATCTCTATCTGTAACGTTCCCTTCCTGATTTGCCCTAGAAGTTACCGTAAATCACAATTGCAATAGATTAGGGTAAGGATTTACCAAATAAATTGGTTTCTTTAATTTGTGATCCGTTCCACCACATGAGCACAATGTCAACATACTATATATATATATATATATATATGTATGTATGTACGTACATATGTGTACATACATACATATATATGTATGTATGTATATGTATATGTATATGTAAATATATATACATATATATGTATATGTGTATATGTGTATATGTATATGTGTGTGTGTGTATCTTCATTATTATGTAGTACTTAAATTGTCTGTGAATTTCAATTCGAGAAGGTGTGGAGTAAGGAGGCATAGTAGGGTGCCCTAAGACAGCAGTTCTCCCTCCATATGTTCCTCATCCATTCTTCAATGGTTGGAGTTAACTATGATTCACCAATACTCCCCTGATGTTGGAGTTGGAAAGGTACTTGCAATTGGGTGCCCTCAGCGGTTCTCCCTTTAAAGTGTAGTAGGGTGCCCTCATAGCTGTTCTCTTTTAATTGTCACTGCAAAAGGGTGCCCTTAGCAGTTCTCCCTTTATTGTAGACTCTTTCCCACTCCCTTTTGACAGACTATTGCAAGATTAAATTCACATTTTAGTAATTATTAACATCAGACACAGATGCATTATAAAATTATATAAATAAGCTAATCATTGTTTCTGCATTATTGACGATAGAATAATATAAACACCCTAGACTTAGATCTGATTTCTGTATTCTGTTCCTAAAATTGAAGATTCAATCTGCTCAAGGATTTATGTTTTGTTGTGATTCAATTTTTGTTCATTCTTACATTCAATGCTCCCCCATCAATGACGATCTTGTCCAGTTATATTTCTTCAGGAGGAATGGAAAGACATGTCCCTGATGGCGGTACCCAAGAGAGGCATCTCTTCCAAATGGATCACGTTTCCCAGAATACGTGGCTTTTGGTGACCGGTAGTTTAGTGTCTAATTTGAAATAAATATTCTCTAATAACCCGTTCCTTCTTCCATTGATCAATCTTGGATTAATCCTCTTAACACAGGGGCTACCATCTTTAATACAACAATCTTTTCCTTAGCAATTATCTCTTTATGTTAACAGTGATGACATGGTTTGAAATTATGGTTGCATTCCAATTGGTTCCAGATCATAAACGAAATTGTGAATAGCATATTGTATTATCGCAGGGACGTGACACTTTAACCACTTATCGCTGCCTCAGGTATTTGAACTTTTGTTAATTACTGCGATCACTTGATCTCTTTAATTAACGTCCCTTGCAAATTTGAAGGGTGTAGTTCTGTCAGAAAATTGTGAAATCTTATGGAATAAGCCACTTTTCATAGTGAATACAATCATGTCATAGTTGGGACATGACATCATCGCACAACACAATTGCAGATTAGGAAAAACAAGAACTAGAATTTAACACCTCTTCTTCATGCTTGTGAATGCTCATTGTTGTGCCTCTTTGCATATGAATTTTGCTGGAGAACCCCTGCTTAGTTTAGAGGCCATGCAATGTGAGAGAATTTTTCTGAATTTTCTAGGCCTATTTTTTCAGGGCTACCAATTTTTTATTACTTAAATATTCTTTTGGTCAACACATACACCATCTGTGTTGACAATGTAGCTAAAAGTTTTGGTTTCTATCCATTCAAACAAGCATTTCTCTACATTGACATACAACGAATATTGCCATAGAGTTGAAATAACTTGTTGAACATGTTGTAGGCACTCTTCCCAAGATTTATTGAAGATGAGGATGCCATATGAGTAAAAGACCATAAAATAATCAATGGAAGTCTTATGTGCATCATTCATCATTCTCATGAAAGTGGTGGATGTATTTGTTAGACCAAATGACATAACCAATGTATGTCCCTTTTTCGGAATACCCTAAATTTTGCCCTAGAATCACAAGTTCAATTAAAACATGAGGTAATATAGATTGGATTATAACTTTATCCATAGTTCAAAATATTGTTACCGGCAACTTATCGCCGAGGGCAAAAAAAAAACATCAGAAAATATCGGAGATAAGTCAGATACTTCTCGGGGAACTGTTAGGAATAACAATCCACCAACACAACTGAGAGGGGGGGGGGGTGAATCAGTTGTGAGACAAAAATTTAAACTTTAAACTTTATAATCCAAAACACTTAATCAGAATATCAACACAATGTATGCAACACCATAACACAATATTTTGTTGTCGAGGAAACCCTATTAAAGGTAAAACCCCGGTGGGAATTAGCACCCACTAATGATGAACTGAAAGTATAGTATCCCTGCTAAAAGATTTAGCCCTATTAGGAGCTTATTAATGGATACAGTACATAGACCCCATTAAAGGACAGATCCTGTTAGGCGTTGAGAAAAAATGGAAGGCTCACTGCCCAAAGAAAGTTAAATCCACCTTCAGGACTCACTGTCCGAAATTCAATTGTATAGAAGATATACAATCCAATGAATTGTCTGCTAGTAACTGTCTTTGCTTGACCAGTTCCAATGGAGCTCCTCAATCACAACCTCTGCTCCACATACAACAAACTTCACAAATACAAGCTCGTAACTTTCACACACATATATACATTCTCTTTATTCTCCATAAACAACTCTTCTTTATACCCTATTACAATAACCAATTAGGTCGGCCAATTAAGACTTCCCTAATGAACAAATAATTAAATAGACCCTTGCTAAGATACACACTGTACCTTACACAAGTATACAATAGTTACAATGTCAAATACACTCTAGGATCCGAAATCCATGCTCACCATCTTCACAGCACGTTACACATCTTCAGTCAACTTTAAATAGGTTTTCGCAAGACCACACGCTTCAGCTGACGTTGCCTTGAACACAACAACTCCATAAGCACAAATAATATTCTCCAATATGTCTTCTATCACGTCTTAAGCTCGCAGGTCACAAATCATGCTCGCATAAGAGTTATCTAAAAAATACAGAGACTAACTCTGTCACTGTCCAGTAACCAGTCTTCACTAAAACAACTGTAACTCACTCCATCTGCAATATTAAGCCAAGCGACCTTAGACATAAGGTCACAACTCATCCCTGTACATATTCCTATCTTCGCATGCTCTGAAACAACCGTACAAAAGCCGTACACTTCTGTCAGTCATCCATACATCACTGTTAACCAGTCTATTTGCCCTCATCTGAAACATATGTTGACAACAATAACAAACAATGAGAATCAACACATATTACAGAACCAATTCCAACAATCTCCCCCTTTGGCATTGATGGCAACATATGAGAAAATCCATCAATCCAAAAGTACAACTTTTTCAGTGACCACTTTACAATTCTTCTCAATATTCTCTCCCTTAAAATAGTAGGGTCACTGAATCTCTCCCCCTTTGACATTAATGGCAAAGGGTGCCATTATCCAATCTCTGATTATCTCATCTTAGGTGCAAAATCACCCAAATGTGCTCTGTATAGTTCATGTGATCACTCCCCTTGAGGAGTAGATCCAAGCATCGAGTTCATAAGTGATATAGCTCCGAAAACCACTGGACTGATGCATTCCTGCATCAATTAATTCTCACAAGGAGGGGCTCTCACCCCTAGCATACCTTTGAGATATTCAAAGGTATCTTTTGGCAAAGGTTTTGTAAATATGTCTGCTATTTGTTCCTTTGTGTTGATATACTCCAATCTGATCTCTTTCTCTGCTACCTTGTCTCTTAAGAAATGATACTTTATTGATATATGCTTTGTTTTAGAATGCATAACTGGATTCTTTGACATATTCATTGTGCTAGTGTTATCACAATGTATAACCATAGGTTCTTCAAAGATTATTCCAATAGCTTTCATCATTTGCTTCATCCAAACAATTTGAGTGCAGTTATAGCAGCAACAACATATTCTGATTCAGCAGTAGATTGAGCTATACAGTCCCTCTTCTTACTTAGCCATGAAACCAATCTTTTCCCAAGGAAAAAATGCACCTCCACTAGTACTTTTTCTGTCATCCACACTTCCTGCCCAATCAGTGTCAGTATAAGCATGTAACACAAAATCATTAGATTTTTCATACCATAATTCATACTCAAGTGTTCCCTTCAAGTATCTGAATATCCTTTTCACAACAACAAGGTGAGTCTCTTTAGGATTTTCTTGATATCTCGCCACAATTCCAACAACATTAGCCATGTCATGTTTAGCATGAGTTAGATATTGTAGGCCTCCAATCATTGATCTATACTTTGTCTAAAAACCACTTGCACTTTCATCAGTATTAGTAAGTTTATAACCAGTAACCATGGGTGTTCTAATAGGTTTACAATCTTCCATTCCAAATTTCTTTAACATCTCTTTAAGATACTTTGTCTGAGAAATGAAAATTCCATCTTTGTTTTGATTAATTTGTAAGCCAAGGAAAAATTTCATTTCACCTGTCATTGACATCTCAAATTCATTTTCCATTTCCTTAGAGAACTTCTTACTCATCTCATCATTGCCTCCAAGAATAATGTCATCCCCAAAAACATCAACTATTAGAATTTCTTCTTTATTAGTTCTCAAAAATAAATTACTATCAGCATTACCTTTTTTGAAACCAAGACTCAGTAGATACTTATCCAATCTTGCATACCATGCTTTAGGTCCTTGTTTTAGTCCATATAATGCCTTCTTCAGTTTACATACCATATCCTCATTCTCTGTCAAAGGAAGTCCATCAAGTTGTTCAATGTAAACTTCTTCCTCAAGATCACCCTTTTGGAATGCAAATTTAACATCCATCTGATATACTTTAAAGTCTTTATGTGCAACATAAGAAAGAAAGTCTTACTGCCTCCAATCTAGCAACATGACCAAATGTTTCTTCAAAGTCTATGTCTTCTTGTTGAGAGTAGCCTTTACAAACAAGTCTTGCTTTATTTCTTACAACTGTCCCTTCTTCATTCATCTTATTTTGGAAAATCCATTTAGTTCCTATCACATTCTTGTCTTTAGGCCTAGGAACCATTTCCCAAGTATTGTTTTTCTTTATTTGATCCAATTCTTCTTGCATTGCTTTAGTCCAAGATTCATCCTTACAAGCTTCATCAGTAGTTTTAGGTTCAACTTGAGAAATCAAACAAATTTCATTCCTTAATCTAGACCTTGTCAACATTCCTTTATTAGCATCACCAATGATTTGATTTTCAGGATGGTTCTTCTTTACATACCTCAGCGTCTTTTGAATATCAGTCGAGTCATTCAAACATATTTCCATCTCATGATCAACTTCAAATGGTTCTTCTTGATTTGTAACAACTTCTTTGTTATTTGAATTCTGTCTGTAATCATAAACTCTGTCTTGAATCTGAAACTTCTCATCAATTCTCACATTAGCACTTTCAATCATCTTTCTCAATCTCAGATTAAAACATTTGTAAGCCTTTCTCTTAGTAGAATAACTAAGAAAGATCCCTTTATCACTTCTAGCACCAAATTTTCCTATGTCATCATCTCTTTTGATATAACATTTACTACCAAATATTTTGAAATATTTCATAGTAGGATTATGACTAAACCATAATTCATAAGGAGTCTTACTTGTACCTTCTTTGATCTGAATTATGTTCAAAGTGTAAACAACAACACCAACAACTTCTCTCCAATGAATCTGTGACACATTTCCTTCCAGCAACATAGTTCTAGCAGCACTAAAATTGTTCTGTTTCTTCGCTTTGCAATCCCATTTTGTTGTGGAGTCCTAGGAGCTGATGTTTGTCTATATATGCCATACTCTTCGCAGTAGTTATTAAACATATCTGAAGTAAATTCTCCACCTTTGCTTGATCTCAAACATTTTATCTTTAAACCATATTCATTCTCAACTTTTGCTTTAAAAATCTTAAATTTGTCTAAAGCCTCAGACTTTTCTCTAAGAAATGCAACCCACATCATCCTAAAGAAACCATCAACAAAAAGTATAAAATACCTCTCACCATAATAAGATCTTGTTCTTGTAGGTCCTCAAAGATCTGCATGCGCTAGATCTAACTTCCCTTTAGCTGAGTAAGATTTGCTTTGAAAGCTGCTTTTAGTTTGTTTCCCCATTCTACATTCTCTACACATGGTGTTAGATGGTTTTACAATCTTCGGTAGGTCTCTAACAGCATTTGTCATACTTGCTTTCACAATATTATCAAAATTCACATGACAAAATCTTCTGTGCCATAACCAACTGTCATCAGTCTTTGCAACAAAAGAAGAAACCTCAGATGTGTTCAACAATACATTACCTCTTGATTTAGTACCAGTTGCAATCAAATCTCCTGACTTGCTTCTGATAGAACATCTCCCATTAATGGACTCCAGTTGATAACCCTTGTCTAGAAGTTGTCCAACACTTAACAAATTGTGCTTGAGTCCATCAACAAGTAGTACATCATCAGTATTAGTCTTACCATCCATAGAAATTGATCCTACTCCAATGATAAACTTAGGAACATTATCACCAAATCTGACCACACCACCATCATACTTTGTTAGCTTAAAAAACTTATTTTTATCACCAGTCATATGATGTGAACAACCACTATCTATGATTCATTCTGATTTCTTCTCAACATGTGAAACTAGGGGTTTTTCTTCATGAATAGGTTCATCATCTTTAATAGCAATAAATCCAGTCTCATCATAGTCTATTTCATCATCATTAGAAACACCTTCACTAGCATAATAACATTCTTTATCCTTTGAGTAATTAGGTCTGTGAAACTTAGATTTGTGCTTAGGAACCCTTGTAGGACATCTAGATGCAAAATGACCAATCTTATTACATGAAAAACATTTTAAGGGTAGCTTTCCTTCAAACTTACCTTTACCTCTCTTTTCTCTTCTTGTGATCAGGGCCACAATCTCATCTAACTCCTTTTCTTCTTGTATCTTTTCCCATTTATCAGCATACTCACCAAGCTCTTCTTGCAAATCATCTCTGCTATTGCTTGCTAGACTTGATAAAGTTCTTTTGTCATTATGCATAGTCGCCTTAAATTTTGATTCAGGCTTAGGTAATGAATCTCCAAGTTCTGTGGCCTCAAAGGTAGTTAATTTAGCAATCAACATCTCTTTGTTAAAGTTCGTAGTCAAAGGTATGATCTCCTCTATTGCTTGCACTTCAGTCTTATACACAAGTGTCAAATATCTAAGAATCTTTGCAATCACTTCTTCTTCATTGTATGTGCCTCCAAAATTTCTAATGCCAATAATAACCTCTGTAACCCTCTGTACATATGCTCTAACATTTTCATCATTTCTCATTCTCAAAGTCTCCATCTTTGTCTTCTAATTCTGCAACTTCGCTTGTTTAGTAAATCTGTCTCCTTCATATAGTGCTTCCAATCTTGACCAAATTTTGTGTGCTGAATCGAAGTCCTTAACCTCAGTAAATTCACCTTCAAAGAGCTTACTAATCAATGCTTCCCTTGCAACCATGTTGTAGGAGAACAACTTCTTCTCCTCATCAGTGACACTGTCCAATTCATCTTCAGGCTTGATCCACTCTTCTTTCTTTGTTATCATCCAGTAGTCAATACCCAAACATAACAAATGTGTTCTCATCTTGTTCTTCCAATTGTCAAAATTATCAGCATCAAACTTTGGACTTTCCTTCCTATAGAATGCCATCTCCAAGGTCACCTCAAGCTGTTAAGCTTTCTCTCTGAGGACTAGAAGCTCTGATACCAATTGTTAGGAATAACAGTCCACCAACACAACTGAGAGGGCGAGGGGTGAATCAGTTGTGAGACAGAAATTTAAACTTTAAACTTTATAATCCAAAACACTTAATCAGAATATCAACACAATGAATACAACACCATACCATAATATTTTGTTTTCGAGGAAACCCTGTAAAAGGTAAAACCCCAGTGGGAATTAGCGCCCGCTAATGATGTACTGAAAGTATAGTATCCTTGCTAAAATATTTAGCTCTGTTAGGAGCTTATTAATGCATACGGTACATAGTCTCTGTTAAAGGACAAACCCTGATAGGAGTCAAAAAAAAATGGAAGGCTCACTGCCCAAGCACACTGCCCAGGTACACTGCCCAAAGAAGGTTAAATCCACCTTCAGGACTCAGTGTCCGAAATTCAATTGTATAGAAGATATACAATCCAATGAACTGTCTGCTAGGAACTGTCATTGCTTGATTAGTTCCAATGAAGCTCCTCAATTACAACCTCTTCTCTACATCCAACAGACTTCACAAATACAAGCTCGCAACTTTCACACATACATACATTCTCTTTATTCTCCAAGAACAACTCTTCTTTATACCCTATTACAATAACTAATTAGGTCGGCCAATTAAGACTTCCCTAATGAAAAAATAATTAAATAGACGCTTGCTAAGATACACACGGTACCTTACACAAGTATACAATAGTTACAATGCATCAAATACACTCTAGGATCTGAAATCCATGCTCGCCATCTTCACAACACGTTACACATCTTTAGTCGGCTTTAAATAGGTGTTCGCAAGACCACACGCTTCAGCTAACGTCACCTTGAACACAACAACTCCATAATCACAAATAATATTCTCCAATATCACGTCTTAAGCTCATAAGTCACAAATCATGCTCGCATAAGAGTTATCTCAAAGATACAGAGACTAACTCTGTCACTGTCCAGTGTCACAGTGCAGTAACTAGTCTTTACTAAAACAATTGTAAATCACTCCATCTGCAATATTAAGCCAAGCGACCTTAGATATAAGGTCACAACTCATCCTTGTACATATTCCTATCTTCACATGCTCTGAAACAACCATACAGAAGCCATACACTTCTGTCAGTAATCCATAGATCATTGTTAACCAATCCGTTTGCCTTCATCTGAAACATATGTTGACAACAATGACAAACAATAAGAATCAACACATTACAAAACCAATTCCAACAGGAACTTCTCGGGAACTTAAAAAATGGCTTAAATTTAATTAGAAATGCATTTCTTTTGCAAAATTCAATAAGGAGATGCATCTAATGAGTTAGTAAACGAGTAAACAAACCAAACAAGCTGATCTTGATATATATAAATGCAAATATGTAACAAAATCACATCCTCATGTGAAATGCTGATGGTTGGTAGCCATAGTCTGATAGTCTGAACTTTGAAGAAAACTAAAAATAACAAATTGTCTTTGTAAAACTATAAGCAAATACAATATCAAACTAGTCTACATCTTCCTCTTCTCCTTCCCAGTAGCTCTAGTAAGAACTATGAGAGTGGGAGGGGGTCTAGCCGTAGTAGTTTGTTGTAGCTGCGCTACCTCCCTCTGCACAACTGGCTGTGATTGGAGCTCCACCTTGGATGTAGATGGTGCTGACACTGACAATGACTTTGTTGGCATTAAGTGATTAACTGGTAAGATTGCAACCAGTACATAGTAAAAGAGGTATTGTCATTGATTGGCAAAAGGATGGACTAAGGTTACTAGTGTTCGATTTGTGAAGCAAGGACCGCCACAACTGACTATAGTAAGGCGAGGAGAGATTGGTTTGGAAACCAGTGACACTGTGCAAATATGAAGAGACTTTATCTGTTAATAATACTACTGTAACTGATCATCAAAGCAACCAGTCACCGAGGAAGGGTACCACCGGTAACTGGTAACAGGAACTGAGGAAAGGATCTTTACCGATCAAGAGAAGACTTCTTCTTGATTGATGAACCGAGGAAACTCATAGTCAACAAACAACTATCTAACTCCATGACCGGGATTTACTGCACAAAATCCGGTAGACTTTGAGTTATCAAGACGATTGGTACAAGGTGCGATTGAAGGTTTTAATGCCGGAGTTTGTGGCATTAAAATAGGTAGATATCTCTTGTGAAGGAAAATTTTTGACATGCGTCTGTCGTTTTCTTTCATAAAGTAGATAAAGCATAGCATCATCGGATGTTTCCACAGTGAACTAATACTCCACTAGGTGATGGATCCGAAGGTGATCTTTAAACATGTCATGCATGTAAAAAGCAAATAGGGCAAGAAGTCTATATATTCCTCTGCCTGGCAAGAATATAGTTTGCCCTCATTCTACCAAAAAAAAAAGAGTGAACCTGTACGCTGAAGAAGCTAAGGTAAAGAAAGGAGAAGAAAGTAGAGAGTGCTGACAAGCACAACAACGAAGGAGAACATACCTGTAGAGACAGGTGATGATTCTCAGTGGAGTATAACAGCGATCTTATCCGGCTCAGCAAAGCCATCTTCAAGAAGATCAAACCTTCTATTGCTCTCTAACAACCGCAATAGTAAATCCCAGTATTTTGGTTGACATTAATAAGCCCCTTGTATTAAATCCCTTAACCGGGTGACATCTGTTTAGGTGTTCTAAGTCCTCTAACCAGGCAGACTCTAACAGGCCTTATTGTATCAAACGTTTGTAATCCTTTAATAGGGAAGGCTCCTAACAGGGCGCACTTCAGAAGAGTGTAGAATTTGTGAGGTTTCCTCACACCGTAGTTTTCTCCCAAATTGGGTTTCCACGTGATAAATCTGGTGTTGCTTATTGTTGTTTATGTGTTTTCTATTATTGTTCTAAAATCTGTTCTGTTTACAGTTATAGATACATTGCATCAGATTTATTGTGAAGTTTTAGTAGGTGCTGATGCACCCCTCCCCTCTCAGCACCAGTTGGGACCATCAAACTCCTCATCATCTGTATCCTCCTCACTCTGAGTGCTCTCATGATCATCCTCCTGAATGTCATCCAATCCTGCTGCGAATCCATCCTCCTTCATAGCTTGCCTCTCCAAATCATAGATATCATCATCTGTGAACAATAAAGGCTGCTTCTGTGATGTCCAATCACAATATGGATGAATGTCATCCAAATCAAGTGGACCAGCTGGTGGTAACTCTACCTTTCTTATGCACAAATTAAGGTTATATTGCACATAAACAAGGTCATTGAGGCATTTCTTTGCTAACGTGTTCCTCTTCTTCATGTGAATGGCCTCAAATAAGCTCCAACTACGCTCACAACTAGATGAGCTACATGGTTGACATAAGATGCGCAAGACAAGTTTTTGGAGATTTGGGACATTCCCACCCCAATTTCGCCACAAAGCATCTGCAAGATAAATATTAAAGAGCTAAAAAGCAAGGTGAAAACATATTTTAGTAATTTAGTTTCTATCTTCTTATCATGCATGTGAAAGACACCAAAAATCCAAATATTGTACTTGGGGTTTGAGTGTTTCTTCCTCTTCTTGCCAAGTCTGAGGAGAATAGCTTGCCCGTTGCATTCCGATACACTTCCATCTCGGCCACAGTGAGGTCTCTCACCTCAACCTCAGGTACCATCCTCTTCATGCATTTAGTCAAGCCCTCCATGATCTCTCCACTGGGCTCCCCGTAGGATGGAGAGAAGCGAAAAGAAGGGTTTGTTGGCATTATGCTTAGTTGTCATCATTGGCAAACATCAAACACACTAGTCTTTATGTTAGAGCAGTAGTAGTGAATCGGTAGTTGTCACAGTCGACAACCATCAAACTTGCTAAGTAACTAGTTTAATTACACCGGGCACGACAATATTGGTCTTGTCCAACTGGTCTAGTAGAAAACCACAGAAGGCAGATGACTCAATTGGCAACACACTGGTTCACGTGCAATAGTAACAGACCTACCGGTCCGTGCTTTTATGACTCGATCTAGTTTTTACAGAGCATTTTGGGATGAACTGGAGTTTTGTATGTGAGCGTTTTGGGATGAACTGGAGTTTTGTATACGAGCATTTTGGCATGAACTAGAGTCTTGCATGCGAGCTTTTTGGAATGCTTTCCAGAACATCGGCATTTTGGAGGATTTTATAGCTTGGCACCACAATTCCATTTTGTAATGTGAAGATCATTATATATATGGGTCATTGGGCATAAGTGTAGAGTGGTTGGAGAAATCAAGTGCGCAGAGATAAAGCAGAGTAGAAGAGCCGAGTCTTTTGAGAAGGGATACAGTCACCAAGAGTGAACGACAGAGATTGAATAGCCAAGCCGAGCGAGGAATAGAACAGGTATGATCTAAATGATAGATTAAGTGTCTACAGAAGATCGTTTTTCTTATTGTTTGAAGCTCGTGAAAATCCCTTTATCAGGGTGAACCCTAACAGGTTCCATTTTATAAATCCCTTAACTGGGTCACATCTTGATTGATGTTCTTAAGTCCTCTGGCGAGGTGACTCCTAACAGGGTCAAGATCTTAACCGATCTATATCACATCCCTTCACAAGGTAGCACTCTAACAAGTGTTGTTGTAAGCCTTTAACAGGGCAACTTTATTACTGTAGTTGTGAAGATTGTGGGTTCTGTCCCACTGTGGTTTTCTCCCTCTAATTGAGGGTTTCCACATATAAATACTATGTAAGCTGTTGTATGTGATTTCTGTTTAAGCTAGTTAAACATACATTACATTTTAATTATCACACAATAGCTGTATTCTGTTTCATAGGATAAGATTTGAAATAAGTTGAGTTGACTCATTCACCCCCTTCTCAGTCACCGGTTAGGATTAACAATTGGTATCAGAGCATAGGTTCTTAGGAAAAGAAGCTTAATCGCTTGAGTAACAATCATGGAGGGTTGCCGATATCAGAAGCAGTTAGAGGAAGCAAATGAAAGGATTTCTTCACTTGAAGATAGAATGAGAAGATCTCATGCAAAGATAAAAGAACTGGCTTTGCAGCTAAGTGAAAGTCAAGACACAATAGATGAACTGTCTGAACAGAGTAGTTCAGATGAAGCTGAGGAAGCAGTTTCTAAACTCATGGAGAAAAACTAGAAACTGACCGATCAAGTCTCTAATCTGAAAAGAGAACATGAAGGTCATGCACTGAGAATGACTGAACTTATCAAAGCAAGCAGAAAAGATGAGGATGGGAAAAAGAGTGCTAAAGAAGCACTACATATTGCTGAGAGAGCAAGGAAATTAGTTGAAGATGATCTGAGGGAAAGCAATGCACTCATACTGCAACTACAAGAAGACATGTAGGGCATAACTCAAGAGAATGCCATCATGCATGAACACTTGCATGATAAAGAAGAAGCAAGTAGAGAAATGGCTGCTGAAGTTGAAAAACTAAAAATGCAGTTGAAAATTGTTGAGGAGAGAAATGAAAAGCTCAGAAAATATAATGAGAGTTTTGAGAAACTGGATGAGCTACTGAAAGCTCAGAGAAGGCACAAAGACCCCACAGGACTTGGTTACAATGGCCAAGGCACCAAAGAAACCGGTGAGTCTTCAAACCTCAAAGGAATCAAGCAGGACAAAAATAAACCAACCGGGGAAAAAGGTAAGAGACTCTCCAAACCATCTTGCAAACATTGTGGCAAACCAGGTCATAAGTCTAATGATTGTAGGAATGCACCGGTGAAACCCTTCACCACCAACAATTATTGCAATAACTGTTATAAGTATGGACATAGGACCTTTGAATGCAGGTCACGATCAAATAGTGTGTCCAGTGGCAACAAAGGAAGCTTTAAAGGCTATTGCTATGCATGCAATAAATTTGGACATAAGGCTGAAGAGTGCAGGTCTACAACCATGACATTCAAATCTCCACCAAGACTGGTAATCCATAACAGGAATGCAAACCGGGGCACACCTATGTGTGTTACGTGTGGACAATTAGGGCATAGAGCTACTGAGTGTCGTTCACCCATGGACAAAGGAAGAAGAATAAAGCCATGGAGAGGAACCAGGATGACTTGTTACAATTGTAGCAAGATTGGGCATTTGGCCATAGATTGCAGGAACCAGTCAATAAACAAAGGTAAAGGACAAGTAAAACCGATCAAGAGGAACGAGACTCCCAAACAAAAGGGAAACATAACTGAAGAGACCAAGAATGCTACTGTCCCCGAAGTAACTAGTGAGATCTACTCTCACTAAGTGGAAGTTATTATTGAGAAGCACTCACCGATCTAAGATCAAATAACCAGTTAGAAGAGTATGCAATATGCTTTGGTTAATCACCTTCTTGGTGATAGACTAATGTAACACGGTTAAAGTATCCACCAAGGTTGTTGCGGTAAAACAGGTAAAGCAAGATTAATGATGAACCGGTCGACAAAGGTAAAGTTAGGTGAAAACTGGTAAGGCTCATAAATGTGATAACCGTTAACAAAATGTTACCGTTGGAGCCTGAGGATATAAAAAGGAAAAGTACATTACTCATTTCATTTTACTTTACTTTTTGTGTAAAATTTTCTTAAGGCTTGAGTAATCTATCTATCCGTGTTCGCAATCTCTGCTTTTCAATTCTCGTGAATTCAACAAAGTTTTGTTTGTATTCTCTTACCAACAAAATGACATCATCGTCATCAGTTACAACCCTCATTGACATCAATCAGCAAGATCGACCTGAATATGATGTGATGCAAGTGCAGAACAGGTCAAATGATTTGGCTGGAGCCCTATCATCTATACGGCATGCTATTGACTGAAGATGTAACTACCTTAATTCACTGCAAGCAAGAGGAGTTGGGCGAATCATTCATTCAAAGCAAATTTCTAGGGCTCTGCAAGGACGGGAACCTTAAGGCAAATTATGCTCGACTGGAAATGGCTGGATTGACTAATGGGGTTAAATACCCTACTGTGTTTCAACCCGGCTGGATTCAAATGGTACTCAGTCGAGTACACGATCCAGGTATGTGGTTGGCAAAGAATGCTGTTACTCCTATCACAAAGGAAGACCGGAGCATATATATCGACAACAATATATATATATATATATATTATTGCCGATATATGCTTGAACTGATAATTACAAATATTGATGAGTATTGCTAGAACTTATATGGACCAAAGTTATATACTAATGGGAGGAGACATGTCTATGTAGGGACATGTCCATACGTGGACATAGTCCACATAGTGACATGTCTCTATGGAGGCATGTCTGGGTCATTGATCCCAAACTCAAGCTGATACACATTGGTTTACATGTTAATACCATCGATACTAATATTGATTTATTTGGTAATATAAAGCATGTTCGATACTCATTATTGAACTGGTTGATATTAATGCAATATTAAGATAATGTATTGGTATCATAATGTGCTCTCTTTGATAGCAAAGTATGGTATCGATACCAGCATTGATTATATCGATAGTCATTATCGATGAATGTATAAATCAATATCAACAATGTAATTTGTATTGACAGCATAATTAACATTAACAACATAATTAATATTAATGATATCAACAACATGATTAATATCATGAACATGATTAATAATAGTTATATCAATCTCAATTACAATTATGTATATATATATTAACAATATAGAACATTAAATATATATGTATATATATACATGATTGTAATCATACTATTTACTAATCATTTATTATGATAATCAATAATCATAGCAGAATACATAAGAAGGATAGAGATCAAATGCTCAAGGTTGATAGGCCACTTATGCATTTGATTTCATCGATAGGAATAATCCGATCGAAGCTACAATTCATTAACACTCCCTCTTAGCTAGGGAGGATGATTACTATCCTCATGTAGACACAATATATCCATATATGGTGTGGGAGGGATATCACCTCAATGTGATATCAGAAATTATGGCATATCCATGGATATCAAGTCGAATGATATCCATCATAAATGATGTTACCTCACGGTGTCATCAGGAGTAATGGTATGTCCACGAATATCAAGTCACATGATATTCACCATACTCACAATATCCATTATGGGATGTGCACAAGCATCAAGTCGCATGATGCCTACCATAAGGATATCTACTCATGGCATATCCATGGATATTATGTCACATAATATCCACCATGAAATATCTCAGTTATTTAACTCATTGTGGTTATACACCACTCAGTTAATATCACTTAAGAGATATAAACTATAATGACATGTCCATGGATATCAAGTCACATGATATCTATCATGATAGTAAGGTTTAATTATTGTAAAGTCGTCACCTTACAACAATAACCAAAAGTACAGGTGTACATCATTGAAAGATCGTCTCCTTTCAAGATGTTCACAAGGGCCCATGAAGTCATGTAATCACACACATGACAAAAAGAGTTTATATATTAAACATCTTTTAAAATATATTAGTACAATAAATTTAGTTTGTTGAGACTCAATCTCAAATAAAATTACATTTTTACCATACCAAGCTTACCTTTATAGTTTTCCACCTTTGTTTTGGAGAGAGGCTTGGTGAGAATGTCTGCTGATTGTTCTTTTGTACTAATATATCTCAATTGGATAACATTTCTCTCCACCATGTCTCTAGCATAATGGTAAGCGATTTCAATGTCTTTGATCTGTCATGGAACACTAGATTCACTGAAAGCTTTCTACAACTTTGGTTATCACAGTGAATGATCGTGAGATCCAAGGATTGTCCAAACAATCCTACAAGAAGTTTTCTTAACCTTACGTCTTCTCGAGCTCCCAGAGATGCTACAATGTACTTGTCTTCGGTGGAACTCTGTGCAACTGAAGATTACTTTCTGCTAAACCAGGAAATCATGGCTGATTCTAAGATGAAGCAACACCCCGAAGTACTTTTACGATCAACTACACTTTCAGCCCAATTTGAGTCAATATATCCATGTAGATTTAATTCTACATTATTATATCTTAAACCATATCCAATTGTGACACGTAGGTATCTTAGAATATGTTTTTCTGCAACTAAGTGTAATTGTCTTGGTTCACACATGAACTGACTGAGTGCATTTCTTGCATAACAAATATCTGGTCTAGTAATGACCAGATACATCAAGGACCCAATCATCTGCTGATAGAGAGTGGAATCTGCTAATTTTGAGTTTAATGCCGCTTCTTTTAACTTATGTAAATTGTCTCCATGGGTGTAGACATTGGTTTATAGTCCATCATTCCAAACCTTTTCAAAATGTCAATAGTTTATTTTCCTTGATTTAGGATGATACCGTTAGCCTGCTGCCATACTTCTAAACCAAGAAAATAGTGTAGAAGACCCAAGTCCTTCATGTCAAATTCAGATGCTAGGTCTTGTTTACACTTGGTGATGAGATGGTCTTCTCCTGTAATCAATAAATCATCAACATAAAGAATGAGAATCAACATGTGACCATTTATTACCTTGAAGTAAAGGTTTGGATTACATTATCCTTGGAGAAACCTAATCCCGAAAGATAGTTGTCTATCCTCTCATACCAGGTGTAAGTAAACAGATTTGTCCTTCAAACACAAATACATAAATTGACTCCAAACGCCTACAATGAAGTACAAACCGCACTAACAGTTGGATAGATTATCATGGGATTGATAAACTTCCTCTGAATTATTCGGGTCCAGCTCCCCGTGTAAGATCTCCAATGAATTCACAAAACCACTTACAAAGATGCTTTTAACCCGAAAGCAAGAAAGGTATACAAACATCTACCCGTAAACACGGAAAAGATGTAAAGAAGCTAAACTAACAATTAAGCACAAAAGAAAAATGGCACAAAGTCCATTGTTTCAGACCTTACATTATAGAGAAAATGCAAGAAGAAAAACATATCATTCTCTTTCCAATACACGAATAACTAAGGCTCAAAGACCAAAAGATTATCACGCATGTAATTGCGCGAGACATAATTATACTCACAAGAGATTGGATCAATTCACAGATTGATCTCAATTAGAAAATAAATATCCAAACTCAAAGATGTGGCATACAAATATTCCTTTTCTTTGAATATCAAAAAGATGACAAAGATCTAATTGCTTCCATACTCACAAATTACAATCTGGAAAAAACCAAATATTTCTTTCCCCTTTGCAAATACCATTAAAATAGAAAAACCCCTCCTTGCCTGTAGCA